>CM033751.1:26079792-26652862 GCA_019671005.1 Hibiscus mutabilis
TTGAAAATCAACTTGTACACAACTACGCACACACATTGTCATGAGCATTATAGTTTGGTTTCGGGTAATTTTTGTGCTATCCGAAAAATTAAAAGGTGATCATACTTTGTGCCATGGTTCCGAGGTTTGAATTCAAGTTTGAAGCATGTCTTTGATGATTAAAGTCTTGGCAGGTAATTGTTAGTTTGCATTGCTTGAGGACAAGCAATAGTTCGAGTTTGGGAGCGTGATAAGTGTTCAAAAGTACTATTTTTCTTACCCTTTTTACTCATATTATTGTTAGACTTAGGCTCATATTAGTTGAATAATTAGCCATTCATGCATTAATTCATGTTTCTTTCCAACGTTGAGCTTGATTACACAATTTGGTAGTTTTTGTGTGAAAAGATGTTGCTTTGGTGTGTTTTGTGTGTATGTGCAGGATCATTTGCCATAGCATGGCTAGAGCTAGTTGCCAGGGCAATGCATGAAGGAGACGCCGAGCTAGTTGCCAGGGCCATGCATGAAGGAGACGCCGAGCCAGTTTCCAGGGAAATTGTCGACAAGAGCAAAGGTGATATGGTAGTCGAAATTGATGACTAGACAAGCCCAAGATGACGTGTAGCAAAGCCCAAACCCAAAGGAATTTGATTTCCATGCAGAGATTAAAGAAGAATTAAATTCCAAGAAGATAGGAGAAGTTCTAGTAGGAATACAATTATAATAAAGAATTATATTCTTTAAAGATAATTTAATTCCAACTTAACTTCCTCCTCAAAGGACTTTGGCCTAGCCCTATAAATAAAAGGGAGATTTCGACAATCCAGGGAGAGCAAGAAGAGGGTAAATTTCGACAACCCCATAGGGCAAGAGGAGAGAAATTTCGACAAGAGAGCAAGGGGGAGAGAGTTCGATTTCTTCTTCTTCTTCTTTGCTTCCATTAGATTCATGGTTTGGGGATTATTCTTTGTATATCTTTTGAACCCAACCATGAACTAACTTGATTGGTTGGGGTTATTGTGTTTTGTTGTTGTGAGAAACAATTGGATTTTGTTTAGGTAATAAGAGTTTGCACTTTTCTATTCAAGATTTACTCATTCTTGGCTTTTATTCTTGTGTGCGAGTGAATTGGGAGAGGATCTCGTAACTTCATCTATTTATCTAATATCGGGAGATTTAGATTCAAGAAACGAATGAGTATGGTATTTATTCAATCTATTGATGGTGAAGATTAATCCGGCTTAGGAATAAGTTAAGGATTTCAACGGCTAAGAAGAGCGCAAGATTGGTTGATGTTCACCCTTGATTCACGCAGGGAAGTATTATCAAGGCATGCACAAGTAGCTAGAGTTTCGACTTAGGGATAAGAAGAAACCATTGAAGAACGCTCCGCCGAACCTTGAAGTTGCTGCCCAGCCGCCCAAGTAGTTGCCCAGCTAGTCGCCCAGGCAACCATTGATTAGTTGCCAAGGCAACCCCGCTGTGCAAGTTGCCACGGCAACTGAGTTGCCCTTGCACTCTTTTACCAAGACGATCCAATCGGCTATCACACCTCAACTCACGATAACCTGGCCTATTTACTTTATTTTAATTTCATCTATTCTTTTAGTTTATTACTCTTAGTTTTCTCGTTAATTAAAACCTCTATTATCAATTGTGTTTTTATTTTCACAGTGTAGTAACTTAAGCAAAGTGGCCCAAACCAATCCCTGTGGAGACGATACTCTATACTCGTATCACTTTATTACTTGCGACGTGTATACTTGCACATTTGCGTAGCACTTATTACACGCAACATACCACATCCTCTACAAGCTTCCTATGCCAAAGCTGCATCCACTTAATGCAAAATATCCCACAATCATCTCTATTCAAAGACATATTTGTTTAAAATCAAATTATTAGTAATCGTATACAAATGGTACTAGCATGATAACACACATATATATAGTTTACCAACTATATACCCATTGTCTTGATGTTTGACTTTAGCCACCATCACGCGGAGATCAGTCAATGGCCTAGATGGTGAGCCAAACACTTCTACGAACTTTTCATCCAAAAAATATTTACCTAACCTTTTAAGCTAGATGCACAAACATATATAGATTTTTACATATTGTGTAACATCAGTAAAGATTGTTGAATAGATCTAAGTTTGCGCTTATTACCAACTTCTTAATAGCAGACACTCTTGCAGCATTGCCTCGAGTTGTGGGCAAGCCGTCTAGTATCTTGCATTCCACACGATCAATATCCAACACACAAGTATACCAATGACATCCATTGTCATTAGTGGGGATAAAGATCTTCATAAAATATTTCACTACTGCCTTCAATAAACGATACCCATGCAATATACCTATGTAATAAATTGCAAATAGTTTGTAAAAAATTTCTGTTTCTTCATACCATTTTCCAGTCGGTAATTTTACCAAATGGTTTGAAATTGAAACGCCAATAATCAGCAATCTGCGCACCATCCAGTAACCCTCGTACAAGCTGATCCTACAAGACAAGCATTATTATTCAGCATGTTTCAAAAACCACATATGTTTATTCTTAATATACACTAACTTTTTTCAATATTTAACATACACTCAATGCGCAAGGTAGATACCCTCTCCTTGCTTGACAGTTCGTCCTACTATCTTCATCAATAATCGCCCACCCAACAACATCAATAACCTAAATTTTACACAAAACTTATATCAACTATCATAGTACATTTCATTAATAATAACTTTATTGCTTACGGGAACATGTACACTCTACTAACCATTGAACTTACCCAACTTCCTGGTCGTAATGTATCAGTATCATTGACAGTCATATACATGTGGCCAAAATCTAGGAGGATTTCGCTGCACACATACAATAACTTTAAACTTATATTGAACTGAACTACATTGTAGCAACATTATAGATTGCTGATAAGTGTTCAAAAGTACTATTTTTATTACCCTTTTTACTCATATTATTGTTAGACTTAAGCTCATATTAGTTGCATAATTAGTCATTCATGCATTAATTCATGTTTCTTTCCACCATTGAGCTTGATTACATAACGTGGTGATTTTTGTGGAAAAAAATGCTGCTTTGGTGTGTTTTTATGTGTATGCAGAATCACTTGCCTAAACAAGGCTAAAACCAGTTGCCAAAGCTGTGCATGAAGGAGATGCCGAGCTAGTTGCCAGGGCAATGCATGAAGGAGACGCCGAGCCAGTTGCCAGGGCAATTGTCGACAAAGAATAAGGTGATGTGGTAGTCAAAATTGATGACTAGACAAGCCCAATATGACGTGGAGCAAAGCTAAATCCCAAAGGAATTTGATTTCCATGAAGAGATTAAAGAAGAATTAAATTCCAAGAAGATATGAGAAGTTCTAGTAGGAATATAATTATAATAAAGAATTATATTCTTTAAAGATAATTTAATTCCAATTTAACTTCCTCCTCAAAGAAGGACTTTGACCTAGCCCTATAAATAAGAGGCCATATCATCAACTTGAGGGGAGCAAGAGGAGGGAAAATTTCGACAACCCTATAGGGCAAGATGAGAGAAATTTTGACAAGAGAGCAAGGGGAGAGAGTTCGATTTCTTGTTCTTCTTCTTTGCTTCCATTAGATTCATGGTTTGGGGATTTTTCTTTGTATATCTTTTGAACCCAAACATGAACTAACTTGATTGGTTGGGGTTATTGTGTTTTGTTGTTGTGAAAAACAATTGGATTTTGTTTAGGTAATAAGAGTTTGCACTTTCAATTCAAGGTTTACTTATTCTTGGTTGCGAGTGAATTGGGAGAGGATCTCGTAACTTCTTCTATTTATCTAATATCGGGAGAGTTAGATTCAAGAATCGAATGAGTATGGTCTTTATTCAATCTATTGATGGTGAAGATTAATCCGGCTTAGGAATAAACTGAGGATTTCAATGGCTAAGAGGAGCGCAAGATTGGTTGGTGTTCACCCTTGATTCACGCAGGGATGTATTATCAAGGAATGCACAAGTAGCTAGAGTTTCGACTTAGGGATAAGAAGAAACCATTGAGGAACGCTCTGCCGAACCTTGAAGTTGCTGCCCAGACGCCCAAGTAGTTGCCCAGCTAGTCGCCCAGGCAACCATCGATTAGTTGCCAAGGCAACCCTGCTGTGCAAGTTGCCACGGCAACTGAGTTGCCCTTGCACTCTTTTACCAAGACGATCCAATCGGCTATCACACCTCAACTCATGATAACCTGACCCATTCTCTCTTTTGATTTCATCTATTCTTTTAGTTTATTGCTCTTAGTTTACTCGTTAATTAGAACTCCTATTATCAATTGTGTTTTTACTTTTCACAGTGTAGTAACTTAAGCAAAGTGGCCCAAACCAATCCATGTGGAGACAATACTCGATACTCATATCACTTTATTACTTGCGACGTGTATACTTGCACAATTGCGTAGCACTTATTACACGCAACAAGTTTTTGGCGCCGTTGCCGGGGATTGGCAATTGGTGTTAGTTGTTTTTGTTATTGCATTTCTCTCTCTTAGTTTTACTAACTTTTCTTTTTGTTTGTTTTATCAAAAAAAAATAGGTGCGCTACAAGTTAAGGGACATCAACATGTCAGGAAATAAAAGCCGATCTATTCGAGAGTTGATGTTGGAAGATATGAATTAATCCAATCAAGAGTTTCTTGCACCCTTTGATGATTACCTATACCAACCGAGAAAAGCCCGAAGAACTTATACCGTGGAAAAATCTTGTGCTATGTGTGGAGAACATCATGTGTTTGAAAATTGCCCTCACATTTTCGGTGCATATAACTACATGGAGGACCATAGATGGAACCAGCAGCAAAATTTTTCATGGTATGGTCAAAAAGCTCAAAATTTTTTTTACCATAACAATTTTGCCGTAGCAACAGATATGCCATGGCAATGTAGTCATTTTCAAGAGCATTCCAATTCCTTGGAGGAAACGTTACTAGCTTCCTTGGCTAGACTTGACGGATCAATTGAAGAGATTCGGGAGCTATCAAAATCTATGGATACGAGGATAGCTCAGTGGGATGCAACCTTAGGGGATTCAGAAGATCAATTGGGGAGATCCACATATATCATGGATAACATGCACCAACAATTCATTCATAGGGATACTGACGTCCCAAGGCAAGAGGATAAGAAGCAATGCAAAGAAAGCTCTCCGATGTGTGGGGAACAACTAGAACCTCAAAGTCAAGAGGATGCCAATGAGAGAGACTGCCCAACACATGATGAGCCTGAACAACAAATTGCCTCGGCAATGATTGAAGAGCCTGAACAGAGCAATGCCGCGAAAACACTTAGTGAAGCTGAGGACAACAATACTACAGCAAGTTCTGAGGAACCTGATGCCCAGAAGGTTACAACGTTGATGTTGAAGCAGGAATCTGTATAGATTGCTCTCATCTACAATTGCCACGGCAATTACATGACCACATGCAAGATCAACGAGATAATAATACTTTGCCAATGGAATATGAGCAGGTAATGGTTGAACCTTTCGAATTCTTTAAAAACTCACCTCGTCCATTGCAGGTATGTCTTGAGGAACCGAGGTTGGTAGATTTGAAGCCATCGAAATCTCTACTGATGGAGATGTTTGAGAGGCCAAAAGAAAACGGTGTTTGGATTCGTAAAGCTTTTCAGAAAATTGGTTTTTCCCTTGACTTACAACAAATTTTGGCAACTGATTGCCACGGCAATTGGCTTGAGCAGCAATTGCCACGACAACAAAGGCTACATCCAACCATGATAGAAGTCGACAAGAATGAGGTAATTGAATGGTTGAGAATGGATATAATTTTTCCTATTAATATATTTGTGCCTTCAGGAATAGTAGCAAGGTGGAGAGTATACATGGACTACAAGCGAACAAAGAAGAAAGACATCTCCACCATGGTAACGCAAAAAGGAGTAGTGGCAAGCACATTGGCCAAACTCTTTTTGGGAAATATTGTCACCCGATGGAGGGTGCAGATGGACTATAAGAAGTATCGAAAACGACCATCCTCAAGTCTTCTCAGATATGCACTAACATTAGAAGATGCATGATGGCACTCTTTTCAAACATGGTCGAAAACTTCCTTGAGATCTTCATGGATGATTTTTCCATTTCTGGTAGTGACTTCAACAGTTGCCTCGATAATTTAGAGAATGTGTTGGCAAGATGTGAAGAAACCGATTTAGTCCTTAATTGGGAGAAGTGCCATCTTATGGTAGATGAAGGAATAGTGCTCGGCCACAAGATTTCATCCAAGGGAATTGAAGTAGACAAAGCCAAGGTGGACGTGATCGAGAAGTTACCCCCACTAAGATAAAGTCTTCCATTTTGATGATTCTTGCACCCCAAGCATTCAAAACCCTAAAGGAAAAGCTTGCATCGGCACCCATTGTCGTTCCACTAGATTGGACGCTACCTTTTGAGCTCATGTGTGATGCAAGTGATATCGCGGTAGGAGCAGTCCTAAGCCAATGCACAGGAAAGGAACAGAAAATAAAGTGGCTGATCACTTATCACGTTTAGAACACAATAGGGAGGAGGACGCGGATTTAGAGATATGCGATACATTCCCGGATGAACAACTTTTAGTTGCCTCGGCAACCATGGATGCGCATGCCTCGACAACCCTCGATGCTGCAGCAGCTCTTGACGCGCACGCCTCGGTAACTCCAGATGTGCACGCCTCGGCAACCCTCGATGTCGTAGCAACCCTTGACGCCTCAGCAACCATGGATGCGCATGCCTCGACAACCCTTGACATCGTAGGAGCTCTTGACGAGCACGCCTCGATAACTCTAGACGCGCACGCCTCGGTAACCACTGATACGCACGCCTCGAAAACCATGGACGCGTATGGCTCGGTAACTCTAGACACACACGACTCGGCAATCTTGGGAGCAGTCGCCACGGCAGTACATGCCTCGGCAATACCCTGGTATGCGGATTTAGTTAATTTCCTTGTTTGTGGTATTTTACCTTATGGCCTTACTCACCAAGGGAAGAAACAGTTCCGCCATGATGCTAAGCATTACTTTTGGGATGAGCCTCTTTTGTTTAAACAATGTGCAGATCAGGTTATATGCCGATGTGTCCCTGAAGAGGAGCAACATAACGTACTCTGATAATGTCATTCTTCACCCTATGGAGGACATTTTGGAGGAACTCGTACCGCGACCAAAGTTTTTCAATCCGGTTTGTATTGGCTAACACTGTACAAAGATGCCCAAGAGTTTTACAAGCAATCTGATCGTTGCCAGAGGATGGGCAATATCACCTACAAACCAATGGGCAATCAAGACCGTGAATATGGATTAGGAAAGTGCCGGACAAAAGCGTTTGTTGTACCTCAATGAGATAGAAGAATTTCATGCAATCGCCTATAACAATGCACAAATCTACAAAGAGAAAACAAAGCAATGACACGACAAGAAACTATTGCCGCGACAATTCATGCCAGGGCAACTAGTTCTCTTATTCAATTCTCGACTAAAACTTTTCCCGGGAAAACTAAAATCAAGATGGTCGGGACCATTCGAAGTTGTCAAACCATTCTCCCATGGTACTGTAATAATCAAGTCCATTACCGACGAACATGAATTCAAAGTTAACGGACAGAGATTCAAGCACTACAACGGTGCCCATGTAGAACGAAACAAAGAAGTTGACACCTTAGGAGATGCATGAGCATGTTATCTTTTCGGTATTTTCTTTTTTTTTTCTTTTTATTATTTTTTTGAACTATTTTTTCTTTCTATTATTTTCGGTTATTTTTTTCTCTCTTTATTTATTTTTGGAATTTTTAGGAGAGATTTTATTTTTTTTCATTATCTTTAGTTTCCAGGTTTTCTTTTCCACAACAAGACTCACAACCACCATGCTAAGGAAATTCACTGCCGACTACTTGCTACAGCAACCACAACAGAAACTGGCAATGCCCAGGCAACAACAATGGCTTCGGCAACTACTGATGCCCATGCAAGTGAACCTGCATCAGCAAACATAGATCAAATCAAAGCAATGCTATTCACGCGGTACCAGCATTCAACCACCGACTGAAAAATGAATCAAGCAAATGGCACGAAGGAAACTTATCACTCGAGGTGACGACCTCTCTGACTAACTCATTTCATTTACTTTCTTTTAAATTTTGTTTCACTCTTACATGCATTGAGGACAATGCTTCTCTCGAGTTTGAGGGGTGTTGGTTTCTAGTTAGTTTCATGTTTAGTTGCATTCATCATTAGCAATCACATATAGGTTGCATATGTTACTTGCTATGCCTTTAATTGGATTTAATTGCTTAAAACTTGTTGAATATCCAATGATGAATTTTTGTCACTTCACTTAATTGAAAGAACCTTTAATTTTAGGATTACATGAAAAGAACTTAGAATTTTACTATGATGCTGAATTTTTTTTACACGGTTGTGGCTTGTTGATTGAAAGAAACTTAGTGAACTTAGGTTGCTTAAAATTTGGGTAAATTTAAAATTGAAAATTAAAAGTTAAATTCTTGCTAGAGGTGCCCGAAACTGGCTCTAGTAGTAAATGCACTTTCTTGCTAGAGGTGCCCAAAATCGCTCTGTAGTTAATGCACATTAAAGAATCGCTAGAGGTGCCCGAAATTGGCTCTAGTCGACTAAAGTAAAATGAGAAATTGCTTACTTTGCTAGAGGTGCCCGAAATTGGCTCTAGTGAAAATAAAAATAAATACCCCAGTAGTTAAATTGATAAAAGCCTATTGTTCACATAGAATCTTGAAAATCAAATTGTACACAACTACGCACACACATTGTCACGAGCATTATAGTTTGGTTCCGGGTAATATTTGTGCTATTCGAAAAATTAAAAGGTGATCATACTTTGTGCCACGGTTCCGAGGTTTGAATTCAAGTTTGAAGCATGTCTTTGATGATTAAAGTCTTGGCAGGTAATTGTTAGTTTGCATTGCTTGAGGACAAGCAATAGTTCGAGTTTGGGGGTGTGATAAGTGTTCAAAAGTACTATTTTATTACCCTTTTTACTCATATTATTGTTAGACTTAAGCTCATATTAGTTGCATAATTAGTCATTCATGCATTAATTCATGTTTCTTTCCACCATTGAGCTTGATTACATAACTTGGTGATTTTTGTGGAAAAAGATGCTGCTTTGGTGTGTTTTTATATGTATGCAGAATCACTTGCCTAAACAAGGCTAGAACCAGTTGCCAGGGCAGTGCATGAAGGAGATGCCGAGCTAGTTGCCAGGGCAATGCATGAAGGAGACGCCGAGCCAGTTGCCAGGGCAATTGTCGACAAAGAATAAGGTGATATGGTAGTCAAAATTGATGATTAGACAAGCCCAAGATGACGTGGAGCAAAGCTAAATCCCAAAGGAATTTGATTTCCATGAAGAGATTAAAGAAGAATTAAATTTCAAGAAGATAGGAGAAGTTCTAGTAGGAATATAATTATAATAAAGAATTATATTCTTTAAAGATAATTTAATTCCAACTTAACTTCCTCCTCAAAGAAGGACTTTGACCTAGCCCTATAAATAAGAGGCCATATCGTCAACTTGAGGGGAGCAAGAGGAGGGAAAATTTCGACAACCCCATAGGGTAAGAGGAGAGAAATTTTGACAAGAGAGCAAGGGGGAGAGAGTTCGATTTCTTCTTCTTCTTTGCTTCCATTAGATTCATGGTTTGGGGATTATTCTTTGTATATCTTTTGAACCCAAACATGAACTAACTTGATTGGTTGGGGTTATTGTGTTTTGTTGTTGTGAAAAATAATTGGATTTTGTTTAGGTAATAAGAGTTTGCACTTTCAATTCAAGGTTTACTCATTCTTGGTTCTTATTCTTGTTTGCGAGTGAATTGTGAGAGGATCTCGTAACTTCATCTATTTATCTAATATCGGGAGAGTTAGATTCAAGAAACGAATGAGTATGGTCTTTATTCAATCTATTGATGGTGAAGATTAATCCGGCTTAGGAATAAGCTAAGGATTTCAATGGCTAAGAGGAGCGCAAGATTGGTTGTTGTTCACCCTTGATTCACGCAGGGATGTATTATCAAGGCATGCACAAATAGCTAGAGTTTTGACTTAGGGATAAGAAGAAACCATTGAAGAACGCTCTGTCGAACCTTGAAGTTGCTGCCCAGACGCCCAAGTAGTTGCTCAGCTAGTCGCCCAGGCAACCATCGATTAGTTGCCAAGGCAACCCCGCTGTGCAAGTTGCCACGACAACTGAGTTGCCCTTGCACTCTTTTACCAAGACGATCCAATCGGCTATCACACCTCAACTCATGATAACCTGACCCATTCTCTCTTTTGATTTCATCTATTCTTTTAGTTTATTGCTCTTAGTTTACTCGTTAATTAGAACTCCTATTATCAATTGTGTTTTTACTTTTCACAGTGCAGTAACTTAAGCAAAGTGGCCCAAACCAATCCCTGTGGAGACGATACTCGATACTCATATCACTTTATTACTTGCGACGTGTATACTTGCACAATTGCGTAGCACTTATTACACGCAACAATTGCTTACCCTTTGGGCAAATGCGTATTCCATATATAGTCACATGTGCCTTTGGCTGCAGCCCCTACTCCATCGGGTATTTCAACATACGTCAATACTTGCAACGTTTAAACCTTTAATGTGAAATATTGAATAACATTAAAGAATTACAATATTTGATCACTTCTTAATACACCTTCTACCAATTTATATATAACGTCAAACGTATGTAATTAAAGAATCCATACGAAGACATATTACAAAAACGATTTACTTTCTAAACGAACGTCAACGAGATCATCAATCCATATCATGTTCTAATCAAATGGCTAAGGGCATTCAAAGTAAATCATTGAGTTAACATTACAACCAATCAAGTTTTTTCTAAACCCTACTTAAACCAAAAGAAGCTCCACATGACACTTCTTTGAAATGGTGACTTATTTCATGTTCCGAGTTCTCATTCTTACTTGAATCCTTTTGCCACTAATCTTTGACACTGCAACCACTGTTGGCTTAGCCTACAAGTTAACATCAACTTTGTCAACAACAAAAATCTCATACATTAAATTAATGAAACATTGATCAAAATAAAAAGTTATACTTATTATACCTTTTTCTTTTTTTGCCCACAACGGTTTCTTCCTTCAACAAGGTGACATCGTCTATTAACGCTTCAGCGTCACTATTAAGTCCATCTTCCGGGTTGGACTCTTCGACTTCTGGTTTCTCCACCCTTGTTTTCTCTTCCTCAAGGCCAATGCCAAACTTTGCATCGATTATACGCAAAGCCTTCTTCATGTACATCATATTTGCACCCAAACCCGCAACCGGCTCAACAACGTTCTTAGATTCCTCCTTCAATATCTCTAAAATCTCTTTAATTTTTTCTCCTTTTTGACACGAGCTTTGAGACACTCTTTTATTTCACCCAACTCTGAAATAATCTTCTGTAATATCTCCATAATAACATCATTACTGCCAGTCATTCTTCCACTTTCTTCGCCTTAATAGCTTTCACCATCAGACCCAAGTACCTGCAGACACCATCATTAATTCATTTCATGTCATTACAACCCCCTATAGAATACAAAATTTATTAACCTACTTACTTTTAGTTTTTTGGCAGGTCGTTCTCCCTTTAGGCAGGTTACAATCTTGCCTGCATTCTTCTTCCCCCACGCATGAATGCGAGTACGACCGTTAGCGGAAGCATAGCCTATGATCAGAATTCCACTCCAATAATCGAATAATTTCACCTACATTTTATATTAATCAGAACATTATAATAAAAATAAAACGTGGGTGAAATAAAGTACTACGTTGGAACGAGACATAGTTTTAAAAATATATTACCTCAAGGATAGCAATACATCCGGTCATGTAAGCCAACCCAACACGAGCTTTACATTTGGCTACTCCATCAAGTAACCTCTCGTACGCATATTTACACCAATTCAATTTTCCACTCAATCCAGCTGAGCACAATAACTTGAAATGTTCTATGGAAGGCACAAAGTTGGCATGTGGAGATAAGAACACACCAACAACATACAACAGTACGCGTGTTTTCAACTCATCCCCCTTAAAAGCACCACTTACTATCTCCCCCTTAAGTTGTTGATATGTAGCATTCGTACTGATTCTGTGCTTCATCGCTAGTTCTTTTCCATTTATTTTTCTCGTGGCCTGTTCAACATCCAGACCTTCGTTCTTTAGACCCAGAATAGCTTCCACATCTTCTACCAATACAGGTATTTTGTGTCCACTAAATTCAATCGTTGAGCTTTCGACATCAAACTTCTCCATTAACTCGCGACATAGGTTGCGATGAATTGCTCGTGGTTTCATTCCAAATAAAGGGCTAAACCTTAATTCTTTAACAACACTGTCAATCTTCAGCTTCTGCATCTCTTTAAACATATTTGACAACTTCTTCATGCTACATCTCGATGATATCTCCTACAACATTTAATACAACAATAATTACTATAAAGTTACGCTTAAATATATTATGTTACAACATGTTTGCACCCTTAACACTTTCTCTAACAAGAAATATACACTTTCACTTACCTTTTTAACTTCTTCCTTCTCCACCATTTTCTTCACCTTGCCTTTTGATATCCATTCCGAATGAGCCTACTTATTCTCCTCGTACATATCAATATATGGCTTCTTTTCTACATCAGTCATTTGACCCCGTCTCAAACCAAGTGCTTTTCTCCCCTGTACACCCACAATTATTAAATTTTTATAATATGTACACTTTACAAACTAATACACAACACACAATCGTATTTTCTTTTTCTCACTTACATTATTGTTCATTTTCTTTTTACCACCCTTCAGTCCTTTACATTCACTTATACTGTAAAAACATCATTCCAGAGTTAGCCTAAGCAATACATATCGCTAACCAACTAACAATTTCAACAATGCTATATACATTCAACTTTAACTTACCAGAAATGGAGATATGGTGTCAATTTTTAAGTGCCTTATGCACCGCTACTATGTCGGTCTCGCTATGATGCTCTATTGTAAACAACTTCAATCTAAAATGATAAACGACGAAATGATGAAAGGAATAAATGATGACAAAAGATAATTAGTACATTTACAAAAATTCCATTCTTAACATGGATCGTTTTAACAAAAGTTTGCCTATACTAGAAACTAAAAATTTCATGTGATTATTACAACATTCCTTCCATTACTAAGGTTATTATAATTACATAAACCAATTTAACCTACATTCTCACTATCATACTCTAGGATACAATCTCATGATCAAATTTCTAATTAACCTTTAAATTAGTCACCTGATTAATTCATAAGATTATATATATATATATATGAGATAAGCTTATTACAACCATTCGAATAGAAGGAACAAGAATCATATACCTATTTCCTAAAGGTTTTGCGCACCACGGCATCTTAACCACAAACAAATCCATTCAAAAACATAGAAGCATAACGATCACAGCTTGTTATAGATAGAATTCTACTAATACACTTGCGTAGCTAGATGTCTACATGAAGACTCTTTTCAACAATTCCTAGGATCATGGCAATTAATTTCTCGTATATCTATAATCGAACCAGCATAGGTTTAGCACTAACAATTTAGCAATTTTTCTTAGCATCAAACTATTCATGAGCAAGTCACACATTCAAACATACAAAGTAATCACACTATACTTCAAAAACTACCCACCATTCCAAAGTTCCAATTAATCTCCTTAAAACTACTTCTAATATTATGTCGAACAGAACCTAACACATTTAGGATCGAGAACTAAGCAAGGATTAACCAAATTAAGCAAAACAACTTAATATGTCAACGAACTACACATAATCAACCTTACTTTCAAGCATATCAAGCATTCAACCAATTTCTTCAAGGACAAGCAAACATTCGAAGTATGGGATTAGGGATATATATACAACCATGATTAAATTTGCTAACAATCAATATATCTCAAAGTCGAAGACCATGCATGGGAATGAAATGACACCAAAATGATAAAACTTTATATGTTTTGGAATAAATTTCAAATGCCACTTACATTGTAAGCTACCATACAATAAGAATCTAAATATTAAAGTCAAGCCATCATAGAAAACTTCAAGGGGCCAATTATGTAGCAATATTCATACAAGCAAACCACGTGTTTGTCAAAATGTACTGCAGAATCCTATATTAAGATCTAAATGAAAAGAAATTAACCAAAAAATAAAACAAAATTCATAAGAAATCAATACAAAATGGAAAAAAAAATTGTACCTTCCAAGTAAGAGAAAAGCCAAGCCGGGTTGTAAGAAAGCTGCTAACAATCCAACAAACCCCACAAAGAAAGACGACCAAGGTTCCGACTTTGAAATCCAAACACACGTAAAAAATAACGTAGGTCAGAGCTAACAAGAACCCAAAGTTGAAAATCAATGAAACGTGGATTCCAAACAGGGATAAAAACCAAATCAGAAGAAAACAACCCTAATTGAAAGAAAAAACCCGAGAGGAGGAGAGTACCTTCGACGACGAGCAAAGGCAATGGAGACGCAGCAGCAGCAGAGACGACGGAGATAAGATCAAATGCACTGTAGAATCCTCTATTAAATATAAATGAAAAGAAATTAACCAAAATTTAAACAAAATTCATAAGAAATCAATACAAAATGGAAATAAAAATTTGTACCTTCCAAGCAAGAGAAAAGCCAAGCCGGGTTGCAAGAAACTGCTAACAATCCAACAAACCCCACAAAGAAAGACGACTAAGGTTCCGGCTTTGAAATCCAAACACACGTAAAACACCGCGTAGCTCAGAGCTAACAAGAACCCAAAGTTGAAAATCAACGAAACGTGGATTCCAAACAAGGATAAAAACCAAATCAGAAGAAAACAACCCTAATTGAAAAGAAAAACCCAAGAGGAGGAGAGTACCTTCGGCGACGAGCAAAGGCAATATCGACGTAGCAGCAACAGAGACGACAGAGAAGGGGGCACGAGTAGCAACAGAGGATCTGGAAATATTTGAGAAATTAGGTATAAGGTTTGTGATTAAAAAAGGTTACCGGTTTATCGGGTTCTATTTTTTCCATCTAACGCCTATTATTAATTTAGCTTGATCCAAACAAAGCCTCTTTTTAATCTATTTTTAAGCCGACTATTTTTAGAACCACCTGTAGGTCTGACCCAATTCACCTGGGCAAGATTAAAACGATACACGTGTTCACAACATAAGAGAGTTGAATGACGTGACGTGGTAGCAATTCTCGCGTCACTACAGCAAAGAAGGTTTTTCAGTAAAACAGGCGAGGAAGAGCAAATGGCGGCAAATGAAAACCATCCGAAAAAAAGAAGAAAAAAAAGCCTAAAAGAATTCAAAATCTAAAAAAGGCATAATAATAAATAAAGGTAATTATTATTATGATCATCTGGAATCTGCACTTCCATCGGTTTCCTCTGTTATTTCCTTTTCTCACTCTTATAACCACTTTCATGACATCAACGAAGGTATTCTTTTATTTTTTAAAAACTTTTTTATTAAACCTTCTCTTGTATATGTTTCGAGGTTATTTTCGATCAAATATTGTTTCTTTTGCCCTAAATAATTTGTTCATCCTTGTTTGTTTGTTTGTTTGTTGAGATATTGGAGGAAATTAAAAAAAAATATGGTTCATTTTGTTTCCGTGATCTTTTGAACTGTGTATAATGATAAAATTGTTGTTCGATTTCTGAGAAGATGGAAGCAAAATTAGAAGAAAGCGAATTGAAAGGGTATAAACTCTATGATTCCTTTTTTACTTTTTATTCCCAATGAAATTTTAATATCATTCCAATATAATCCTTTTGTTTTAATTTAATCCATGTTTTGATGCTCAGAAAATGAACAAGAAAAAAATGAAAAGAAAGTAGATATTCTGATTTTAATATCTAAGATTCATTTTACTTTTATAATGTTGTATGATATACTGTAATGACTTGGATCCTGCTTTGGTTGTTGATCAAAATAGAGGAAATTTGACAATGAAGTAAAAGTGTTAAATCTGATATCCGTTGTACTTTTGTGATGTTCTTAACGAGCTTGTAAATTGTTTGTTAAACAATTGTTTAAATTGATATTTATGATCAATCTTTCATCTACGATTTCAACTTAAATATCAGAATTTTTTCCTTTAATGGGTAAGAATTTATGCAGCCGTGCATGCAAGGCGTGTCGTATCAACTTTCTGTTATTGTCGGTGCATTCAATTATTATGTGTCTATAAGGTTTTGCTGAAGTTCAGTAGAGGGATTTGCAATCTTGTAGGAGTTATACTTGGTGCTTACATGATGCTTTCGATTTTGTTAGCTACCAGGAAGTCTTTTTGTTGATGAAAAAGTTTTGAATTTGGGAGTAGATTTATTATTTTTTATTGCTTGAAAATAAGTTTGCATGCACGAGTCAAGTGAATCGAAGTTTATACCTTGCTTTTCATTTGATGTTCTAAATGTGCTTGTGAACTGTTTGAATTGATATTTATGACGAATCTTTCATTTACGACTTTAACTAATTTGAGTTTGTAATAAATACATGTTTCTTCATAAACATTTTTCTTGCTCGATTATTGGATGATTGCTATGAAATTTACATTTCAGAATTTTTTTCCTTTGATGGTTAAGGATTTACGCGCATGTGCATGCTGTAGAAAAGCAATTTTCTAGCTTTAGGAAAAAACTAAATCACACAGAAAAATAAAGCAGAATGTAGAATTTAAGTTTCTGCAGAAAAGAAGAAGAAATCAGAATTGATTTTCTGTTATTGAATATTTTTTGAAAAATTACATCCCTTTACAGTGAATTTATAGACTCAAGTATTGGACTTTAGTTACAATTAGGAGTCCTAAGTACAAAAGACATCTAACTCTATCTTTTAGGAAGTAAACTTTAATTTAAACTACTATTTACATAAGGACTCTAACTCTTTCGGATAATCTAACACTCCCCCTCAAGTTGGAGAATATACATTGTATAATCCCAACTTGAATAGATACTTGTCGAAAGAAGCTTTTGGTAGTGCTTTTGTAAGTACATCTGCCATTTGTTCTTCTGTAGGAATATAAGATAAAGAAGCTGTCCCACTAATAATCTTTTTTGAGATAAAATGCCTGTCAATCTCCACATGTTTAGTCCTATCATGGCGGACTGGGTTTCGAGCAATTTGTATGGTGGACTGATTATCACAAAAAATCTCAAACTTCTTCTCTTGGTTCACATCTAGCTCCTTCAATAGCTTTAACAACCAAATTCCTTCACACATTCCCAATTCTAAAGCCTTATATTATGCTTCAGCACTGCTTCTAGATACAACTGTTTGTTTCTTACTCCTCCAGGTCACTAAATTTCCCCAAACAAAGGAGCACTAACCACTAGTTGATCTCCTTTCTGTCAGTTCGCTTGCCCAACTTGAATCTGAATAAATCTGAACAGTCCTTTCTCGAGTCTTTTTAAATAGCAATCCATGCCCTGTTGTCCCTTTCAAGTATCTCAAAATTCTAATTGCAGCTTCCATGTGATCTTCCCTTGGATCAGTCATGTGATAATATTAACTGGAAAAGCAATGTCTGGTCTGGTTAATACAAATAAATCAACTTTCCCACTAGCCTTTGAAATTTACCCTTATCAGCTTTAGGGCTTGTGTCCTCTTTATTGAATTTTAAGCCTGCTTCCATGGGAGTATCAACTGGTTTGCATCCCAACATTCCTGCTTCATTAAGTAGATCAAGAACATATTTTCTCTGGTTTATCACCAGACCTTTGCTCGACCTAGCAACCTCCATGCGTAGAAAGTATCTGAGCTTTCCTAGGTCTTTTGTTTCAAACTGTGTATTTAACAACCCTTTCAAGTGACTTATCTCTTCATCATCATCACCTGTCAGAATTATGTCATCCACATATACTATTAAAATAACCCTTTTATTGCTAGAGGTTACCTTAATGAAGAGAGTGTGATATGCCAAGGATTGTTTGTATCCATTTTCTAGAATCACCTTGGTGAATCTGTCAAACCAGGCTCTAGGTGACTACTTCAAACCATAGATGGATTTATTAAGTCTGCAAACTTTCTGATCTCCTTTTACTGTCTTCAAACCCGAAGGCACTCTCATGTACACTTCTTCTTCCAATTTTCCATTAAGAAAGGCATTCTTAATGTCAAGTTGATGAAGCTTTCAGTCCTTGTTTACAGCCAAGCTTAAGAGAACTCTAACAATATTTAGCTTAACTACAGGAGCAAAGGTCTCATTATAATCAATTCCATAGGTTTGAGTAAAATCCTTGGCCACTAACCTTGCTTTATACCTCTGTATACTGCCATCGGAGTTGTATTTTATGGAGAACACCCATTTGCATCCGACTGGTTTCTTGCCTTGCGGAAGATCTGTAATGGTCCAAGTATCATTCTTTTCAAGTGCTTCAATCTCCTCTTTAACAGCTCTTCTCCACTTAGAATCTTTTAGAGCCTCCTCAATAGTGTTAGGTATCTGTTCTTTATCTAAGCAAGCTGTAAAAGCCTTAAATGATGGCATTAGATTACCATAAGCAGCATACCTCTGAATGTGGTGTTTTGTACATTGTCCTACCCTTTTCCTTTTAGCAATAGGCAAATAATCAAATTCAAGTAAATGCGAGGGAATCTCGGCTAGAACATTACCTCCATCATTTTCATTGGCAACTGAACTCAAGTCCAATTCTCGGCAAGTGTCAGATTGCAAAACAATCTCTAGAATAGTTTCCTGTTTTCTGGTATAAACTTTCAGTTGCTTAGGAGGTTGAAGGGTTTGTGAGGAAGGTTTAGGTGAATTCTGAGGAGTAGTAACAATAGGTGAAGGATGGGAAGCTGTAGGTGTAATAATAGGTGAAGAAGTAGAAGGGTTTAAAGCAGTATGAGGTTCAAATAACAAAGGATTATTAGTAGGTAATAACTCTGAAGGTAAAGAAGGATAAACCTGATTCGTAGGAGGCTGAAAAACATAACAATTCTCCCCCTGATTTGCAGCCGCAGGGAAATAAGGTTTCTGTTAAAAAAAGGTGAGATCCAAGGAAGTAAAAAATTTCTGAGAAGGAGGATGATAACATTTGTAGCCTTTCTTAAGTGAAGAATACCCGACCAAGACACACTTCAAGGATCCGAGGTCAAGTTTTGACCTAGAGGGAACATAATCTTTCACAAACACAGTGCAACAAAAAACTTTGAAAGGGAGAATAGAGGTCAAAGATTTAAAATTGGGGCAACTCTCCAAAAAAACAGCTCTAGGTGTTCTGTATTGCAAAAACTTACTGGCATTCGATTATGAGATAGGTTGCGGTTAACAAAGCCTCACCCCACAAATACTTAGGAATATTACTAGTGAAGACCTAGTTACCTCCAACAAATGCCTATTTTTCCTTTTTGCAACCCCATTTTGTTGTGGTGTATCCACACAAGTGCTAAGTTGAACAATCCCCTTTTTGTTAAAAAATTCCCCTAAGGACTTGGTAAAATACTCACTCCCATTATCAGATTTGAAGATCTGAATTTTACTTCCAAATTGGGTTTTAACCATATTGTAAAATTTCTAAAAAACAGAGGCTACTTCAGATTTATCCCTTAGCAAATATGCCCAAGTTGTTCTACTATGATCATCAATAAAAGTCACAAACCACCTACTACCAGTTACATTCTTCACTCGAGAAGGACCCCAAACATCACTATTAATTAATGAAAAAGGTTGGGAAGGTTTGTAGGAAGATGGTAAATAGGATGCTTTTGTTTGTTTAGCGAGAGGACATATATGGCATTTAAAAGAACTTGGTTTTCTATTAACAAACAATTTAGGGAATAATTTAGCAAGATAATGAAAATTAGGATGCCCTAACCTAAAATGCCATAACATTACATTATCAATTTGCCCTAAAGAAGTAAAAGAGCAAGAAGTATTTGGTAGGGTAGATGGTTGATTTCCGAGGACATAGAGACCATTTTTCAAGCTAGCAGTGCCAAGCATCTTCCTCGAATTCATTGCCTGCAAAAACAACCAGATTCAGTAAACTGTAATGAACACTTCAAATTCTTGGAGAGTTTACTAACAGAGAGGAGATTGCAGGCGAGATTAGGCACAAACAAAACATCTTCAAGCAACAAATTATCATTAATGAGGACTGGGTCACTTCCTTTGATAGGAGGGAAAGAGCCATCGGCTGTTTTAATAGAACTTGTAGAAGATGAATCCGAAAAACTAAGGAATAATTCCCTGTTACCAGTCATGTGATCAGATGCTCCAGAGTCAATGATCCATGCTGATGCACCTTTGGTAGAAAAAAGTGCAGTAGGAGAACAAGTATTCTGTATGCTTTTATCCTCCACGAGGGCTAAATCTGCCGCACAGGTTACTGTCGAACCTGAAATTTCTGGAAAAAACTCCAATCCAGCAGCCTGCTCTGCTATGGACAACATCTCAAAGGTTGTCGAAGGGGATCCCATTAAGAATTCTAACTAGGATCGATGTTAGACTGATACCATGTAGAAAAGCAATTTTCTAGCTTTAGGAAAAAACTAAATCACGCAGAAAAATAAAGCAGAATGCAGAATTTAAGTTTCTGCAGAAAAGAAGAAGAAAACAGAATTGATTTTCTGTTATTGAATATTTTTTGAAAAATTACATCCCTTTACAGTGAATTTATAGACTCAAGTATTGAACTTTAGTTACAATTAGGAGTCCTAAGTACAAAAGACATCTAACTCTATCTTTTAGGAAGTAAACTTTAATTTAAACTACTATTTACATAAGGACTCTAACTCTATCAGATAATCTAACACATGCAAGGCGCTTCGTATCAACTTTCTGTTATTTCCGGTTCATTCAATGATTAAGTGTCTATATAAGGTTTTGCTGACATTCAGCAGAGGGATTTTCAATCATTGTACTTGTAGGAGTTATACTTTGGCGGTTACATGTTGCTTTTGATTTTTGTTAGCTTTCAGAAAATCTTTTTGTTGATGAAAAAGTCTTATGAATTTGAGGGTTGATTTATCATGTTTTATTACTTGAAAATATGTTTGCATGCACGAGTCAAGTGAATCGACGTCTATACCTTGCTTTTCGTTTGATGTTCATATAAAGGGTTTGGATAAACTATTGAGCAACAATGCTTTAAGTACTGTTTGAATTAGGCTAAGCAACATATGAATAGTAATTGACAAAACTTCACCATGAAAGAGATAGTAATTGCAGATAGTGGCTATTGTGCAAATAAGGGATTGTAGTGTTTGCCTTTTGTATGTTGTGCAAAGAACTATTTATATGCCTCTGGCATAACCTTATCCTTCATTTTGTCTTATGTACATTATTTTCCTGTTACATGTAATTTATACATTTGAGTGCTGTGGTACAAAGCCTAAGTGTCTATACTCTGTTGAATTGTTCTGTTGAGAATTAAACTGGAATGGTATAGAGGACTAAATTTTTTTTGAAGCATGTCACTTTTTTCCTCATGTAAAAAGCTATTTTCCCTACACCACGTTTGCATATATAAAATATTATTTTTATGTTTTTTCTAGTGTGCTTTTTACATTTGCATGCAAGCTTCCTTGAGTTTCTTTTGATCTGTTTTTATCATGTTTAATTTGATCTTTGATCATCATTTCAATTTTTAATACAGAGAAGCTGCTCGGAGACAATGTTATTATGGCATTCAAGCTCAAGGCAGTAAGATCAAATTGTTCTCACATGTTTCATCATAAAGTTTTTGTAATTTAAACTGTTGTAATATTTATGACTTGTTTGAGGGATTACTTGGGCCTTAATTTTTCCATATTTGTTTATTTGCGACGAACCACATTGCCCTTAAATTTAATGTTAAGTCGTGATGTTAAATTAGTATCAAAAGAACTTGGACCTGTTAAGGTCAGTTGGTTGTGACTTGTGAGCCCTAGAAAATCATTAAAGGAGAAAAGTAATAGGCCAGAAAGAGCTGAATGTTTTTTGGAATTATCGTATACCATGCATGGTTTTCTTTATGTGCTGCCAAGAATTGCTGCAGTATCTTAGTCTGAATGCCAATGCCGGGCCATGTTTGACAACCCAATTTCAATAAGAGCAATTTATCTCTTAGTACTGCATGATTGCCTTTGAAATTCCATTAATGAATTGTTGCATGCATGTAAAAAGACTTGCTGAGCCTGGAAAGGTCTAAGTGGTTGTTAGTTTCGCATTTTTACTAAATGAAGCGACACATTTACTACAACATATGACTTATATGTTTTAGCTTTGAAGAGTGGTTTTCCAAATTGTGCTATTCTTTGGTTGATGCGTCTTTCTTTCGACTTTTTTCATTTCCTTTTTTTAATTAAAAAATAATATCCTTCTTTGCAAATAAATCAAATGGAGAAGTTATCGATCCTTTTCTTTTCTAATAAACATTGATATCAGAAGCTGTCTTGTGCATGCAACAGAGGTAATGAACTGCTTAAAAGTTCTCAACTCTTTTAAGCAAGCTTTTGCCAATTATTGTTTTTAATCTTGAACATTAAGTTCTTGAAAATTTCCATTCGAATGTCAAATGGGGAAAAAGATAGAAAAATGAGAACTTTTTGACCTTTCTTGCAAACTTTAATTCTTAAAGATTATAAGCATACAAATGATTGTCAAAGTCATATTTGGTTGTCTTTTTAGTTTTATAAGCATACATGTGATTGTTGCAGCCAACAGTATCCTAGGTGCTTATCTTTTTAGTTGTTATTTTGTAGGTGAAGGTGATTATTGTTGGCGGAGTTGGTTTATCGTCTTCTGGATAGAGCAATATAGTAGCAGGCATATTGCACATGTGGACTAGGCTTGCGTAATCAGGTTTGATTTTATGACTATCTGATTACAATTTTTTCTCAACGATCATTTTGAATGTGCTGTTTGATTAGCTTAGCTGCACAGTAATTCCCTCTGAGGAAGTTATATCCTTAGAATGATGCTAATACAAAAGGTATTAGCATTACTTACAATGACAAATTTTCAACATTTATAGTGTTAGGCTTATTTAATGGGGTCCTTCTTTCCTCCATTACTTTCAATGCATCGTTAATCACTGTCCAAAAGTATGACCTTCAAAATTTTGTAAGTGGGTCACCTCACATATGCTTGTTAACTATGGGTTGTTAAATGTAATGAACCGGGTCCTAGTCCGATATATAGAAGGGTGAGTTCTTGTCAATGAAGCAATTAAATGATAAGAAAGCTTTTTATGCCTTAGGTTCACCACTATAAGACATTTATTTCTTTTTACCATATTATAAAGCACAAGGTATTTCAAGGCTTGTTGAATATTTTACCATTTGAAGGGCTAACGACCCCCCCTATTTTAGTATAGATAGTTTGGTAAATAATTGGTTTGGGAGAAATGTACCCGTGTCCTCCAAAATGAACCTAAAATTAGCAATGAGATGTGGAAGTTCAATAAGTTGTTGAATCACTAAAAGGTGTGAGCAAAGATGGTAAATGAGCTCAAGTACACCATGGTCGTGGTCATTGTGGAGATGAAGTCCATTACAGGGTGTAATAATTATCATGACGGTTATATATATCTGCATACATAATGCTTATGTATTGACATGAAAACAACATGAAAAAAATAAGATGAACATGGTTGTCAAAATTTATATAACAGTCTATATTGTATTATGACATGAAAATAACATGACATAACACATGGGCCACGTCATAGATACACAAATTGCCAAGTCTATACTGTAGTATGGATTGGAGCTTGAGTAGCAAAAATTATTGTTGGTAATTTATTGAAAAATGGCTCTCTTTAGAGCATGAATTAAAATAACAATCACAGTTTTTCTAATTGGACAGACTACATTGATCCCGCTCATCATGGGGTTAAAGACTTCAATAAAAAAGTTCTTTCTACTGTGCTAACACGGGTGGATGCATCTCATGTTAGATAAAGAACAATTGTGTACAACAATTTGTTAGTAAAAAATTTTCTTCTCTGGTACTCTGCAAATTTGTGTTTCCTTTATGGGCTGATACTGGTTGGCTATTGTAGTTACCTCTATTGATTGACATAGTTTGTACCTCTCGGTAACAATCATCACTGTGTCATGGCTGGTTCATTTCTTGTTTTCAGTCTTCATCTTGGTCAGCTTGCTTGCAGGAAAGTGCAACCTGGCCATAAGCGGTCGGGGAGCTCGTGTTTTTTGGTCAAATCCCCTTACGCAAACAAATCCTGCTAATAATTTGAGTCAGTTAAAGAAGCATGGGTGAAAGCATGATGAATCATCAATACATGCATAATCGTCATTCATCGCTAGCTCTTAAAAGAGCGAAATGTGGTTCAAATTAATTTCTTTGCATATTAATTGCAATGCTTCTGGAAGGACTTTGAATTAGGGATGTTTTACAATACCTGGTTTTATAGTAGGAAATATTTTGGTTAGTGTATGATCTTATTGTAATAAATAAACAGTTTTTGCACCAACTTCTATATGCGTGTCTAATGAGAAGCTGATGTTTGTTGCATGAATATATGATAAATAATGAAAAGTAAGATTGCATACCTTTCCAAAAGCAGTATTGAATTCTCTCTGTTGTAAATCAATAAATGTTGGTTCTTGAATACTGAAAGATAATCTGTATCTTGTCTTCCATATAGTTCTATGTTCTGGTTTCCTGAACCCTACTTTACCCCTTTCTTTTTATTTCCGTTTTCTAAGAATTAAAATTGGCAATAGCTTGAACAAGATTACCTCATTAACTTGAAAATATGTCCCATTTAGGGGGAAGCTTCCTCTCATTGCAGTTCTACAAGGTATCTATACACATTGCAATGCTAATATTAGTTAGGAATCTTGGAGGTAGTTGTGTATTTTGCCTCCATAACATTTATATACGTGTAAATCTTGCTCACCAAGATGGTTCCTCGGACTGTCTCGGCATTAGCTTCTCTTAAACTATTGCAAGCAAAACAGGTCTTCTCACTGCACGATCTTCCTTGTTCCTGGGATCCACAACTTTGTTCTGGTGGTTGAATTGAGTGTGCAGTTTCACCTATTAAATGCATGTTTATAGAAGCACATCTAGTTGGTTTGTAGTTCAAACAATATCTTTTACACTAACACTTGTCAATGTGTAGTTTGAACTCTAACTATGATGACAAATCCTATTAACACAATGGTGATCTATGGTGTGATCTTAACATTGTATACTATTTACAAAAGCATTTCATAAATGGCAAGAGATGCGATGTGTCTATCTCTCAGCCTGCTTTATATAGGTTGACATTCTGAGTTTTGTTCTTACCTGGTGTCCATATAGCTAGAAGATAGGGGCTAGGATCATCAGGTTCCTGCTTTTCCATCTATAAATATTGTAAATATGGAAATTAGAATAGTATGTTATGCATTAAAGTCTCAAAATTTCAACAAACTTACGAATAACTTACCTGTTTCAAGAGAGGATGCTTATCTGGAAGCTCATATCTGCATCATTGCAGCTATGTATCAGAATTAATGTATTTTTTTGCACACGGTAGCTACTAGAAATTACTGATTAATTGACATCAAAATTCTGTGGTCTAAATGTTTTTCCCTCTATACCCGCAAATCTATTTTTTAAATGAATTTGCAAGTATAACTGTAGTCCAATTTTTAGAGCAGAATGTTGGATATCATGCAAACATTTTATCTAGAGGGTATTCAACTGGTACATTGGTTGGGATAATTTAGCCCTTCTGACCATTATAATAGGTTGGCATTTAGTAATTCGGTTACACAATGATGAGGGAAATATCCACTTACACATAATGTTCTGTTCGTAGCCTGCCCACATTCTTCAGTTTTGGAGTATGGATAGAAGCAGCTTCAGGATTCAAAGCTACTAAAGCCTTTGACAAGTCTCCTTCTTGGAGTTCCATATTCTCCTGCATGTAATGCTGTAGGTTTGCTGTGAACTCTTCCATGTTCAGTTTTATTGTGGGAATTTCATCAGGATCCTCATAGAATGCATCTTCAATATCACTCTGTGTTACTTCTATGTGCTCTGGTTCTGGTGTTGCCGGCTCTTCAATGATAGGTTCACTGTTGCCACCACTAGGCCCTACTTTAAGCAAGTTATGCACGGGTGGAGGTAATGGAATTTGATTCACAGCTCCAATAGGATTTCTCTCAGGCATCATTGGAACAGTTGAACTTGTTACACTTTTCTCTTCAGGCCCTGGTAGTGCGAGCCTTGCACTGCATGGAAGAAAGTTGACATGCGTGAAACATAGAGTTCAGGCTTTTGGAGGCCAAGGTAGGTGGTTTTAAGAGTATCTGACCTTTCTGTTATTTTACTTGTGATTAAATCCTCCTAAGTTGTCTTCTTTTGGTCTTTGAAGGTAAATGTGTTGTATTTTATGAAGATTTGAAACTATGTACACTTTTTTTTTTTATCACTATTCCTTGAAAGCTTGTTGGCACCTCAATTTGTGTTTGTTTTTTGAAGGCAAGGGTTCCCTGCCTGGTTTGTGTGCCAATTTTAAACATAGGGGAAAGAAACATCTACACTATTGGGAATCTCATAGGTTTAAGGCAGGTCCTTTTTGCTTTATAGTGAATTATCTTTGACTCCTTTATGTTTGACAATTAATATTTTCCACATCAATTGGGATGCCTATGACACTATTCATGGCCATGTTAAGATCTATGTGATTTTAGATCTGAGTAGATGTATGTTGAAATGACTTTGTGAATACCAAATTGAGTAGTAAATTTACAGTAGTTATTTTACTTGGATGCTTTAAGACCTATGTTGCCTTAAGGAACAGAGACGAATGTTGGATGCCAATAGAAGTAAGTTGAAGCTACTTGCTTGGAATGTTTTCAGGCTGATGAGTTTTTCACACACATATATATTACATAGGCTCATGCAGACAACAAAAGTAAAACATCAGTAAATGATTATTAATCAGTAACTGAGCAAAGAAAACTTTAAAGACTTAGATTCTGATATTGATGCTTGTGTCTGAAAATTTAGATGCATGCTGATGATCAGTTCCTATTTCTAGCTGCCTGAGTTATTATGACATTATAAAGACAAGCTGAAAATGGGTTGGACACTAACCTTGCAAAAGCACTTGCAAAGTGTCTGCACTCCCCTCTCATTGGACATGCATTGCAATTTGGTTTACTCTTTGTGCAAAAAACCTACATAACATGTTAGTGCATAAGCATACTGATTCTCTTTAAAGGCCTACAAAATATGATTGTAATTTCTGAAGCATTGATGTAAAATTTAACCTACCTTTCCAAATGTAATCATTTGATAATGTAGTTCATATCTGGACCAGTAGTGCATAAATCAGTAAATTTTTTATGAATATACATTTATCTAAAGATGGGTTATGAGGTTACAATGTTTTCTGATCAAGTTTGCATAATCTTGGCCACAGATATTTTTGAATTGACTCCAGTATTGGATACCTAAGAGGAACTTGTTAGCATCTGTGAGCAATGAGGCAATAAGAAAAAAATAAGGTTGGCTTGTTAAGTGTCTAATACTCACAATTCTAGGAGATGCAGCTGTAGTGACTCAGGCAGCGGTTGTAGAGGAACCCATCCTAGCCGAACAGCTATTCGTCCAACATTTGTGTCAACCTTCAGAAAATGTCAATGTTGGAAATAGGATGAGCGGTTTTGTTGATCTTGTCAAACTGTAATTGTAAGTAAATTTTATTTTCTTACTGGAAAAGCAAGATGGTGAAGGGTTAAAAGCCGAACACATTCCACACTTTTCAGCCCCAATCCCCATATGCTTAAAAGATAATCCCTGCAAACACAAGAAATTTTCTGATGCCATGAACATTAACTTCAAAGATGCAGGAGATTAGTGGTTAATCACCCTGGATTAGTTGATTCCATGAAGAGTTTTGTTATTGATGAAGATGATAACTATAATGTTAAAGAATTAACAGTGAACGTTGAGACAGCTTACTTTGCTTTACCAGGGGGAACATTTCTTAACCATTCCAGATCAATACTTTCATGGTCTCTAACCAGTCGGTCCAAGAAGTCCTGCAAAATTTTTTTCTAGTACTTTTAAATATGCAGTAAAGGTTTTATAATAAGTACTAATGGACCTGCTCCTAGCTAAGATCAGTGCCTTAGAAATTGAATTTGTTTCACATGCCTTGATTCGTTCTGCCAACATGTTGTTCATCCCTCTCTCTTTGATGGTCTTAGAAATCTCATCAACACTAGCATTTCTCATTGCTTCGTAATCCATGGAATCCATATTATCTTTGCTTCTTTCTTTCTCTAAACCATTCACCTGCACCTGTTTCCTTAACTGGTTCCCAGTCAGTGACATTGTTTTTCTCTTCCTGAACCTTTCTTCTTTTGGGCTTTAAGCTGCTGTTTTCTCCATGCTGATTTTCAGAAGAATGCACTGACTCCTTTGCACTGGATTGAACCTCTCTGCTTTCTATAGCTTTGCCCTTAGTCAAATCAATCATTCTTTCAACATCAGGTCTTTCTGTGAGTTTGAGGGCATCTGCAGCAGACAATGAGGTACTTTTCTGCATCTTAGTGATTACATCAATGGTTGGAGGCATTGTGACTGATGCGCTCTCTGATTGCAAGGTCTTCCTCTTTTCTTGAAGATTGTTGCAAAGCTGATTACTTCTAGTGTGAACTTCTTGTTGGTGCACTATGTACTCACCTGATAAGGTATTCAAGACTGTTGTGGCCATATTTTGATTTACAGGTTGTCCATTGTCTTGGACTGTGATTTTACCTCCACTATGACCTGGTTGTTTTGGCTTGTTGAACCCCAAAGCAGTTGAAGCCCAGGAAGACATGCACTCTTCACTGAAAGGTTTAAGGCTCTCTTTTTCCCATGGTTCAGACTCCAAAGTTATGTGTAGTGGATGGCTACTTTGTCCGAACACTTTTACATGCAGTTGTCTTCTAAAATATCTATCTTGATTGAATGAGGAAGACCATTTGAGATTTTCTGTTCTTTCATATCTTGACGTCTGCCCCTCTCTAACTTCTGACTGTTTATATTTTAATCCTTCATGAAACAGTGAACTCCCATTTGCACAATGGTAAAATTCCTCAAACGAGGCACTGTTTTCTATCTGGTCAAGAGTTGGACCATGAATGTTGAGAAACTTGCATCTCATAGTAGGATCTTCTGTTTCTGAGTAGGAGCCTGAGTAGGTTCCAATTCCTCTGTTTGCTTGAATAACTGAGGAATCAAAAGAACTTTGCGATGATATCACTTCTTCCTCCATGCTCTGACTATGTGTTCCAGTAAAGCTTGTTCTCTCTATACCTAAATACTCACTGTTCCTCAGGAAATCTGTTGACCTGTCGGGAGTCATGGAGCTTTGGCTGACAAGTTGGTGACTGAATGGCTTTTCATGCCATTTGATGGTTTCATCTGGATTCAGTTCACCGACTTCTGGTTCTTCGATTAGTATTTTTGCCCCTTCTGCATTGCAGTCTGTCTTGCTTGATGACTTCAAAGGAAACTTTGCTGCAAGAGACATGAAGGCAGAGCTGCACGGTAGGAAAGTGAGAAAAAATGTTTATTTATACATTCAGTTTTCATGTTTATTTGTACTTCCAGTATGACTAAACTAACTTACCTTGAAAGGTGATCTGAAACATTTTGGGTAAGGAAGACTCCTATTACAGAATCCACCACAGATCCCTTCCATTTTGAGAAGTGCCTATCTCCTGCAAGGTTTCATGAAACTTTGGTCAGCATACATGCTGCAGTCTACAAGATTCAAGTAAAGAGTTTATGCTGAATATTCAGGTAATTTTGATTGATGCAATTTGATGCATATGGGCTAGGCTCTAAAATACCAAATTCTGTCAGAACTTTGGTTAACAGGCCAGAAAATGTTAGTCTGAAGCTGTAGTATAAATATTTAATATTCTATTATGGCAGTTCAATTATTGAAAGTGCTTATCTTGTTTGAGTGAACTGCAGTTTTAAAATTGATAGGTCTTGGGGTGGGGGCATATTTCTTCTCTCAAACCCTTTTTCTCCTAAAACACATGTATTAACTTTTGATATGCATTCTTCTCAAGTTCATACTTGTTTTAAAGATGGTAGACAAGTTCATGTCAACTATATGGACTTGCCATGAAGTAATTTTAAAAAGAAAAAAAAATCTAGTAGTTTTAGAGCAGTGAATATTATGCTAACTTGGCAATTTGGTACTAGATGTGGCTGGTAATATTTTTTTATCATGTCATTTTTTTTCCTGATGCTGTCATATCTTGTTTATGCGGGCATACCACTGTTTCTTATACTCCAGTTATAACAAAACACACTTACTGGTTTTTATTCTGTAATTATATGATCAGAAGGTCCAGGGTGACATGTTAATCTAGAAAGCAGATGCAGAAGTCTTTGTACTACAGAATATTGTTAGTTAGTATGCATAACCGTGTGTTGTAGGAGTTTTAGATAGAGTAGGAGTTGTATGTTATCTTTACTTTATATTAACTAGTAGTTTGAATTTAAATTTGATCTTTGTAAAGGATAAGAGTCTTATCCAATAGGTTAACTACTTGGTGTTAAACACCTCTGTAAAAGTCTATATAATAGACACCTTTTTCACTAATGAATGATAACAAATAGAGTAAAGTAAAACTCTATTTCTCACAAATATTGGGACCAAATGTGTAGCAGGTTGTACCTTGTACAAGATGCATTCGGGCTATAAATGAATCAACTCTGCCACGAAAAACTCTCCTTTCTTCTTCCCACCATTTTCCCTTCTTATCCATGTCCTCAACGTCTTCTCCCTCCTTCCCCATCAACAAATTCCATACCCTATTTGTCTCCGGATCAAGGTCCACTCTAGGTCGTACTTTGCTTTTCTTGATAAAATCAAACCCTTCATACGGGACAATTGTTCCAGCTCCGTTGTATACAACAAGTGCATTCTGCAGTTCTGCCTTGGGTTTGTTGTTCCTTTCTTTGAGAGTGAGGCCCATGAATTTCTTTATCATCTTCCTCAACTGGATTGAGAGATGCCTGTTTTGCTGATGGCCCTGCATATTTTACCAAGAACAGTTGATTTATGATGGTGAGTAGAACATTTTACCCAGAACAGTTGATGAAAGGATAAAGATTTGTTAGTACCTCTTGCTTTTATGGATTGCTGCTGGTTCTCATACACTTCTTCCTTTTCTTGCATCATCTTTCCGTTTCTGGATGGAACTCTTCTAGATAGACCAGGCTCTCTTTTCTTCTTTTCTGAAACATTGGTATGGGATCTTTTGCCGACCAAGTCAAATTGAGGTGTAGGGACCTTTTCAAGGGTAGTTGGTAGAAGATGATTCCGGTTCTTGATTGTGGCAAAGTTTTGCACTAGAGCCAACTCATTTGTGTTTCCTAGTTTTTCCATGCCTAAATGTAGTTGGGGGAAAATATTTTGCTTTGAATAAGTTAGACCTCTAGCTGGAGAGTTAACATACCTGTCTCCAGTGAGTTCGCTGAATGGCACCACTTTTTCTGCTATCTATGTTATCACTTTGAAAATGGGGGTTAGATGTTCCACAATCTCTCAGTGATATAAATTGACCTGCATTTACACTGTTTGTGCCTTTTGTTTGATGTGGTCCTGCAGCATGTGACATTGGACACTTCATTCCATAAATATATGCACAGGTTTCATCCTCGATCATCTTTCTTTTCGAAGCCTGTAGAAAAGCTGCCCCATTACTGCTGCCATTCGTATAACCTTCATCCTCTTCAAACATCCTTTGGGATAGCAATGAACTCAGTGAATATGCTCTGCTAAATTGTCCCTGCTCAATAGCATGATAGTGATCTTTCTTGGATCCCCTACCTTCATTAGAGTTGGACAAAACTGCTGCTACTGATTGAGGGTGTCGCTCGAACATGAGTTCCTTGGTCCCATCAATGTTTTCCCAGTTGCTTTTCCTTTGTGAAACAAGTTGGATGGATTGCTGTGTGGGATTGTACCCATTTCTGTAGCTTTGTTTGCTCAAATCAGCATTGTACATGTTTATGTTCCTTGTCATGACATTTACATTATCCATCATCTCCTTTGCTTGAAGTTGGGAGGCTTGAGCAGCTGTGATACCTGGCATGGACATGTAATCAATTGGCATCATTTTCTTCAAGAAAGACGGGTGACTACATTCAGCTTGTAGTTGCTGGTTTTCCACAGCCAATCCAGTCTGTTGAGTAGTCTGTGTAGTGAGTTTTGTTCTAATCCCATTGTATCCCACATTGGGAAATCCCATGGCTGGAGATTCAAAGGACTCACTTCCCTCTAGCATCGCTTGGTAACTAAGTATATCAGCCGGACTCTCATTTCCAGTGTTTTCCAATTCAAAATTCAATACTCTTTTGCAGGATCTTTGAGCAGGCACGGGACTAGGATCCATCTCCTTCATATGATCTACTTGTTGAGTTGCTTGAGCACTAGGATCAGAGCCCCTTGTACAATCTCCTTGCAAAGTCAATGATTCTTTCTGGTTGCTCTCGTTCATGTGCTTCCCCGTTGCAGTTATCCCAGCACCACGAGCAGATTTGTTCGCAGAATCTATCAGTTCATTGGCTGATTCTTTCAGGCTTCTCTTCCGTACATGCTTCCTCTTCTCTGGAGTTCCAGCAGCTGAGCCAGACCCTTTTGTTGAATCTGCATGTTCAGTTGCTGATTCCACCAGGCCTATTTTGCGCACATACTTCCTCTTCCCATTTGGGTTGTCCTTGGAGTTAACGTTTACGGCAGCAGCAGACTTCTGAGTATTTTTGGATTTGGCTTCCACAATTACCTTGGGTCTGTGTTTTCTTCGTTTAGGTGGTTTTGGCTGAGGTGTCTTATTCAGATCGATGCCTTGGGCACCTCCCCTTTCAGAGTCCTTTTCCTCCATCAGAGTGGAAATGACAGCAGATGAGGAATCGACAACATTCTGTAAGAGCTCACAGTTCTTTTGAGAAACTCCATTTTCATTGCATGCAATTAAATTTTCCTGTTTTTCCTTCTCACTGTTTGAGCTTTCATGTGATGCAGAAGTTGGTTCTGCAGAGATCTGCTTGTTCTCCATCTTCTCAGTTTGATTTAGTGCTGCTAACATGGATTGAAATGAGGTGGTGAAATGAGAGGCTGCACCGACTTCTGTCCTTGGAGAGTTTAAATTGCACTCTGGCATTGGAGGTATTGGAAATCCATCTGCAAGGAAATTACCTTTAATAAACAGACTCATTAATGACAAAATCATGCAATTTGGTTGTACCAATGTTGTTGTGCCGTGTATTCTGATTTCCAGCGCATTGTAACGGACTGCACTAGTTTTTAAAGCAGCTTAATTCTAGTAACTTTATAAATAATGAGAAAATTTTAATTTCTCAACAGTGTTCTGAAAAGTTATGCTATGCATGATAATTGTGAACTATCCGTTACATACAAACTACATTAGTTAAAGTATAGTAAAATCAAATACCATGGATGGCATTTACATTTCTTTGTCAATATACTTGTTTCTTGGAAATAAGGACATTTAAATGAAATCTTAGTTCCACATTTTTCCTTTTTTGAACAGAATTAACAACTTACATTGCGGCATCTGGAGGAAACTGTTGATATTTCTTATGAAGTCTGAACATGAGGATTGATGTGAGCTAGAGTGTCTCCAGTTATCTTCTCGAGAATGCAAATTCGAGCTTGACACTGTGTTCCTGCTGCCTATGTTTGCAGTTTGGTTTGCAGAGGCAAAATCATTTACGGCATTTCCGGTTGCCAGAAGATTTTCCCAGGTATGATTGTTCCATTCCGTGCTTCCATTTTGAAGAACTTGTCTATAAGAACCTGCAATGTTATTGACCATTCTGTTATTCGTTGCCAAATTTAGACTGCCAAAATGTTGATCCTGGTTGAAATTTTGAGAAACTCCATTGTTATTTGGGATATCTTGAACATATCCCATAGATATTCCAGCAAATTCCTGCCAATTTTCTTTTCCAAACTGGTTCCCATGCCCGTTCACCTGGATCGGATTTGATCCTGGCGGGATCGGTTTTTGTGGGGTTACCGGTATCCAAGAACCCATAAACTGGAATTCTTTTCCTTGTGGAATTGAAAATTCTTCACCAAAATTCATCTCGGATTCTAATGCAAAATCCAGCAACCAGCTCTTTCTGTGCCAGTTCTTCCTATTCTTACAAAAAAAATATACCTTGCTTCAAACAAATACCAATTCCTGAAAATTTCCCAGGAAAATCACCAAAATTCCAATATTCTCAGGAAAAAAATCCCACCCCATTGCTTCAACCTATCCTCCCAAATCACAAAGTCTCCACCAAACATCCTCAACATAAAAGAACCCAGAAAAACCTGAAGAAAATAAAGAGAGAGAGAGAAAAACAAACAAACAATTCTCAGGTAGAAAATCAGTATAGCAAATCAACATCCGAGATATAAATGATTTAGAAAGCCATTCCCCAAGTAATTTCCAACAAATAATAAAAGGCAACTATACCATTTCTGTCCTGGAAAATAAGGAAAGCATGAATAAAAGAATAGAAAATAAATCAAGCAAAAAAGTCATGTAATATAATTCCTGTAAACAAAACAACAGTTGTATTATTCATAGAATTAATTGAGGATTTGTTAACAAAAAGATATTGCAAATATCTCCGAAGATTCGTGTTGATGGTGTTAAAGAAATAACAGCTGAATTGAGTTTACACCAATGTACATGAACCAAGTTAAAACAATAAAATCAATGTTGAAAAACATTATATATTATATATTTATATGTTTAGTTTATCTTACCGATTTGTTGTTCTGGGTCAGCTTTGTTTTCAGAGCATAGTCAATGCCGAAAAAATCAGTAGTTTCTAACAAAACAAGGAGAGAGGAGAAGAGAGAGAAAAATAAATAAATGAAAGAAAACATAATTTTATAATACATGAAAATAAACTAATACTTTGGGCACTCCTGATATTTTTATTGGTCTTTATATCTTTATTGGTAGGCATAAGTTTGTATTTTTATTAGTATTTAGGTAAAAATAATTTTTACACAAACTATTTTAAAAATCTAAAAATCTAAAACCTTAACCCTAACATAATGGGCATTAAATTTTAACCTCTAAACCCTAAACTCTAACCATAAACCTTAAATTCTAAACTCTGGGTGATAAACCCTTAAACTTTGTAAACAACACATTTTAACCCTAAAATTTGAAAATTCAATCAATTTAAACGTTAATAATTTAAATTAGGATTAAATTGATTGAATGTGTAAATTTTTCTCTTATAATTTTGTTATTGGAAAATTTTCATAATTATCATGTCATTAACTTGAGCGATAGTTAACAAGTCTTTTATAATTTTAAAATTTTAATGCCCATTATGAACTTTAGTGGTTTAGTGACCATTTTGTATTTCGAGGATAGTTTAGTGATTATTTGTTAGATTTATCTTAGTTTTATATTTTTGATTTAGGGTTAATGAAATATTTTTTTAGATTTTATATTTAAATATGTAAGGGTTATGTCATAAATTTTTTAAATCTTTGTTTTTAAAAATATAACATTTTATTATAATATTTATAAATTTTTTATTTTAAAAAATATTTTAACTGAAATTAAAATATATTATATATTTTTAATTATGTTATATTTTTTAAAATCGTAATTTTTTAAACTATATTTAAAATCATTGTAACACCATGAATTTTAAAATAATTTTTTATTTTTTAAAATGTTTTTAAACCTCTAAATAAAAAGCTATTAAATATTTAATAATTATTTATGTACAGATTTTGAATATAAAGGTATTATATTTTTTAATTATTTTTGTACAGATTTTGAATATATTTTGAAAGCATGTGCCATTTATGAACAAATTTTCTTTTGAAATTTTGATCTCAACTGTTTTGAATATTTTAATTAATTTAATTTTACATGAAAATATTTAAAAATATTTCAGTTTTTAACCATTTTTAATTTTTTATTAATAATAAATTTTGAATATCAAAATTAATATTTATTTTTTGCAAAAGTGTGACAATTTTATTAAAATGGAGGGATATTTATTTTCTGAAGAACATTTTAAAATGAATATTGTAAATGAAGTAAATAAATTTATGGTGATTTTTGTTTTATTGCTTTAATTAATTTCAAATCTTCATGGATATAAAATCTTTTTGTTTAAACTATTTTATAATGTGACAGGTTAAAACTGGAGTTTTTGACTAACAATTAATTTAGTGGGGTGAAGCACTAAATCCTTTAAGCAATGCTGAAGGTTTGTATTTTGACGTTATGAATGAAACAAATTAAATTAGAAGAGTCACCCTCATAATAAATTATTGCATTACTTGATTTGTATTGGTCAACTGTAATTATATTAAAAAAATTGGAGTTTTCTAGTCCACAAAATTCTCTTTCAAATATGGCATCATTTAAATTAGTTTCCTTACTAAGCTAAAACAATTTCCTTCTTAGAATTAATTAATTTGGATTTGGATTTTATTAAATTTAAAAATAAAGAAATTTGCTATAAGCATTTAAATTTAATTTAAAAAAAACATTTAATTTTGAATTATAATTTTTTTAGCATAACTTTGAATTATAAATTTAGTAAAAATGAATTGAATTTAGTAAGAATTCTTCAAAAGGCAAATCTAGTTATCTGAAAACGGCTGTAAGTGGAAAATTCGGAGAGCTGATAGTTATCAAATATAATACAAAAGATTTTAATAAAACGAAGGTTGTTTTAGTTATATTATATACTATCACTTGTCGAAAGAGACAAGTATTTTAAAAGCAACACGTGGTGGTTTTGGTCCACATGACCTATATACGCGATATAATCTCGAGTTAAACCGGCCGGTCTAGTTTTTTTTTCATGTACGGGGTTGCCGCAAACAAAAAGAAAGGGGCGCTCACAATAAGTCACTTTTTAATGAAAAACATTTTAAATGCTTGCATGATGTCACGTACTAATTCTCCCGTTCTACTTGCATGACAAATGTTAAGACTTGAATTCATAAAATATGATAATATAAGTAGCTTTGACCACTAGGTCAATTAATGGATTTTAGTTTAATTTTTATAATATATAAATTATAATTATTTAATATTTTTACCATTTAGAAAGTTATTTAAAGAAAAAAAATTGCAACTAATATGTGAAAATTATAAAAACTTTGAAATACCAAAGTGAAGTGAGACTTAATTCTAGTGTGTATTATATCTTTTCTCTAGAATTTATATTCTAATGTATTTTAAGATTTCTCTTAATTTTTGTGCTAAATTAATTATGGGAATTTAAAATATAATCAAGTGGCGGTAAAATATTAAAAATAAATTATTCAAAATACAGTATATATATATATATATATATCTGATATCTGATAAATAACTTTTTTAATATTCTAGAAAGTTGCGATTTTTTAAGAATATTAAGTTCCAAACCTAACTATTTAATCAATGGTGTTTTAATTGTGGATTAAAAATATGAAATTAAACCTTGACCAATTGAAACTTACAAATCTATAAGTCTCATTAAATAGATTAATATAACATGGAGAAAGCAACTTCCTAAGGTATTAATATACGATTTAAAAATATGTACTGTTATTCCATTGTGTAAAATTTCTCATTTATTTTAGTCAAAAAAGATAATTAAACAAGTATTAATAATTACTTAATATTTTATATTCATATTTCATTAAAAAATAATATTCGATGCATTGTTGATATATAATTACTTCATTAATAAATCAATAATATTCGATGCATTGTTGATATATATTTAAATTGTATATACTCTTGCTAACATATAATTCTTTTAATTTTGAGGTTAGAAAAATATTTTGATACATGTCATGTAAAATTTAGTTTTCATAAACATGCCATTTTAGAGTTTGTGATTATGTTTGGGGTTTAAAATTTATAATTTAAAGTTTAGAATTTATTGTAGGGTTTATGATTTTAAATTTTAGGATTTAAACTTTAAAATAGATACGTTGTGTAAAATAACTTTTACTATATCAAAAAATAACTTCCAATATTATTTGATTCAATTTCAATTAGCCAAATCTGTGCACTGATATTGTTTGTATTTTAAGGTTTAAGTTGCGATTTTGCCAATAGAGAAAAAAAAAATAGAAAAGAAAAGAGATGGCCATTTAAGCCAAATAGAATGCTAAAACACAAATAAGCCATTAAACCTTGTCATTTATTTGAATAAGTCCATGTATTTTTTTACATCTAAATAAGCTCTTAAACTTAATGGATACCCAGTTATTTTATTATATTTTTTATCCAATTTGTTCTTTCTTTTTATTTTTCTTATCAAAGTATGAATCAAATCATTTTACAAAATAAATTTTTTATCGATTATCAAGTCTGAATTAGATTAAATTTTATATATTTTATAAGTAAATTAAAATGATTTTTTTATTCTAAGATTGCTATTTAGGCATGAAGAACCTACTCAAATTTGCATAATCTTGTTCAAGTCTCAACTCAATTGACAGATAATCCGACCTCGGATGCTAATTTGAGCATCTCCATTTGCATATTTTTTGGTCAAATCGTCTTATGTGATTAAGATAAGTCTTACAAGATTATGACATATTCTTTTATTTGGGTTTAAGGATAATGTGTTGTCATTAGATTTGGTTCGATTTCAATTCAGGTGATCATTAAATCATTAAAACTAGTTGAGTTAATTTGGGGCCAACAATACTAGTGCTCTTCTATCTCATTTGGTGCTCCTCTTCATTGCTGGACTGAGATCTGAGAGGTCATACATAGAATGATACATTTGGGATATCAAATTATATATATATATATATATATATATATATATATATAAATTTGTTGGTACCTATGAACCCTCACCACCACGCAAATGTTCAATCAACAAACCGCCTGTGAACATACCAGCAGGCTGTGACCATGCAAACAACTAGCTACGACCCATCGCGAACTCGACATGCGAACATAAATCCAAACCACGTGACGATACACGTGATCCATACAGACACCCGAGTCACGACAACTCGACTCACTAACACACATGTCTTCATTGATTGACATGTGTGTGCACGCCCCTTCCAATCCCTTATAAAGGATCATCCACCTCTAAAGGGATGGGGTTTTCTCTCTCTCCTTCTCTTTCTCTCTCTCCCCCAATAAACACTTGAACGAAACTCATATTTTCGATCCCGGAGAGTAGCCCAACACCACCGTTCAGAGGTGTTGCTCACTTACGTGATCAAAAATGGTGCAATGAGTGTGGACCCTTCACTTTTTTAGTCTAATCCTCAGAAAACGTCAAAGAGCGACCCCCGACAAAAACATGAATGAAGGAATGGATGGAGATAAGAAAAAAAGGGTAAAGAAGGGGAAAAGAAAACCTCACTCCTTCAAGCCGAAGGCAGCCAACCGCCATCATGCAGAATAAAATGGGAATCATGGGGCCGTCAGGAAAAATAGTTAGAACGACCAGGAATGGGACACATGCATGCAATAAAAACCAATCACGAAGCCACAACTCGTTGGTCAAAAAGGGAAATGGCAAACTATGCTAAAGAAAAAAGACCCACCAACATGTAGAGGTTCAGATGAGAGATGTAAAGTGTAACCCCTTGACCCGGCCTAGATGCCCAACAGAATCAAGAAGGCCATATTAGGTTTGCCGTAGCAAACCGAATAGATGCAACAAAACCCGGTCCATTTTTTTTCCTTTTTATCTTATCTAGATGTCAATTATTAACCCTACATATTCATGCGGACATCAGGTGCAACCCCAACTCAATCGGGCATCAATTTGACATCCAATTGATCATATTTACAATTTAGGGACCAAAAGGCAATTACAGAAAATTTCAGGATTAAAGCTCACTTTTAAGTTACCAACTTTTAGTTTGACCGATTCCAAACTTTCATCTCAAGTTTCAGCTCAATCCGATCATTCTTTCACATTCAATTGCATTGGCAAGATTCAGTGACTAAATTGTAAAGATGACAAAACTGCCCAAAGTGACGATATCAGAATTAACGGTTATCCGTACCGATACAGGTATACCCGTATCGATACGGATTGAAACACACCATTTCGATACACCTTCATGTCTTATCGATACGCCTAACTAAAATACCGAACTTTTAAAAACCTTGATGATCGTACCGATACGGCTCTCCAAGCGTTTCGATACACAAGATTGGGACGAAAAATTTGATTTCCAGTAGCTGAGACCCTTATCGAAACACCCATTGTCGTACCGGTACACTAAGACCAAAATGACCTAGGCATATTGAAACACCAGCCCGCTACTGATCCCTTAAGCCTCAAAATGCCCAGTCGTGCCAATACGGTCCTTCGCGTATCGGTACGTCTGGACCTGTGATGTCACATTTTGCTGGTTTTTTATCCCAAAAGCATACTCTAACCACTCCAACATGCTTAAAACACAACACCAACATGCCAAAATATCTCAAGCCAACTAGCATCACAATTCTAACAACACAACAAGGCTTCATGCATCAAAAATGAAATCTATAGGCATGCTTCCTAATATGCATCCAACCAACATATCAAAAGATAAATCAGCACCAAGATGAATCCTTAAAGGCCATATACAACCAAAGAGCAAGTAAAGAAACATGCTCAAACAGAGAGTTCCACAAAACATCTCCAAAAACACAACTAGTACCCCATTGCCCTTATTCATTATAGTCGTCTCTAACATACTTTGGAAACAAGTCTTGCCAAGATCCTCTTGCTTCTTGCTGCATCCTGGGACTTTAATTCTCTGCATTGATGGACAAAGAGAGGATAAACACATATGGCTTAGTGAGGAATGCTCAGATCAAAACACCATCAATGCATCTAAACCATTTTCTTTACATCATCCTTTAAAACATCATGCCCTTTTAAAACATGCACTTTACATCACTAAAACCAGCATATTAAACCATATGCTACATGTATCATTAATCAACAGCAAGACACATTGTTAACCTTCTACTTAAGCCTTCACATGCATTACTACCAAATGCGAAGCTCAAGGAGAAACATGTATAAATCACATTATACAACATAAAACATTTCAATGATACATTAACAATTATATTGGCTTACAAGTGATCATTAAACAAGTCCAATAACAAAAGAGTTCATCAGATACACGGATTCAAAAAGTGTTAACCCAACACTTCAAGTCATCTCAACCAGAATAGCGATACAATCACAATAGTGGTACAATAACAACTAGGTACACTTTCAACTTACGGGGACATCAACCCATTTCATCGGTTAGATGCTTAACCCACTAACGGAAGTTTTCGATACTGTTTAACCTCTCTACCATTAGGGTACTTGGATGGAGTATTCGGTACACCGTATAAACCCCTCAACATCCAAGGCGACTTATTTACAGTGCACTCAATCATATGGCCGGCTGATAAGTGTTCAAAAGTACTATTTTTCTTACCCTTTTTACTCATATTACTGTTAGACTTAGGCTCATATTAGTTGCATAGTTAGTCATTCATGCATTAATCCATGTTTCCTTCAAACGTTGAACTTGATTACATAACTTGGTGATTTTTGTGGAAATAGATGCTGCTTTGGTGTGTTTTTGTGTGTGTATGTGCAGGATCACTTGCCAAAGCAATGCCGAGCTAGTTGCCAGGGCAGTGCATGAAGGAGACGCCGAGCTAGTTGCCATGGCATTTGTCGACAAAGACCAAAAGCAATATGGATGTCGAAATTCATGACTTTACAAGCCCAAGATGACATGGAGCAAGGCCCAAGCCCAAAGGAATTTGATTGCCATGCAGAGATTAAAGAAGAATTAAATTCCAAGAGGATAGGAGAAGTTCTAATAGGAATAAAATTATAATAAAGAATTATATTCTTTAAAGATAATTTAATTCCAACTCAAACTCCTCCTCAAAGAAGGACTTTGGCCTAGCCCTATAAATACCAAGGAGATTTCGACAAGATGAATAGAGAGAGCAAGAGGGAAATTTCGGCAAGTCCAAGTAGGGCAAGAGGAGAGAATTTTCGACAAGCATCAAGGGCAAGGAGGATTTCGACAAGCCTCTTCCTTCATCTTTGTTCGATTGGGTTCATGCTAGGGATTAATTATCTTGTGTTTCTTTGGAACCTAGCCATGAACTAAATTTACTTGGCTATGGTTATTGTGTTTTGTGGTTGTGAGAAACTATTGGTTTTGTTTAGGTAATAAGAGTTTGCACTTTTCTATTTCAAGGTTTATTCATTCTTGATTCTTATTATTGTTTTACAGTGAATTGGGAGAGGATCTCGTGATTTCATCCATTTATCTAATATCGGGAGAGTTAGATTCAAGAAACGAATGAATATGATCTTTATGCAATCCAATGATGGTGAAGATTAATCCGGCTTAGGAATAAGTTAAGGATTTCAACGGCTAAGAGGAGCGCAAGATTGGTTGTTGTTCACCCTTGATTCACGCAGGATGTATTATCAAGGCATGCACAAGTAGCTAGAGTTTCGACTTAGGGATAAGAAGAAACCATTGAAGAACGCTCCGCCGAACCTTGAAGTTGCTGCCCGATCGCCCAAGTAGTTGCCCAACTAGTCGCCCAAGCAACCATCAATTAGTTGCCAAGGCAACCCGTTGTACAAAATCGCCACGGCAACTCGAGTTGCCCATGCACTCTTTTACCAAGACAATCCAATCGGCTATCACACCTCAACTCACGATAACCTAGCCTATCTCTCTCAATTGAATTCATCTTTTATTTTATTTTATTGCTTTCTAGATTAGTAATTAGTTAAACTTGATAATCCTTTACTTGTGTTTTTACTTTTTACGAAAGCAAGAGACTAGATTCTTGAAGTGGCACCAATCCTGTGGAGACGATATCTTTTATACTATAACTTGCGACGTGTATACTTGCACATTTGCGTAGCACTTATTACACAAGAACAAGTTTTTGGCGCCGTTGTCGGGATTGGCAATAGCGACTTTGTTTTTATTTTCTTGCACATTCTTTTTATTTTTCTTGTTTAAAATTCAAAGGGCTAACAAACTTTGGTTTTGCATTGGTATATGACCGTGGCGAGACCGACTTCACCAGAATATCCCTTTGATCCGTAAATCGAACGAACCTTACAAAGACTTAGACGAAGGATAAGAGAAGCAATGGCAAATCAAGACGGCAATATTAATCAAGATGTTCGAGCGGGGGAGGAGTGATTCTTGCACGAAAATGAACGATTCGAGACTATCTTGAAGAAGATCTTGATGGACTCAACCCGGGAGTTGTCGCACCCGAAATTGAAGCCGACCACTTTGAGTTGAAACCGGTAATGTTTAATATGATCAACACAATAGGTCAATTTGGCGGCTCAAAGAATCAAGATGCACGACAACATCTGAAATCTTTCCTCGAGATTTGCAACTCGTTCAAGATACACGAGTCACCCCGATGTCTTACGATTAAGATTATTCCCTATTCACCGAGGATAGGGCGAAAGCATGGCTAAATAGCATTCTGCCGGATCCATAGCATCTTGGACTGATCTTTGTCGTGATTTCCTTGCTAGATTTAATCCTACAAATTTAATCGATAAGCTTCGTAACGACATTACTTCTTTTTCGCAGGCGGATGATGAATCCATGTACGAGGCTTGGGAGCGATATAGAGAACTTCTACACAAATGTCCTCTACACGGATTCCCTGTGTGGACTCAAGTGACAATGTTTTACAACGCCGTGAATACACCAACAAGGATGATGCTAGATGCCTCGGCAAACGGCATACTCTTAGATAAGTCGCGGAGGAAGCAATGCAAATTTTAAACAGTGGCCAAGAATGACTATCAATTCCCATCTACTAGAAGAGGAGGAGTTAGACGCTAAGCCACAATACATGAACTAGGATCATCGATTCAATTTCGCACAATTGGCGCTTTAACCAAGATGGTCCGAACATGCAAAAACCAAACAACACACATGAAGTCAAGGTAATGGATTCTTTTTGTGAGTTATGTGGTGATAACCATAATTCTTCCGAATGTATGCGAGAATCCGGAATCTAGCTTCTATGTGGGGAATTACAATCGGGCAACAACATGATGTCAAATACATACAATCCAGCTTGGAAGAAGCACCGAATTTTTCATGGAGTAATCCCAACAATGCTCTAAAACCGTAACAATCGTAATGCACAAGCATCGGGTTCCAAAGAGAATATGCCACGACAATGTGATGCCGCAAAGAACAACCGACAACATCTAGTTCTTTGGAAAATTCTCTAAATGCTTTTATGATGAAAACTGAATCTTATATGGTGAGAATAGTAATTTCATAAAAGAACTGATGCTTTTATTAACAGGACCGAGATGAGATTGCAAAACCAAGAGGCGGCAATCAAATCATTGGAAAATCAAGTCGGACAGTTTGCTCAAAATCAACACTAGACCACAAGGAGGTTTACCTAGCGATACTGAAGTCGCAAGAGGAACTGCCATGAGCAATGTAAGGCAATCACCACCAGAAGTGGCCAACAACTTAGAGAGGTTCAAACCCGCTCGTCAAACAAAACTCCACAAAAAGATCAAGACGAACCTAGCGGCAAAGTCTCGGATCTTTGAACCGAGAATTGCTGCGCGGCAACCGGTGACGCCTCGGCAACTTGCGATAAGCACGCCTCGGCAACCCCATTGGTAACGCGCGGCAACTCCGGATGTCCCTGTAATGCCGTCAATCAGGTTTCAAACCAATGAAAGGATAGAAGATATCCGACTTCCACCACCATTCCCACAAAGATTGAAGCGACAAAAGCAAGAATACCAATTCAAGAAGTTTCTTGATATCTTAAAGCAAGTCCACATCAACTTGCCATTGGTGGAAGCAATTGAACAAATGCCAAACTATGCCAAGTTTCTTAAAGACATTGTGTCCAAGAGAACAAGGCTAGGAGAGTTTGAAACAGTTGCCGCGACAGAGGGATGCATGGCAATGTTGCTGTCGCATGCCGCCCAAGTTGAAGGATCCCGGAAGTTTCACAATACCTGTTCTATTGGAAATCACTATGTCGGGAAAGCACTATGCGACCTAGGGGCTAGCATAAACTTGATGCCTAAATCGGTTTTCCGAAACTAGGAATCGGGAAGGCAAGACCTACAACAGATTATCTGCAAATGACTAGCCAAAGCCAGATCCTATGTGCATCCAGAGGGAAAAATCGAGGACATACTGGTAAAAGTTGATAAATTCATTTTTCCCGCGACTTTATTGTTTTGGATTGTGAAGCGGATGAGCATGCACCTATCATTCTCGGGAGACCATTCCTAGCGGCGGGAGAACCTTGATCGACGTTGAAAAGGAGAACTCACAATGAGGGTGAATGACCAGCGGTAAAACTAAATGTATTCCAAACACTAAGGCATGCCGATGATCCGGAAGAATGCCAACTACTTCATGCCACGGCAGAGTTTAACCGATGAGGAATTTAGTTGCCTCGGCAACTACATTGCTGATCAAGAGGAACCTGAGGAGAATGAAGAGCGGTCGATGAGGAACAACCAGAAGAGGTAAATTGGCTAGTAAATCGACCCGGTACATACTTTGAACCACCGGACTACTCGTAAGGAAGGTAAGATCGAAAAACCCTCATCGAAAATCCACCAATTCTTGAGTTGAAACAATTGCGGATCAACTAAAATATGTATACTTAGGGATCAATAATACATTACCTGTAATTATTTCCTCTAAGTTACAGCCTGAGCAGAAAAAAAAGAAGCTAATCAACATGTTGAAGCTACATAAAAAGGCAATAGGGTGGACAATTGCCGACTTGAAGGGAATTAGCCCGGCGGTGTGCATGCACAAGATCTTGTTGGAAGATGATCACAAACCTTCAATTGAGGCCCGGAGGAGACTGAATCATGCCATGAAAGGGGTTGTAATGAAAGAAATCATCAAGTGGCTTGACGCCGGCATTATATACCCTATCTCCGATAGTACGTGGGTAAGTCCGGTACAATGTGTGCCGAAAAAAGGGAGGAGGTATAACAGTGGTGAGTAATGAAAATAATGAACTTATCCCAACCAGACTGTGACCGGTTGGAGGGTTTGTATGGACTATCGAAAGCTAAACAAAGCCACTAGGAAAGATCACTTCCCATTACCCTTTATTGATCAAATGCTTGACCGTCTTGCGGGTAAACCCTTTTCTTTATTTTCTTGATGGTTATTCAGGTTACAATCAGATTGCCATAGCACCGGAAGATCAAGAAAAGACAACCTTCACATGCCCCTACGGTACTTATGCCTTCCGAAGGATGCCGTTCGGATTGTGTAACGCCCGCAACCTTCCAAAGATGCATGATGGCGCTCTTTTTTTCGGACATGGTCGAAGACTTCCTTGAGATCTTCATGGATGATTTTTCGGTTTTTGGTAATGACTTCGACGGCTGTCTCGGCAATTTAGAGAGGGTGTTGGCAAGATGCGAAGAAACGGATTTAGTCCTCAATTGGGAGAAATGCCACTTTATGGTAGATGAAGGAATAGTGCTCGGCCATAAGATTTCATCCAAGGGAATTGAAGTAGACAAAGCCAAGGTGGACGTGATCGAGAGATTACCCCCACCAAATTCGGTTAAAAGAATTCAAGTTTTCTGGACATGCGAGGTTTTTACAGAGGTTCATTCATAACTTTTCTAAAATCACTAAACCTTTGTGTAATCTGCTTGAACAGGATAAAGTCTTGATTTTGATGATTCTTGCACTCAAGCATTTGAAACCCTAAAGAAAAAGCTTGCCTCGGCACCCATTGTTGTTCCACCCAGTTGACGCTACCTTTTGAGCTCATGTGTGATGCAAGTGATTTCGCGGTAGGAGCAATCCTAGGCCAACGCACAGTAAGACATTCCATGTGATATACTACGCTAGTAAAACTCTTAACGATGCTCAAGTGAATTACACAACAACGGAGAAAGAGTTACTAGCTGTAGTTTTCGCATTTGACAAGTTCGATCCTATTTAATTGGTACAAAGGTAATTGTTCATACGGACCATTCGCAATCAAATACTTATTTTGCTAAAAAGGATGCTAAACCTCGTTTGATTCGTTGGATATTACTTTTACAAGAATTTGATATTGAAATTAAGGACAGAAAAGGAACAGAAAATCAAGTGGCGATCACTTATCACGTTTGGAACGCAATAGGGAGGAGGACGCGGATCTAGAGATATGTGATGCATTCCCGGATGAACAAATTCTAATCGCCTCGAAACCCTTGACGCCTCGGCAGCCCATGACGCCTCGAAACCATGGAAGCACACGCCTCGGCAACTCTTGACGCCGCGGCAGACTTTGACGAGCACGCCTCAAGAATTTTGGGAGCGGACACTACGACAAAGACATGCCCCCGGCAATACCTTGGTACGCAGATTTTAGTTAACTTCCTTGTTTGTGGTATTTTTCCGTATGGCATTACTCACCAAGGGAAGAAGCGGTTCCGCCATAATGCTAAGCATTACTTTTGGGACGAGCCTCTTTTGTTTAAACAATGTGCAGATCAGGTTATACGCCCGATGTGTCCTCAAGAAGAAGAGCAATGAATGTACTCCGACAATGCCATTCTTCACCCTATGGAGGACATTTTGGAGGAACTCGTATCATGACCAAAGTCTTGCAATCCGGGTTGTATTGGCCAACATTGTACAAAGATGCCCAAGACTTTTACAAGCAATGTGATCGTTGCGGAAGACGGGCAATATCTCTAGGCGACATGAGATGCCACTCGAACATCATCGAGGTGGAACTGTTCGATGTATGGGGATCGATTTTATGGGACCTTTCCCATCTTCATTCGGCAACCTCTACATCTTACTCGCCCGTCGACTATGTGTCTAAATGGGTAGAGGCAGCTGCGGTTCCCAACGACGATTCCAAGACCGTGCAACGATTCTGCAGAAAAAACATATTTACACGGTTTGGGATGCCGAGAGCAATTATCAGCGACGGGGCAAGCATTTTGACAATGTACTAATTGCCAAGATGTTGCAACGCTCGGCATATCACACAAGATCGCCACGGCATATCACCCACAAACCAACGGGCAAGCGAAATTTCCAACCGGGAGTTGAAGGGAATACTCGAGAAAGTTGTAAATCCCTCAAGGAAGGATTGGTCATTAAGACTAGATGACGCACTTTGGGCATATCGCACCGCATTCAAAACACCATTAGGTATGTCCCCTTCCGGCTTGTCTATGGTAAAACATGTCATCTACCGTGGAAATCGAGCACAAGGCGTCTTTGGGCAATCAAGACCGTGAATATGGATTGGGAAAGTGCGGACAAAAGCGCTTGATGGATCTCAATGAGATAGAAGAATTTCGTGCACTCGCCTATAACAATGCACGAATATACAAGGAGAAAACAAAGCGATGGCATGACAAGAAACTATTGCCACGGCAATTCACGCCAGGCAACTAGTTCTCCTATTCAATTCTCGGCTAAAACTTTTCCCGGAAAGCTGAAATCAAGATGGTCGGGACCATTTGAAGTCGTCAAACCATTCTCCCATGGTGCTGTGATAATCAAGTCCATCTCGACAACCATGAATTCAAAGTTAATGGACAAAGATTGAAGCACTACAATGGTGCCCATGTGGAACGTAACAAGGAAGTGGTCAACTTAGGAGATGCATGAGCATGCTCTCCTCTCAATATTTCCTTTTTCTTTTTCTTTTTATTTTTATTTTTAATTTTAGGAGATATTTTATTTTTTCTTCATTATCTTTAGTTTTCGTGTTTTCTTTATTTTCTTTTTCACAACAAGACTCACAACTACTATGCTAAGGAAATTTATCACCAAGATCATTGCCCGGCAACCAATGAAGAAGATGATGCGCGACAACTTACTTCATGCATGCACAAGCTGATGCCACGGCAACCAACCCCAAGATGCCACGGCAACCAAAGTCAAGACATCCCGCAACAAGAAAACAACCATTGCATTCAAGCAAGAAAATCAAGACGCCAACTAGAAGGAAACTAATCATCTACGATGACGAACTCTCAAGTAAGTCCTCGTATGCATTTTATTTTTATTTTTCGTTATTTTTATGCATGCATTGAGGACAATGCCTCACTCGAGTTTGGGGGGATTGTTATTAGTAATTACCATGTTTAGTTACATTAATCTTAAGCATTACATTTAGGATACATAAATTGCTTGCCATGCCTTTAATTGGAACAAGAATTGCTTAGATTTGATGAATATTCAATGATGACTTTACCAATGCACTTAATTGATAGAATTTTTATTCTAGGATAACCATGAAAAACTTAGAATTTTACTATGATGCTAAATTTGATGAAACACTGTTGTGGTTTGATTGATTTAAGGAGTTCTAGTAAACTTAGGTTGATAATTAACTAATTGGGGATTAGAATAAAAATTGGATGAATGCTAGAGGTGCCCGAAATTGGCTCTAGCATGTGCTAAAAATTGATCACTAGAGGTGCCCAAACTGCTCTAGGAGGCGTTAAAATTTTTTCGGTTAACTAGAGGTGCCCAAACCGGCTCTAGTCGATTAAATTAACTTAAGAAAACTAAAAATAAAACACTAGAGGTGCCCAAAATTGGCTCTAGTTAAAACATGTTAAAAAGAACCCACTCAAGTAATTTGAAAACCTATTGTTTGCATAGAATCCGAAAAATCAACTTGCACACAACTCCGCACACACTCACAAGCATTATAGTTTGATTCCGAGTAATTCCTCGCTTTTACGAAAAATAAAAAGCCAATCATACTTTGTGCCCCGGTTCAGAGAATTGAAATCAAGTTCAAAGCTAAGTTTGTGAAAATTTGAAGTCTTGGCAGTGTAATTATGAGTTTGCATTGCTTGAGGACAAGCAATAGTTCGAGTTTGGGGGTGTGATAAGTGTTCAAAAGTACTATTTTTCTTACCCTTTTACTCATATTATTGTTAGACTTAGGCTCATATTAGTTGCATAGTTAGTCATTCATGCATTAATCCATGTTTCCTTCAAACGTTGAACTTGATTACATAACTTGGTGATTTTTGTGAAATAGATGCTGCTTTGTGTGTTTTTTTGTGTGTATGTGCAGGATCACTTGCCAAAGCAATGCCGAGCTAGTTGCCGTGGCAATGTGCATGAAGGAGACGCTGAGCTAGTTGCCATGGCATTTGTCGACAAAGACCAAAAGCAATATGGATGTCGAAATTCATGACTTTACAAGCCCAAGATGACATGGAGCAAGGCCCAAGCCCAAAGGAATTTGATTGCCATGCAGAGATTAAAGAAGAATTAAATTCCAAGAGGATAGGAGAAGTTCTAATAGGAATAAAATTATAATAAAGAATTATATTCTTTAAAGATAATTTAATTCCAACTCAAACTCCTCCTCAAAGAAGGACTTTGGCCTAGCCCTATAAATACCAAGGAGATTTCGACAAGATGAATAGAGAGAGCAAGAGGGAAATTTCGGCAAGTCCAAGTAGGGCAAGAGGAGAGAATTTTCGACAAGCATCAAGGGCAAGGAGGATTTCGACAAGCCTCTTCCTTCATCTTTGTTCGATTGGGTTCATGCTAGGGATTAATTATCTTGTGTTTCTTTGGAACCTAGCCATGAACTAAATTTACTTGGCTATGGTTATTGTGTTTTGTGGTTGTGAGAAACTATTGGTTTTTGTTTAGGTAATAAGAGTTTGCACTTTTCTATTTCAAGGTTTATTCATTCTGATTCTTATTATTGTTTATGAGTGAATTGGGAGAGGATCTCGTGATTTCATCCATTTATCTAATATCGGGAGAGTTAGATTCAAGAAACGAATGAATATGATCTTTATGCAATCCAATGATGGTGAAGATTAATCCGCTTAGGAATAAGTTAAGGATTTCAACGGCTAAGAGGAGCGCAAAGATTGGTTGTTGTTCACCCTTGATTCACGCAGGATGTATTATCAAGGCATGCACAAGTAGCTAGAGTTTCGACTTAGGGATAAGAAGAAACCATTGAAGAACGCCTCCGCCGAACCTTGAAGTTGCTGCCCACGCGCCAAGTAGTTGCCCAACTAGTCGCCCAAGCAACCATCAATTAGTTGCCAAGGCAACCCGTTGTGTAAGTCGCCACGGCAACCGAGTTTGCCCATGCACTCTTTTTACCAAGACAATCCAATCGGCTATCACACCTCAACTCACGATAACCTAGCCTATCTCTCTCAATTGAATTCATCTTTTATTTTATTTTATTGCTTTCTAGATTAGTAATTAGTTAAACTTCGATAATCCTTTACTTGTGTTTTTACTTTTTACAGTGCAAGAGACTAGATTCTTGAAGTGGCACCAATCCCTGTGGAGACGATATCTTTTATACTATAACTTGCGACGTGTATACTTGCACATTTGCGTAGCACTTATTACGCGCAACACCGGCCAACTATATCCGATAACAATTTTAAAACCAAATCACTTGCCAATATAATTAACCATTTTAACATTTACCTTACTGTTTTAAACAAGCATTAACTAAAACACTTTTCCAAAGCAACAACCATGCTTTAAACCACAAGTAAAAACCATACTTACAAGGATCACTTACCATGTGCATCCTTCAGCAAAACATGCTCAAAAATAGTATCTTGAATACTTTAAAACATACTTAAATAGTAGGTACATGAACATTAAACCAAGTGCATAAAATCAATCGAGCAAGCACGACCGAGAGAGTAAAACCACTTAATACTTACTTTTGAGTCTAAGTAAGCGTTTCAAGCTCTACCTTAACTCCAAAACCTCTGTTCCTAAAACATCAAAACACTTTAAACCACGTTTTCACTAACCAATATGCAAAACCCCAATTTGCCGATGCAAAATCAAGTATCCAAAACCTCCAACGCTTCTCCAAACACCTCCGGATCAACCTCCCCTGTTGTTACCACAAAACAACAGAGGATTAATGCATCATAATGCATTCTAAACATAACAACTACAATCCTTCTCGGATTTCCACAAAACCTTCACAATTAACCCTCCACAACAACCGAAAACATAACCAACACACTTCGATTCACAACCTAGCCAACATCTATCAATCTAACATCACTTCCAACATCAAAAACACATCTAAAAACAGATCCAAATCAACCTACCACCTCCAGCAACCTTACAACCATAGAAACACCACAAAACCTCAAAACTAGCAACCTAAACAAATAGAGATTCTTAAGTTTTGGGATTTCATTGATAAAAATCACTTATCAACATTATTAAACATCTAAAATATAAATCAAAGCCTCTTTAATTACTGGAAATTAGATCCAATCCGTGAATTAACTCATTTCCCCCAAATAACTCAATTAAACATTAGAAAATCATCAAAATCAGATTAGAAACACAAAAACAAGGATCAAATGCTTGGGAATTTCAGTAAAGAACCATACAACAAAGGATATCTCGGACCATACCCCTATTGTGAAGTTTTTCCCTCAATTGATTTGTGAAAAGCTAGGAAAACATAAGATTTCAATGAGATTTTGCAAGACAAAGTTAAAGAATCAAGTTAAAATCAATAATCTGAGTGAAAAGAATCTCTCACCTCTGGATTTTGATGAAATTCTGATTGTTTGGCAGAAAAGAAGTTGAGAGAAAAGGTTTAGGAAAAAGGTTACGTAAATTTTCTTTAAAAGCTAATAACTAACTTAGATATTTTAATCCCTCTTAAACCACCTTTAAAATACACATTTAAAATAATTTAATTGAAGGGAGAAACCACCAGAAAAAACTTGGTAATTTAGCTCCTAAGGATTCTAAGAATTTGACCCTTTTCATTTTAGTCACTTTAAAACAGTTTTCAAAAATCACATTTTGGTCACTAACCAAAATGTCACATTTCCAAATTCTATTTTCCAAATTTATTCCACCAAAAATCAATATATATTAAAAAATGATTTTAACTATTTTCCATATTTTTATCTTACCAAAAAAATATACGGTCCCGAAATTGACTCGAATCCCTACTCCGGTTCCACCGGACCGATTAAGCCCTAAAATCGGGGCATTACAACTCTCCCACACTTAAGAAATTTCGTACTCGAAATTTACCTAGAGGAAACAGGTACGGAAACTGTTCAACATATCCGACTTACGTTCCTACGTGGCCTCCTCAACATCACGGTGCCTTCACATCACCTTAACGAGCTCAATCGTCTTGCCACGCAACACCTTACTGCTGGTATCAAGAACCTTTACCGGTTCCTCATCGTAAGATATGTCCGGTCTCAACTCAATCTCCTCTACCGGCATGACATGAGATGGATCCGACCTATACCTCCGCAACATCGAAAAGTGGAACACATCGTGAATCTTTCCCAACTCTAAAGGTAGCCTCAAACGATACGCAACAGGACCCACACGCTCAATAGCCTCGTAAGGTCCAATGAACCTTGGGCTAAGCTTCCTTTTCCGCCCAAACCGCAACACCTTTTTTCAGGGCGACATTTTCAAAAACACTTTATCACCCATAGCGTACTCTATATCCCTATGCTTCAAATCCGCATAGGATTTCTGGCGATCTACAGCTGCTTTTAAGCGCTCACATATCAACATTACCTTTTTGGTCGTGCCTTTCAAAACATTGGGCATCGACACAAACTTTCCCCCGTTTCTGCCCAACACATGGGCGTACGACATTTCTTGCCATACAACTCCTCATAAGGTGCCATCTGTATGCTAGCATGATAATTTTTATTATAAGAAAACTCCACCAACGGAAACTGCTTCTCCCACGTTCCCTGGTATTCAATAACACAAAACCTCAGCATATCCTCGAGAACCTGAATCACGCGCTCTGACTGGCCATCCGTCTGAGGATGATACGAGGTACTGAAATTCAACCAGGTTCCCAAAGCACGATGCAAACTCACCCAAAACCTTGCGGTGAACCGCGGATCCCTATCCGAAACTATAGATTTGGGCACTCCATGCAAACGCACAATCTTAGAGATGTACAGTTCAGCCAACTTGTCCAAGGTATACGTAGTATGCACTGACACAAAATGCACACACTTCGTAAACCGATATACAATCACCCAAATGGAATTCTTTTTGGTCGGTGTTAAAGGCAGTCCAGACACGAAATCTATGGTGATTCTTTCTCACTTCCATTCTGGTATCCTCAACGGTTGCAACAACCCGGAAGGGAACTGATGCTCAGCTTTTACCCATTGACAAACCATGCACCGAGAAACAAAATCAGCCACATCCCTTTTCAGTCAACCCAATAGTACTCCCCTTTCAACTCTCGATACATTTTAGTACTATTGAGATGCATAGCAAAAGGACTAGCATGTGTCTCAGTCAGAATAATATGCGTTAACTCTTCGTCCTTAGGTACCACTATTCGACATTTGAAACACAACACCCCATCATCGTTGAAATGAAAATCTGTAGGATTTCTATCCTTGATATCTTTCACATGAGGTACCAAACTCTCATCGTACGGTTGCTTCTCCTTAATCATCTGCAACAAGGACGGCTTCTCCTGCAACTTGGCCAACAAACCTCCGTCACTCGTTACACTCAATCGAGCAAACATGGCTATCAACTCCACAGCCGCTTTTCTGCTCAAAGCATTCGCCATAGCATTGGCTTTCCCCGGATGATACTCAATGGTCAGATCACAATCCTTAAGCAACTACAACCATCTACGTTGCCTAAGATTCAGCTCCTTCTGTGTCATCAGATATTTCAAACTCTTATGATCCGTATAAACCACACATTTCTCACCATAAAAAGGTAATACCTCCAGATCTTCAAGGCAAACACAACCGCTGCAAGCTCAAGATCGTGAGTAGGGTAGTTACGTTCATACAGCTTCAACTGCCTAGATGCATACGCAGTACCTTACCCTCATGCATCAACACACAACCAATCCCAACATACAACGCACCACTATAAACAACGAATTCCTTCCCTGATTTTGGTTGAACCAAGACTAGAGCTTGTGTCAAGGCTTTCTTCAACCTTTTAAAAGCTCGTTGCCTATCTCTTGTCCACTCAAACCGAATATTCTTCTATAGCAACTTTGTTAACGGAGACGCTAAGCTGGAGAACCCTCCCACAAACCTTCGATAGTAACCCACCAAACCAAGAAAACTCCTAACTTCCGTCACAGACTTGGGCTCCATCCAACTCATTACAGCCTCAACCTTATACGGATTGACACGTATTCCTTCGGCTGACACAATATGCCCTAGGAACACAACTTTCTTAAGCCAGAACTCACATTTTCTTAACTTAGCATAAAGCTGATTAGCCAACAACATCTGGAGCATAATTCTCAAATGTCTATCATGATCCTCCTCGGTACTGGAGTACACAAGGATATCGTCGATAAATACAACCACAAACTGGTCCAAAAACTCATGAAACACTTGGTTTATCAAGTCCATAAAAGCAGTTGGTGTATTGGTCAAACCAAATGGCATCACAAGAAACTCGTAATGCCCGTACCTCGTACGGAAGGCTATTTTGGGCACATCCACCTCCTTCACCTTTAACTGGTAATACAACAAACCTCAAATCTATCTTGGAAAACACCGAGGTTCTCCTGAAGTGATTGAACATGCCATCTATCCGCAGTAAGGGATACTTATTCTTTACTATCAACTTATTCAGCTGTCGGTAATCTATACACATCCTCAACGTACCATCTTTCTTCTTAACAAACAGAATCGACGCCTAATGGTGAGATACTGGGTCTAATGAACCCACGGTCAAGCAACTTTTGCAACTATATTTTCAACTCCTTCAGAGCCATGCGGTACGGAGTAATGGACACCATTACCGTACTCGCAAAGACCTCGATGCCAAACTCTACCTCACGGTCAGGTGGTAACCCTGGCAATTCTTCTGAAAAAATACCCAGAAACTCACATACGGTGTGAACATCCTGCACCCTCAACTCTTTTGATCCAGGATTCATAACATAGGCCAAATAAGCCTGACATCCCGAATCTAACATTCGACTTGTTTCCAAAGTTGAAACAACATTAGACAAAAACTTGGCATTCTCACCAACAACCACCACCTCATAATCATCCGACAACCTCAAGGTTATCCGTTTGGTCTCAAAATCTACCATAGCCCAATGTTCGGTTAACCAATTTATTCCCAAAATTACATCAAAACCATGGAATGGTAACTCCATCAAGTCCACAACAAACACATGTCCCTTAACCATCAACGGACACCTACGACACAACCTCCTAACCACGACTGTCTCCCCAAGAGAACTAGTCACTCTAACACCCACATTAAGAATTTCAATAGATATATCAAGCAACTCAGCATGCTCACTCAAAATGTATGAATGAGTAGAACCAGAATCAACCAACGAATACAACGACAAATATTGTAGGGTAAAAGTACCTGCAATCACATTGTTGTTATTGCGACCCTCGCAGTGCGCATACACCCTAGTCGTTCCACCTTCTTCAGGCTGGATAGCAACAGTATGAGCCATAGTCCTCTGCCCACCATCTCGATGCTAAAAAGGTCAACGACCATGACCCCGCTGCTGAGCAACAACAGGTGTAACACCCTGCCCACCTCGAGCCAACAATGAACAATCACGCCTCTGATAGTCGCTTGACCCACAACTCCAACAAGCATTATCCACTACAAGCGTAGGTGCTTGACCCCCTGGCCAAACGTGGGCAATCTCGCCTCAAATTATCTCTGGATCTACATACCCAACAAGTGCTAAACGAGGCTCTAACCTGGGCACCCTGCCCCTGGACTCCACGTCCCATAACACCTCTGCCATGCCACGGCTCCGGGCGAAACCTCCTGTCATGATGTCTCTTGGCCTGACCACCGCTATAACCTGAATCAACAGCTCTCTTACCCGAGCTAGAACCTCGTGATCCAGATGCCAAACCCGAATTTTGCTCCACATCCTTGGTTCGCGAAACCAACACATCGAAGTCAGTGTAATCAGCAGCAAGCATGTACGTCTTAACATCCTGTATAAGGCCATAGCGGAAACAATCACGACGAGTACGCTCGTTAGGAACCAACTCAGGTGCATACTGACTCAACCTCACGAACTGCACCTCGTACTCCGCAACAGAGATACTGCCTTGCACTAGAGCCAAAAACTCACGTTTCTTCTCATCTTGATATCGGACTCCCAAAAACTTCTTCTGAAATACCCCGCATAAAACCTCACATGCCACCTCCTCAGTCACCATACCGGATATCGTGGTAGTCCACCATGTATAAGCATCACCCTGCAGCAGGGAAACAACACAGCCCAACTTACGAGCATCGGTGCACCCCATCTGGCCCAGTATCCTCTTAGTACTGGCTAACCAACCCTCGGAGGCCTTAGATAACAAACCTCAGAACTCAACTCCACCCAAACTACGAAGACGCTCAAGCGGTAAACCTTACCCCTCAACCAATGGTGTTGGCACACGAACACCCGCAACTGCTGCCTAAAAATCACTGATCATGGCCTGTATCAACGGTGCCATATCACCGATCCTTGGCCCAGTCGGCGCAGGTGGTACATGTTCCACTCCTTTCGGTGGATTAGGTAGGGGTGGTGGCAACCCTCTAAGAGGTACAACTTCTCATTCAGTTTCCCGCCCAATGGCAGCAACAATCGTACCCGATCATAACTCTCTCCCCGTCTCATTGTGCTAAAATATATCTAAGGCATGATAATCATTTCAAAACAAAAATAGTCAAGCCAGCCTCAAGCAAGGATCTAAGACTTCTATTTCAAAAATCAAAACTTTCCAGACTATAATAATAAGGCAATGGGTACCCCAAAAACTTCCCCAACATAACATACAACAACCAATATTCATATATCAATCACCGTGCATATCAACCAGCATACAAACGACAATCACCGTGCATATCAACCAACATACAAACGATAATCACCGTACAAATCAAACATGGCAACAACACAACAACCTTTCAAACAAACCGAACTTGGCTCTGAGACCACCAAATGTAACCACCTTGACCTGGCCTAGACACCCAACCGAACCATGAAGGCCACATTAGGTTTGACATCCAATTGATCACATTTACAATTTAGGGACCAAAAGGCAATTATAGAAAACTTCAAGATTAAAGCTTAATTTTAAGTTACCAACTTTTAATTTGACCAATTCCAAACTTTCATCTCAAGTTTAAGCTCAATCCGATCATTCTTTCACATTCAATTGCATTAGCAAGATTCAGGAACTAAATTGTAAATATGACAAAACTACCCAAAGTGACGATATAAGAATTAACGATCATCCATACCGATACAGGTATACTCATATCGATACGAATTGAAACACTCCACTTCGGTACACCTTCATATCGTACCGATACGCCTAACTGAAATACCAAACTTTTAAAAACCTTGATGATCGTACCGATACGGCTCTCCGAGTGTTTCGGTACACGAGATTAGGACGAAAAAGTTGATTTCCAGTAGCTGAGACCTGTATCGAAACACCCATTGTCGTACCGGTACGCTAAGACCAAAATGGCCTAGGCGTATCGAAACACCAACCCGCGTACCGATCCCTCAAGCCTCAAAATGCCTAGTTGTACCGATATGGTACCTCGTGTATCTGTACGCCTGGACCTATAATGTCATATTTTGCTAATTTTTTATCCCAAAAGCATACTCTAACCACTCCAACATGCTTAAAACACAACACCAACATGCCAAACATATCTCAAGCCAACTAGCATCACAATTCTAACAACACAACAAGGCTTCATGAATCAAAAAGGAAATCTATAGGCGTGCCTCCTAATATGCATCCAGCCAACATATCAAAAGATAAATCAGCACCAAAATCAATCCTTAAAGGCCATATACAACCCAAGAGCAACTAAAGAAACATGCTCAAATAGGGAGTCCCACAAAACATATCCCAAAACACAACTAGTACCCCATTGCCCTTATTCATTATAGTCTAGTCTTTAACATACTTTAGAAACAAGTCTTGCCAAAATCCCCTTGCTTTTTGCTGCCTCCCGGGACTTTAATTCTCTGCATTGATGGGCAAAGAGAGCGTAAGCACAATGGCTTAGTGAGGAATGCTCAGATCAAAACACCATCAATGCATCTAAACCATTTTCTTTATATCATCCTTTAAAACATCATGCCCTTTTAAAACATGCACTTTACATCACTAAAACCAACATATTAAACGACATGCTACATATATCATTAATCAACAACAAGATACATTGCTAACCCTCTACTTAAGCCTTCTTATGCATTACTACCAAAAGCAAAGCTTAAGGAGAAACATGTATAAATCACATTATACATATAAAACATTTCAATGATACATTAACAATTATATTGGCTTACAAGTGATCATTAAACAAGTCTAATAACAAAAGAGTTCATTGGATACACGGATTCAACAAGTGTTAACCCAACACTTCAAGCCATCTCAACCGGAATAGCGATACAATCACAATCGCTGTACATTAACAATCGGATACACTTTCAACCTACGGGGACACCAACCCCTTTCATCAGTTAGATGCTTAACCCACTAACAGAAGTTTTCGGTACTATTTAACCCCTCTACCGTTAGGGTACTTGGATGGAGTATTCGGTACGCCGTATAAACCCCTCAACATCCAAGGTGACTTATTTACAGTGTAATCAATCCTATGGCCGACCAATCCGATAACAATTTTAAAACCACATCACTTGCCAATATAATTAACCATTTTAACATTTACCTCACTGATTTAAACAAGCATTAACCAAAACATTTTTCCAAAGCGACAACCATGCTTTAAACCACAAGTAAAAACCATACTTGCAAGGATCACTTACCATAGCATCCTTCAGCAAAACATGCTCAAAAATAGTATCTCGAATACTTTAAAACATGCTTAAAAAGTAGGTACATGAACATTAAACCAAGTGTATAAAATTAATCGAACAAGCACGATCGAGAGAGTAAAACCACTTAATACTTACTTCCGAGTCTAGGTAAGCGTTTCAACATCTACTTTAACTCCCAAAACTCTCTTCCCAAAACATCAAAACGCTTTAAACTACGTTTTCACTCACCAATACGCGAAACCCCGATTCGCCGACATAAAATCAAGTATCTGAAACCTCCAACGCTTCTCCAAACACCTCTGGATCAACCTCCCTATTTTTACCACAAAAAACAGAGGATTAATGCATCATAATGCATTCTAAACACAACTACTACAACCTTCTCGGATTTCTACAAAACATTCACAATTAACCCTTCACAACAACCGAAAACATAACCAACACACTTCGATTCACAACCTAGCCAACATCTATCAATCTAACATCACTTCCAACATCAAAACACATCTAAAAATAGATCCAAATCAACCTACCACCTCCAACAACCTTACAACCATAGAAACACCACAAAACTTCAAAACTAACAACCTAAACAAATAGAGATTCTTAAGTTTCGAGATTGCATTGATAAAAATCACTTATCAACATTATTAAACATCCAAAATATAAATCAAAGAATCCTTAATTACTAGAAATTAGATCCAATCCGTGAATTAAATCATTTCCCCCAAATAACTCAATTAAACATTAGAAAATCATCAAAATCAGATTAGAAACACAAAAACAAAGACCAAATGCTTGGGAATTTCAGTAAAGAGCCATGCTATAGAGGAGATCTCGGACCTTACCCCTATTGTGAAGTTTCTCCCTCAATTGATTTGTGAAAAGCTAGGAAAACATAAGATTTCAATAAGATTTTGCAAGACAAAGTTAAAGAATCAAGTTAAAATCAATAATCTGAGTGAAAAGAATCTCTCACCTCTGGATTTTGATGAAATTCTGATTGTTTGTCAGAAAAGAAGTTGAGAGAAAATGTTTAGGAAAAAGGTTACGTAAATTTTCTTTAAAAGCTAATAACTAACCTAGATATTTTAATCCCTCTTAAACCACCTTTAAAACACATGTTTAAAATAATTTAATTGAAGGGAGAAACCACCAGCAAAAACTTGGTAATTTATCTCCTTAAGGATTCTAAGGATTTGACCCTTTTCATTTTAGTCACTTTAAAATAGTTTTCAAAAATCGCATTTTGGTCACTAACCAAAATGTCACATTTCCAAATTTTATTCCACCAAAAATCAATATATATTAAAAGATTTTTTAACTATTTCCCACATTTTTATCTTACAGAAAAATATACAGTCCCGAAATCGACTCGAATCCCTACTCTGGTCTACCGGACCGTCTAATAAACCACCAAACCGCTAAGCCCTAAAACCGAGGCATTACATAAAGCCAAGAGCGCCAAAAGTGACATGGTAGAGAGCATGGGTATAAGAGGCATGAAGTTCGGATGAGGGATGTAAGAAACCCTCATAAACCTTCCGTTGGAGGAAAAAAAGTAACCCCTGTTGATGAAATTTTAAGTTGTAAAACTTTGAATTTCATTAGCTTCTCCTTCGTTACCTCTTCGGTAGTAGAAGAACGATCAAGGTTGGCGTCCGATGCAAAGCTGCAGACCATTTAACAGCTAAGCATGGTAGTAAGGGTGCGAGAGAATGACAACTCGTCAAAGTAGAGATGCACCAAACAAGAAAAGATGTGACCTAACTTACACTGTTTAATATGCATTCCGCTTTAACCTTTCATCATCATGTACATTCTATTGCACATTTATGTGATTATTTTGGTTAATGAAAATGTTTCCCCACTAATGTTTTTCGATTCTCAGTTCCCCGACCACAAAGATAAAAAAGGTTCGCTTGCCATTTTCATAGTAAGTGTGCATAGTAAAGCGACCGCAAAGATGAAAAAGTTCGTTAGCCACTTTTATAGTAAGTTTGCATAGTACATCAACTGCAAAGATAAAAAGGTTCGCTAGCCACTTCCACAGTAAGTGTGCATAGTACAATGACCGCAAAGATGAAAAAGTTCGTTAGCCACTTTCACAGTAAGTGTGCAGAGTACAGCAATCGCAAAGATAAAAAGGTTTGCTAGCCACTTCTGCAATAAGTGTGCATAGTAAAGCGATCGCAAAGATAAAAAGGTTCGCTAACCACTTCCATATTAAGTGTGCATAGTAAAGCGACCGCAAAGATAAAAAGGTTCGTTAACCACTTCCATAGTAAGTGTGCATAGTATAATGGCCGCAAAGATGAAAAGGTTCGCTAGCCACTTTCACAGTAAGTATGCATAGTAAAGCGACTGCAAAGATGAAGAGGTTCGCTAGCTACTTCTACAGTAAGTGTGCATTGTAAAATGAATGCAAAGATAAAAAAGCTCATTAGCCACTTTTACAGTAAGTGTGCATAGTAAAACGACCGCAAAGATGAAAAGGTTTGTTAGGCCTCTTCAGGTGACTACATAAAACATATAATCTGCTAAAAAAAGTGACAACACCTCGAGAGAAAACAACAAAAATTGAGAACTCCCCTACGAAATATCTTTTAAAGAGGTTAAGCGTACGTTACCCATTTACCTGAAAAATTTGTAAATGACGAAAGTTTATGTTTATGTGTATCGACATTTTCTCAAGAAAAGTATAGCCCAAACACCAGAATATAAATATAATTCAAGCTTCACAGCCTCTTTCCCACAAATCTCTCATCACAAAGGGAAAATATATGTTGCTACGAGACAAAAATAAAATTACTTACAGCGTTGACGCAAAAAAAAAACAGAAAAGGGGCAATCTACAAGGAACTTTGAAAACAACAACATTGCATAACTAACTATTACTTTAAGAAGAGCTAAACCATCTCTAAGTTGCACTCACGGTCAATCTAGAGAAACACTAAGTATAGCCGCTCCCAAGATGATGTGTGATAAATAATACATTAAGAAATATAATTCCCGTTAATTATTTACTCTATAAGTTAATACATATAGTCATCTCTAGTAAACAAGCAACCGCGGAAGCATCTCACTCCTAAGTCAAACGAGAATACACTACATTACTAAATCAACCAACCAAAAAGACAAACCAAGTTCAGTTCAAATTAGCCCCCTTAAGTAATTTTAAAACTTCTTTGAAAGTTAGATTTTTTTTCATCGTCTCATCTAAGATTGTCGGTATATACTACAAACATCCTACATTCACCTCAACTTCGATTGTAGCAGAAGAAATGCCATATGTTCCCTTTTTTCGCATACTTGAACCTCACCAAAAAGCCTATAAAATAAAGTCCCCTGTGAACTATGGCTAGATTCAGTTCTGTAGTTAATATGGCAGCCATCTAGGTTAACCACATTAACTGCATAGCTAATGAAACCTGGAGAGCAGTGTCCAAATAGCAAGTTGGAATATGATAAGACCAACTTCCTTGAGGGTTATCAAATTCAACCCTTTCTTGATAAGGCCTGCACGATTAAACATTGCACAAAATAGTTATAATGAGAGCAGCTGACTGTAAAATATCCAGTTTTTAAAGATTAAAACTTCAAATTTTGTAGGAATAGTTGTAATATTCATTAGCTATTTCAAAACCAATAAGTATCATACATCTATCACCTTATATCTTCTAGGCGGATAATAAGAAATCTGTCACTTATAAATTTACCATCTTGCCCATACTGCTCAAGAGCACATGCTGAGCCATAGGATTTGCATACAACATCAATCACTTGTTATTCCCCCAAACACTCACCGCGTGTAGATGTTTATCGCGACAAATGGCTGATCATAACCTTCCAAATACCATCGTTTGTCGATATAAGAAGTCCAAATGAGCGATCAACAATTCTCACGAATCTACAAAGTAAAGCCTCCATGTGCTACTCATTTTTTGCAAACCAAAACCCCACCAACACACACAACAATACAAAGAAAAAGTTTCAAAAGAAAAAAATATACTACCCACGAGTCAGGTTACAAAAACTCGGATCCAAAGGATTCATATTGATAATACAAAATAAAAGTCAAGTCTAGACATTTAAAGTTCAAATCTCAGAAACTGCTTGAGCAAGTATTTAATTCCAGGATTTTGAAATCTTGAACCGATGCCTCAACTCTCGTAATCTCGAAACTTTCAGTCAATAAATACACCAGTTAAAACGTGACCTGGTACAACCAATCCAAATATCTCTCCCCAAGAGTTATGGCACGCGCAATCCAAATACTCCCAAGTCCAATGAGAAATTACTACAATTACTAAACTAAGCAAGCACAAATAAAACAAAAGAACCATTGGCTTCAACAACCTAGATCTCGTTCCAGGCTAATGACATACAATGCATGAAGACAAGTGAGAACTCAGACCAATCCCTTGGGAACAAGCAACCATTGTCGCCACTTGAAAGAGTTGCTCACAGAAGTGATCACCAACACCTATACACTCCTCAAAGCATGACGCCAATAAAAGATTGTTATGCAGTGTTTTCACAATCAAGCGATTCTCTCTTCGAACGAAACCCTCAAGTCTATTAAAACAAATATAACATAAAAAGACAAAACCACCTAAATTATTGCCGTTTGCAAGCAAGGGCGTACAATATCTAAAACGAAGTATAAATTCAGAGGAGCAAGTATTCAAACAGTTTTGCTTTACGAAAATAATAACATGCAAAGATATTAACACGAGAATGAACGTGTAAATAATCTAGATTATCGTACTCGGAGGGCAAGATTCAATACAAGTACGATCAATACATGGTAACATGTGAAGATATTAACATGCAAATAAGCGCATAACAGTCAAAGACAAGTATAGAAAATATTTTTCTAGTAAATTTGTAAATGTTCGAGTACAAATATCATCTCAGGGTCATTTTGGCCACACTTTGATTAGTCTTCATATCAATATTAGGTTGAACACGTGAAAATGGCAAACTCGCCTTTATTTTCTTATTCCATGGCTCAGCCTTGTGAGTTCTTGCGACCAAGTTGTTCGTAAAAATATGCCCATCATTACCACGAACGCACACAAGTGACAAACGAGCAAACATCAATAGCTTCAGATAAATTGCTTGGCAATGGTCGCCCCTCAATGTAGTCACAAACAACAACAAACAATAATATATGGAAAATCTTGAGACCAAGGTTTTCTAAATACTTTGTTTATCGCCGTTCAGAGCTACAACTAACTAATCATAGTCTTCCAAATACTATTGTCTGTTGACACGAACAACATTGGTAAGTAACCAAAGCTTTCTAGGGTCCATCAATAAAGCATGCGTATGTTATCTATCACAACAAATAAACTTCCCCCAAACGTGAAACTCACAAAAGAAAGCATGACTTACCCAGTAATAAAGTTATAGAAAGTCATCCCAAAAGAAACATTATTTATAGCAGAAAAAAGAAAAGGAAATTGCCAAGGCTCAGCGATTATGATTCAAATTTTAGAAACCATTTAGGCAAATAGTTAATTCCAAGATTTTGAAACCATAAATGCCAAACCACGAGAAATTTGGTAAATAACCATTTACCTACAGAGCCACACAAATGTAATTAATGAAATTTTCTATCAAACCAATCTCATGAGCTTCGCATTAAACATTAATAAACTCAGTCCATCACTTCTCTAAATAAGCACAAAGGAACAAGCGTACAAAATAATACTATTTAATAATCTACATCATATGACTTTAAATAACATAATTTCCTCATCATCATGCAAGCAAACAAGCCATTCCCTCCATAAATCATCTGCATAATATAAATTTAACGATCAACATTTTCAGGCTTGCGAAGGTCACTTTATAACCTTCCCTCGCCTGGGGGCAATTGTTGATACTTGCAAACTTCACCACACAAACACCCAATCAACAGACCGTCTGTGAACATACCAGTAGTTCGTGACCATGCAAAAAACTAGGTACGACCCATCACGAACTCGACATGCGAACATAACTTCAAACTACGCGATGATGCATGTGTTCCGTACTGACACCCGAGTCACGGTAACTCAACTCACTAACACACATGTCCTCCTTGATTGACATGAGTGCATGCCCCTTCCAATCCCTTATAAAGGATTATTTACCTCTAAATAAAAGGCTCTCTCTCTTGCTTTCTCTCCCAAAAAACACTCGACCAAAACTTCTCCTTTCGATCCTAGAGAGTAGCCCAACACCATCGTTCAAAGGTGTTGCTCACTTACTTGATCAACAATTTTTTATTTATATTCGATTATAAAAATAATTTAAAATTTTAATACATGCCTATAGCCAGTTTAGGTGGTTCCACTTGACAGTTTTAGGTTTTTTTATATAAGTTTATATACAAAATGAGCTGATGTATCGTTTAAGGTTATGAGTATAATTATTCTTGTTACACCCAAGTCTACCGTCTTTGCACAATTTTATAAAATATTTTGGTTTTTCCATAAATAGTGAACATCGGAGGTGGTCCACAAACAGCTATCTCTCTCAAGGTAGACCCCTCTAGTGACTAATATTTTTAAAGCCCTCAAGTTGTATGAGGATAAGATATAGCCAGATGCCTCTGTACGGTATCCACGTGCCTAGCATGCAAGACCTAATACTTAGAAATTTATGTCTCTACCAACCCATCCATAGGCCATCACTAGACCTCACACCATCCAATCACAAACAGTCTTAGAGATTATAAATACCATGACAAAATAGGAGAGAAGGCAAGTGAGACTGGAGGCAATACCCCTTTTCTCTATCGATTCTTTTCATTTTATTTATGACTCATACTGTCAAACGATTGTTTGTGACTCTCTATCCCAAGCCAATAGGGGGTGAACCGCCTAAATCTGCCATATCCACCTTGGCCCATCGTCTCCACCTCTCTTATTTGGTGCATCCTCGTTTTGGCATCAACAATTATCAATTTAAATGTTTAAAGGGAAGCTTATGGGTGATTTAAATATTGTACAAAACATATTTTATTATTATTTTTCCAATAAAACAAATTTTCTTTCAAAAAATTGGTGTGATTTGAATTTTGATTCTCATTAAATTGTTAATGAGTACTCAACCAATTGAACAACCTATTTAACTTTAAAATAATTTTATTAAATACGACCTTATAAATGGATTGCTAACTTCAACCTATTGAACAACCTAGTTAACTTCAAACTATTTAAATATTATTTTCTCCAATAATACAACTTATTTGTATTTTGAAAAGCAATGGATTAAGAGTTTCTTGTTGCCAACATGCCCTGTAATCATTCGGCAGAACATGGTAAGGTGAGCAGATGGAGAGCTTGTTCCGTCGAACTTTTCAAATCAAACTTCTGATCCTGCCTCTTCGTTAGTGTTGTAGCTGGATCAACCTTCAGACCTTGTCTCCTTGGCGGTATGGTAGCTTGGTCAAATCAAACTTCAGATCATGCCTCTTCTTTAGTGTTGTAGCTAGATCAACCTTCATACTTTGTCTCCTCGGCGGTATGGTAGCTTGGTCAAATACAAACTTCAGATCCTGTCTCTCCGTCGGTGTTGTAGCTGGATCGACCTTACAAACTTCAAACCTCGTCTCCTAGGCGGTATGGTAGTTTGGTCAAATCAAACTTCTGATCCTACCTCTTCGTCGGTGTTATAGCTGGATCAACCTTACAAGCTTCAGACCTTGTCTCCTCGGCAGTATGGTAGCTCGACCAAAATTTACTGACTTTTAAGTTTACCTTTTTTGTAGTTAAAAAATCAAAAAATTCAAAAAAAAAGAAAAAAAAGGAGAAAATAAGAAACAAGAAGAAAAAAGAAAGAAAATAAAAAATGAAGAAAAATAAAAAAATCAAAAAAGGAAAGAGACAAATGAAAATCAAGGTGAAAATTCAAACGGGCGCCTTGAAAACGTCTTTTTCAAAATGTCCAAGGCACAAACCCAAAAAAGAGGCCTTAGACATTCAAAATGAATGAAATGAAGATAGGTTAGTCTCATCTCCCTAGAGTGGCAGTGGAATGAGTACCAACACAAGTTCGTCTCCTAAAAATTACAGTAGAAGGAAACCAACATCAATTTTATCTCCCTGAAGTTACACAGTCACATCTCCCTAAAGTTGCAGTAGAATGGACACAACATCAACTTTGTCTCCCTGAATTTGCAGTAGAACGAATCTAACATCAATTTTATATCCCTGGAGTTACAGTGGAAAAATTGAAGTTATATTGTCTCATCTCCCTGAAGTTGTAGTGGAATGGACACAACAACAAACTCGTCTCCCTAAAGTTGCAGTGGAACAAATTCAACAAGTCTGTCTCCATGAAGTTACAGTGGAACAGACAAAACTACAACAACTGACCCTATCCCTTTGAACTTTCAATGGAACGGGTCACCCATCCAATAGAAGAGGAAACTACAAAGAAGACTCTATCTCCTTGAACTTCCAATGGAGTGGGTTACTCATTCAACAGAAGACGAAGGTACACCAAGAAGAGAAGATGTAGCCGCACTTATTTTGTTTCCCCAACAGACAACCCCCATTTTGAAGATTTTGCTTCCCAAGAGTGACAAGGTGAATCAACCAAGACAAGAAAGAAGGCATGCATCAAAGAAAAGACGATCTACCGAAGAAAGAAGACATGCGTGAAGAGGGGAGAAGCTCAGTCGGACCAGACAAAATGGGTCATTTTTAGTCTTTGCTCTATTGTCGTTACACAACAATGAGCAAAGAGAGGAATCTATAATAACCGTTTTTTTCATCCGGATACCCTAAACTCGTTTACAACCAAACCCGACCTAGATATAAAATAACCCTAATTTTAGAAAACCTAACCCTAACTTAAGTTAATGCTGTTGTCGCTGCCCTTGCCGGCGCTGTCGTTCGTCTTCCAGCCACCTCGAAACCAATATTAAACCTAGCCCCCTAATTAATTTAACCCCAATCGAATTTGTCATCCCTAAATTAAATCCTCATAAACCCTAAAATCAACTACCTTATACCATTAACCATACCCTATTCGACCGGTAAACCCCAAAATATTCGGCTCTCCGCCAGATCTGCATCAAATAAAAAAAGGGAGAGGGGTTGTTAGTATCGGTTATAAAAACCAAATCAAAATGTAAACAAGGGGTCACTTTTCATCTGAAAAAATTGTAAAAGGGGAAAAATTGTAGAAATTTGTAAAAAAAAGAGTTATCATGAGCATTTAATACAAACAAAGATTTTTAGATTAAAAAAGGTTTCTCATTTTCTTTTTCGATTTTTTTGTTTATATTTTAAAATTGAGAAAAAGGAAGTTTCAAATACCTGTGGGGTGGGTAGACGCCGCCGAATGAGGGTGTCTTCGGACACCGAAGGGAGGTCACTGATGATCGGCCTTGGTGGCGAGCCGTCGTCGTGGTAAGTTGAGAGGATGAAAGGAGAAAAAATAGGTTAGGGTTTGTGTGTGTTTTAATAATATGTTCGAAATAAAAAAAACCTTTTAATAACTTAAACCGGTACTCATAAAACGATGTAGTTTTGGAGTACTCGACCCGCGCAGTGACCCGGATCCGGGGAGGATTCGCGTGTTTTGGGTATTGGGTTAATTACCATAAAGGTCCCCCATGTTTTATCTTGTTCCTATTTTCGTCCAGGGGACAATTACAGTTTTGGTCCCTATTTTTTATTTTCATCTTTATTGCACCTTTTTATTTTTACCCCTTTATTTTCTATTTTTTAATCTGGTCCTTTCCAGATCTGGCTAATTTTATTATTATTTATTTTATGCCCTTTTAATTCTAGCACTTTTATTACATGTTTATATTTCAGCCCATGCATTTTATATTTTGATCATTTTAGTCCCCTTTTTATATTATTTCATGCCATGTAATTTAATATCCACGCATTCTAGTCCTTAATATTTAATTTTATATTGTTTTATGTTTTTTTAATAGGATTCATGTATACATATTAGCAATATTATTATTTATTATTATTATCATCATCATCATTATTATTATTATTATGTGTATATAATATACTATTATTATTATACCAAGTAGTTTACTTTATATATATATATTAATATTAGTATCATATAAGATATATGTATATATATATATGTGTTTTTTTATCTATGGTCCATATTTTTATGTATAATATTTATATATATAGATTTATTTTTATATATTACATATATAAGGTTTTATGTATTTGTAAAATAATGTATAGAATTTTGTTTAATTACCATATATATAAAAATAATCATAAATACTTGTTTTTGTAAAATATATACATATATATAAAATACTAACTTAATATATATATATGTATATATTTTTATAAATGTAAATATTAAATATATTTTACCTTAAGTATTATATTTTTAAGTATATATATATTTACATGTTATCTCTTAATTTTGCATCATAATAGTAATTATATATGTTAAGAATTAAGGTAATATTCCTTTATTTAGGGAATTCGAGAACTCATGTCCCGGGCGTAAAAGGATGTGACTTTCTTGATATCCCTAAATAAAAAAGTATCCTTACCATTTTAGGTCATAATATTTAAGGGAATTTTCTTTTATTTAGAAAATTGAGAAATCATTTCTCGGGCGTAAAGGGATGTGGACTTCTCGATTATTCTAAATAACGGAAAATTTCTTCAAATATTTAGAATATTTTCATGCATTTAAGAATCACATTTTAAATTTCAATCGAATTCGTAATTTCCAATACCAAGACATTAAATAATCGGCTAGGTACCAATTTTGGACGGTGTAGGGGTGTTAATCCTTCCCCATCCGTAACCGACTCCCGGACCTGAATTTTTTAATCTCTGGTTTTATTTTGGTGTTCGGTCTACCTTTTTTAAAATGATCAGTGGCGACTCCATATTTTTTAATTTCAAAACCAGGCGGGGTTTTCAAAACAAAATTAAATAACAAGAAAAAGAAATTTTAAAACAAAAAGAGAGCGTCAGACGTATTTGAGTGATTACAGCTGGCGACTCCGTTGGGGACCTTTTTAAATAAAAAGAGAGTCAAGCCACGAGTCGATTATGTTTTAGTCTTGGTCGTTGGAAATTGACGAATTTGATTCTAATTTAAAATATGAATCTGTCTTTTGTTAATAAGACATGCATTTTATTTTCTGTAAATATAACCGCTTTACTTTTACTGCTTAGTATAAGTGAACATAGAAGTAGGGTGTCAAAAGGTTTGAGAGTTTCTTCTCACACACCGTGCACTTGCATTGCATTTCATGAGCTTTCTACCCAAGCTCTGTCCTTTTTAAGTGGAAGTGTGATACTGCCTTCGTGTGGGTTACCAATGTATAGGTTAGTGAATCGCTTTCGGGATATATTTCTTATGCTTTCATGTAGGTTACCTCCGTACAGGCATAAGAGATGTATCCCCCTGAATTAAACTTGGTCTGTTTGAAACCTATAATGGGTGAGGATCAAGGGCATTGCTACCTTTAGTAAGGGACAACGAGGACAATTCGGGTACCCTTCCCTAGAACCGAAACTCATGTAATGGACCATAGGAGCCTTGCTTTAGAAATGGAACCCGTTAAAAGTTCAAAGGAGAAATGCTTCTAACCTTTTGTCTACCCTATAGATTTATTTCATGAATAAAAGTATGTGGGTAGATACCATGTTGGGTAAGATCTACTTTTTGTAAATAAAAGCATACCGGGTAGAAATCATGCCGGGCATGATATTTCTTTCTATGAATAATAATATATTGGGTAGATATCATGTCGGGTAGGATCTTTCTTATTGTAAATAATAAAATATCGGGTAGAAATCATGCCGAGTAGGATCTTTCCTTCTGTAAATAATAAAATGCTGGGTAGAAATCATGTTAGCTAGGATTTTTTTCTGTGAATATACCGGGTAAGATCTTTTTTGCAAATACAATATCTAGGTAGAAAGCATGACGGGTAGGCTTACTTTTTCAATTAAAACATGTCTACCGGTAGGTTTTATACCATTTGTTTTATGAAAACTGCTGGTTTTTTATTGATACTAACTCATTTTATTTTGTTTGTGCATTGCATTGACATCTCATTTTTGCTTGCACTTTCATATTTTCATTTAATCATAATGCATCCTCATTTCTCAATCAAGGGGTCTGATTCAGAAAAAATCGATCGCAGTCACTCTGGGGCACCCAAGTCAGCCGTATTTGTATCTGTCTTTCATTTAAGGCAAAGCTCAAGAAATGGAGAGTGGTCTAGCAAAAGTTGAGCATACATATGAAGACTTGAAGAGGGGTATAAATAAAAAGCTCGAAAAGGTGCAACAAGCAACTTGCTATCATATCGCACAATCACACGTGGATATGCTAACTCAGATTACTGCTATTTTGGCCGGCGAATATCGTAAGAGAAAAAAGGGATTGGTCATAGACCTTGGTGCACTAGAAATGTAGAAAATACATACGACAAGGCACATATGCAAATACCGGTTTCAGTTAAAAAGTAACAAGGTCCTCAAACTGGGTCTTCATCACATGGGGAAGTTAATGCCCAAAATAACCCTAGTGAGCGTATCACCCTTGATTCGACCATCATCAACAAGATGGGTCAAGAAGGGATTGAGGCGGTCAAGCAAATTAAAGATTTGTACAAGCGGGTTGAAGAGAAATCCAAAGCTGCAAAAGGGGCAAGTGCATCATGTGAGGTAGATGCAAGAAAATTAAGTCTAATCTCTGATCTGGTGATACATTCGAAGTTTAAGATGCCAAAATTTGAAAAGTTCGACAGAACAAGCTCTCCGTCCGCTCACCTTACCATGTTCTGCCGAAGGATGATAAGGCATGGTGGCAACGCGAAACTCTTAATCCATTACTTCCAAGAAAGCTTAAAAGGATCTGCTGCCATGTGGTATTACCAACTAAGTTAAGACCATATACAATCATGGAAGGATCTGGCCAAAGCCTTCACCAAGCAGTATAAGCATATAACTAACATCGATCCAGATCATCTAACACTGTAGAACATGGAAAAGAGGCCCGATGAGAGCTTCCGGCAGTACGTGAAAAGGTGGAGAGATGTTGCTACGTAAGTACAACCACCGATGCTAGAGAAAGAGATAACACATACATTTGTGAGGACTCTAAAAGATCTATTTCTGAAATATATGTTGGGCAATGTAACCAAGAGTTTAGAAGACCTTGTGATATCTGGCGAACTCATTGAAGCAGCTATCAGAGAAGGGAAGATTACCGACTCTAGCCAAGAAAAATGTGAGTCAAAAGTTTATATAGTGGGATCTTATTCGACCAGCCTACCTCGGTCTTCACGCCAGCCAAATTGCTCATCCTCACATCAATCGAAAGCTTCTAAAAAAGTCATCTATCCAATCCTGGTTTTGGGCCTAACGGTTTTGAGGCTTATTAGACGGCCCACTGGACTGAGTTAGAGATTCGAGTCAGATTCGGGACCGTATTTTTCGATAAGATAAAAATATGGGAAAATAATTTAAAATATTTTAATATATGATTAATATTGGTGAAATCAGTTTTTGAAAATGATATTTGGAAGTGTGACATTTTGGCTAGTGACCAAAATGTGATTTTTGAAAACTATTTTTAAATGTGACTAAAATGAAAAATGATCAAATTCTTAGAATCCTTAAGGAGCTATTTTACCAAGTTTTTGCTGGTGATTTCTTCCTTCAATTAAATCATTTTAACATGTGTTTTAAAGGATAATAAAAAGAGATTTTAGATATTAAAGTTAGTTATTTGGTTTTAATGAAAATTGACGTAACTTTTCTCTCCACTTCTTTTCTGTCAAACACTCAAGTTTTCATCAAAAACTAGAGGTGAGAGATCCTTTTTATTTAGATTCTTGATCTACAATTGATTGTTTAACTTTGATTTACAAAACCTCATTGAAATCTTGTGTTTTCCTAGCTTTAAACAAGCCAATTGAGGGAGAAATCACACAATAGGGGTAAGGTCTGTGATCCTCTCCATTGAATGGTTTTTCATTGATATTCCCAAGTGTTTGATCCTTTATTTATGGTTTATAATCTGATTTTGTGTTTTTATATGGAATTAATTGATTTAATTGAGTTTAATTGATGAAATAGTGAGAGATCCGAATCAGAACTATTTTCCAGTGTTGATGATTGATTTTAAACATATTTTGGATGTATTATAATTTTGTTAAGTTTATTTTAACAATGGAATCCCGAAATTCTCGAATCTCTAATTGTTTAGGTTGTTAAAATTGTGTTTTTGTGGAGTTATGGTGGTTGTATAGTTGTTGGACGTGTTTAGATGTTTTGATCCTATTTTTAGGTGTTGGTTGATGATATTGAAGGAGTTTAATTGTTAGATTATGGCTGGGTTGTATTTGGAAATGATTATATATGTTTTCGGTTGTTGGGGTTGGGTAATTGTAAAAGGAATGTGAGAATCCGTGAAGGATTGATGTTGCAGTGTTTTGAATGCATTGAGATGCATTAATCCTCTGTTTTATTGTGGTTAAAATAGCGGAGGTTGATCTAGAAGTGATCGGAGAAGCTTTGGAGGCTTTGAACACTTGATTTCGCGTCTGTGAATCAAGGTTTCGCCTATCGATGAGTGAGAAAGTGAATTCTAGCTTTGTAATGTTTTAAAGGTGGTTTATGGGAGTTTAAACTTAGCTTTATACGCTGGTTTAAACTGGAAAGTAAGTAAATATGGTTTTTTTCTCTCGGTCGTGCTAGTGTGAAATGGTTTAAATGTACTTGAGTTGATTTACATTGAGCCTACTATTTAAGCATGTTTTAAAGTATTTGTGATACTATTTTTAAGCATGAGATGCTGAAGGATGCACATGGTAAGTGATCATTGTAAGTATATGGTTTATACTTGTGGTTTAAAGCATTGTTGTTGCTTTGGAAAATGGTTTGGTTTAATGTTTGTTAAAAACATTGAGGTAAATGGTTAATTATATTGACAAGTGATGTGGTTTTAAAATTGTTATCGGATATAGTTGGCCAGCCATAGGATTGATAGTGCACTGTAATAAGTCGCCTTAGATGTTGAGGGGTTTAGATCCGTGTACCAAAAACTCCATCCAAGTACCCTAACGATAGAGGGGTTTTACAGTACCGTATACTCCCATTAGCGGATTAAGCATCTAACCAAGGGAAGGGGTTGGTGTCCCCGTGGGTTGAAAGTGTATCCAGTTGTTTAGGTACCGCGATTTTGATTGTATCGCTATTCCGGTTGAGATGGCTTGAAGTGTTGGGTAAACACTTATTGAATCTGTGTATCTGATGAACTATTTTGGTAAAGGAACTTGGTTAATGATCACTTGTGAGCAATATAATTTTTAATGTATCATTGAAAGGTTTATGTTGTATAATGTGATTTATACATGGTTACTCTTTAAGCTTTGCATATGGTTGTTATGCATGGGAAGGCTTAAATTGAGGTTAGCAATGAGACTTGTTGTTGGTTAATGATACATGTTGCATATGGTTTTATATGCTGGTTTTAAAGATGTTAAGTGCATGGTTTTAAAGGCATAATAATTTTTAAGTGATGTTTAAAGAATGATTGAAATGAGATTTCAATGTGTTGTTGAGAAATGGTTTTAAATGCATTGATGGTGTTTTGTTTTTGAGCATTCCTCACTAAGCCTAGTGTGCTTACGCCCTCTTTGTCCATCAATACAGAGGATTAAAGTCTTGGAATGCAGCGGGAAGCAAGGGATATTGAAAGACTTGGTAACCAAAGTATGTTTTTTGGACTAGACTATAAGTAATAAGGGCAATGGGATTTCTGTTGTTGGTTTGGGAGGTGTTTTGTTGAACTCCTGTTTGAGCAAGTTTGTTTAGTTGCTCTTGAGTTGTAAATGGCCATTATAGAGTGTTTTTGGTGATGTTTTGAAGTTTCATGCTTTGCTTGATTGGTTTTCTAGGAAGCATGCTTATAGATTTACATTTGATGCAAGATGCCTTGAATCGATGTTGAACATGTGATACTTTGATGTGGTTCAATCCTTGAATATGTTGGATGTATGTTTGAAGCATGTTTAAGTGTTTTTGAAAGCATAAATGGATGAAAAACCAGTCAAAATTCTCATTCCAGGCCCAGGGGTTTCGAAACCTGGCCCCTGGTTTCGAAACCAGTAGGCTAATTTTGGCTACGGGGTGCGGTATGCGGGGACTCGTACCGGTACGAGTTTCAAGCTCTGAAGGCATGGTTTCGAAACCTGTAGGGGTGGTTTCGAAACCTCCTATATAACTTGACCCTGTATTGATCCGGAAACCCATGTACTGACACCAAAGGGCGTTATTTTAGTTATATGTTCGATTTAAGCTTTAAAATCTTGCAGTTTGGTCCCTAGTTGTTGTGTATGCAATTGAATGAGTTTGGATGGTTTTTTAAGCAGGAATTTGACATGTATGCTTGAAACCTGGCTAATTGAAGATTGGTAAATCAAATTTTAAGTAAGTCTTTATAGTTTTGTAGATTTACAATTTGGTCCCTAAATGTTTGAATGACACATTGAGGGTGTTGTGGTAATCTAATTGCGATGAAATTTCATGAGCTTGCATGAAATGGACTTAATTTTGGATTGGTAAACTTAATTTGTTAATTGGAACCTTAAAATTGTGGAAATTACATTTTGGTCCCTAATTTGTAATAGTGTTCAATTGGATGTCAATTCGATGCCCGATTGAGTTGAGTTTACACCTATGATCAATATGTATATGTAGGTTAATAATTATGCCTCTAGATAAGATAAAAGAAAAAAATGGTCATGTTTTGAGTTTTATCTTCACAGTTTACTTCGGTAAACCTAATGTAGCGCTCTCGGTTCGGTCTTGTGACTAGGCAGGGTCGAGGGGGTTACAGTGGAAAAATTGAAGCTACATTGTCTCATCTCCATGAAGTTGCAGTAGAATAGACACAACAATAAACTCGTCTCCCTAAATTTTCAGTGGAACGAATTCAACAAGTCTATATCCATGAAGTTGTAGTGGAACAGACAAAACTACAACAACTGACCTTATCTCCTTGAACTTCTAATGGAGCGGGTCACCCATCCAATTGAAGAGAAAACTACAACAAAAGACTCTATCTCCTTGAACTTCCAATGAAGCGGGTCACTCATTCAACAGAAGACGAAGGTACACCAAGAAGAGAAGATGAAGCCGCAGTCATTTTGCTTCCCCAACAGACAACCCCCATTTTGAAGATTTTCTTCCCAAGAGTGACAAGGTGGATAAACCAAGACAAGAAAGAAGACCTGCATAAAAAAAGATCTACCAAAGAAAGAAGACATATGTCAAGAGGGGAGAAGTTCAGCCAGACCGGACAAAATGGGTCATTTTTAGTCTTTGCTCTATTGTCGTTACACAACAATGAGAAAAGAGGGGCAGCTGTAATAACCTATTTTTTCATCCAGAAACCCTAGACTTGTTTACCCTAACCAAACCTTAAACCCGTTTACAACCAAACTCGGCCTAGATATAAAAAAACCCTAATTTTAGAAAACCTAACCTTAACCTAAGTTACTTTCGCCGCCCTTGTTGCCGTTCATCTTTCGACCACCTCGAAACCAATATTAAACCTAGCTCTCTAATTAATTTAACCCTAATAAAATATGTCATCCTTAAATTAAATCACTATAAACCCTAAAATAAAATAACCCTAAAATCAACTACCCTATGCCATTGCCCATACCCTATTTGACCAGAAAACTCCAAAAAATACGGCTTTCCACTAGATCTGCATCAAATAAAAAAGGGAGAGGGGTTGTTAGTATCTGTTATAAAAATTGAATCAAAATGTTAACAATGGGGTACTTTTCATCCAAAAAAATTGTAAAAGGAGAAAAATTGTAGAAATTTATAAAAAAAAAAGAGTTCTCATGAGCATTCAAAACAAACAAAGATTTTCAGAGTAAAAAAGGTTTCACCTTTTCTTTTTTGAATTTTTTGTTTATATTTTAAAATCGAAAAAAGGTAAGTTTCGAATACCTGTGGGGTAGGTAGACGCCGCCGAACGAGGGTGTCTTCAGACACCGATGGGGGGTCGTCGATGATTGACCTTGGTGGCGAGCCGCCGCCACCGTCGGGGTGAGTTGAGAGGATGATAGGAGAAAAAATAGGTTAGGTTTTGTATGTGTTTTAATAATCTGATCGAAATAAAAAAAACCTTTTTAATAACTTAAATCGGTACTCATAAAATGACATCGTTTTGGAGTACCCGCCCCGCGCGGTGACCCAAATCTGGGGAGGATCTGCATGTTTTGGGTGATGGGTTAATTACCATAAAGGTTCCCTTATTTTATCCCGTTCCTATTTTCCTCCAGGGGACATTTACTGTTAGGATTTATGTTTTGATATAATAATTGAAAAATAGTTTTGGACTAATTGGAAAAGGTTTCAAAAATGTTTTTAAGTTCAAACAACTTGAAAATAAGTTTGAGAAGTTTTTGAGAGGTTTTGGAAACATTTTAAATGTTTTAAAGTAGCTAAACTAACCTTTGCACACAAGCGTACCGATACGGTATACCCTTTATCGATACAGTCAAGGGTTTCAACTATAGTATTTTTCCAGTAACTAAAAATCGTACCGATACGCCCTTAGGCGTACCGATACGGAGTAGATTGTTTCGATATGCCACGTGGCGTACCGATCTAGTTTTCGACCACCTTCGACTATTTGAATTGCAGGTTGTATCGATACGGTCCCTAGCATTCTGATACGACGTACCGAAATGAACCAAGGCGTACTGATACACATAGCCAAGATGAGCATAACGGCTAGTTCCTGTACCAATACGCCTACTCGCGTACCGGTACGGAAAGTTGTAGAACTACATTTATTGCAGGAAAAATAAGCCCCAACGGCTCCAATTCAATCACAACGGTCTCCAACGGCTAGAAACTCAATTAGGAGTATTTAAGGACCCTTCAAGCTTCAGCAACAACTAATGCTTCCATTGTCAACAACATTATGATGCCAAAATTGTCTTAGGGATTTTAATTCATATTCTTTGTATAGACAACACTTGTGAGCTTTAATTGTTATATTTGCTCAAGTGTTTAGGCTTGGGTGAGTGCTTAAAAGAGTGCAAACATTTACCTTGTAGAGAGGATTTCTTCCTTGCTTTATTTCTTTTTTTGAGAGGATGCCCAAAGCTTGGGTTGTAAGCTTTGGATTCTAGACTTGGTAATTGAGTCTGGGTTGTAAAAGTTACCTCCTAAGCCTTGTTAAAGAGGAAGAAATATTAGTGGATTTGGGAAATTCTTAGTGGGAGCTAAGGTAGTGGATGTAGAGCTTGTTAGAAGCTTGAACCACTACAAATCCTTGAGCAATTCTTCCAATTTTTACTTCCCATCATTAACACCCAAAATTTACTTCTCCACCACTTGGCAAGCAACTCGGCTGAAAGAAATCGAGCTTAACCCAACTCAACAATTAGTATTAGAGCGAGGCTCAATCGAGACGGTTTAACCACCTATTAAGGCGATCCGACAAGCTCGACCAACAAACAAGTCAACCGACTTCCATGGCACTATCCATTGACAAGCCACCCTTATTCAACGGTGAAAACTATATTTTTTGGAAGCATAGGATGATGTTCTTCATGAGAGGCAAAGACTATCGTCTTTGGAATATAGTTGAAGATGGATCGTACGTGCTACCACGAAACAAGGCGAAATGGAGCATGGAAGATCGCAGGAAGATATAGCTTAATTGTAAGGCCATACACATTCTATTTTGTGCATTGGGCCCCGATGAGAATGCAAAGGTATCTTCTTGTGAGAGTGCCAAAGAGTTATAGGAAAAACTTGAAGTAACCCATAAAGGAACAAATGAGGTAAAAGAGACACAACTTGGTCTACTCAACCTCGAATATGAAAACTTCAAGATGGACCCATGTGAAGACATCAAGAGTATGTTCAACCGGTTCTCCACGATCATCAACAAGCTAAAAGGACTTGAAGAGGAGATTTCGGAAGACAAACTCATTCAAAAGTTGATTTATTCACTTCCCGAATCATGAGAGAGCAAGAAGACGACCATTATTGAACTCAAAGACTTGAAGAAGCTCAAGCTTGAAGAGCTAGTAGGATCTTTTCTCACCCATGAGATGATGTCTCTACCCTTAAAGAGGGAGAAGAAGAAGATAATCAAAGAGTGAAAAGTTGATGTCAACATCATTGCTCTTCAATCCTCCGTAAGCCACCAAGAAGTATCAAGTGAGGATGAAGAGATGGCCTATCTCTTCAAGGAACTTTCTCGATTCATGAAGAGCAATATAGAAGAATTCAAGCATGAATCAAAGAAGAAGAAGATGGTACATCCCCCAAGTGCTCAAAATGCAAGGAGACGAGGCACACCAAATACGATTATCGTCGCTTCAACATAAAGGGATTATTATCAAAGAAAGTATATGTGGCTATATGGAGTGATGAAGACTCCACCGATGAAGATGAGATAGTCCACCTATGCTTGATGGCCCTCCAAGAGGGGAAGGTAACTTTTACCTCATCTTATTTAAATTCAAATTCATATACATTTGATGAGTTACAAGAAGCCTATGACCAATTGTTTTTGAGTTCAAGGCTTCATTTTCGAAAAATAAAAAGATGATTTCAAAATTGAAAATAGAAAATGATTTGCTTTTAAAAACCAATTTGGAACTTGAAGCAAAATTAAAGGATTTTGAACTTAAAGTTTTGGATTTACAAAATTTGCTTCAAAAGAAAGAAAAAGATCATCAAATTGAAGTAGATGATCTTAAGAAAGAAATAATTTGATTTCCAAAGAACTTGAAAAGAAAAATAATTTTGGAAAATAATTTTTTTATCAAAAACAATCTAGTGCCCCTAGATTTTTTAATGGAAAAGTTTTTAAAAGTATTTGGGTCCCAAAAGGACTAAGTACTTCACATAAGAAGGATGAAATTGAAAAATAGATTCCTAAAGGGACTAAATTATGTGCTACTAATGCCTACGGATCCAAAGTGTAGCGATGTCTTTTTTTATCGCTAAAAAACGTGGATTTTAGAAAGTGTTTTTGAAAGGTGTTCGTGATTTTTTGGATGTAAAATATTTATTCCGTGGGGTTTTTTAAAAAACCGCATTTTAAAAAATGGAGTCGCCACCGGCCACTTAGGTAGGTCGGACACCATAAAACCAGAGATTCAAAAATGTTGGGTTCGGGAGTCGGTTACGGATGGGGAAGGATTAGCACCCCCACACCGTCCAAAATTGGTACTTTAATAATTATCGCCTTATTAATATTGAATTTTTCGGATTAAAGTGACGATTATTTTAAAATTCAGTCATAATTGCGAATAAATTTTAAAGGCCCCGTTATCCGAGAATAAACGCCCAACCACTATCACTACGCCTGATACTGGCCCCGTTTACGCTCGGATAAAAGGGCACCACATTAACAATTTATATACCATATGCAATCTTAATGACAAAAATATAAGACATAGCAGATAATTTAAAAACAATAAATATTCACATATCAGAATACTAATCTAACATAAATGAAATACGTAATTAAAAATACACATATACATACCAAGTTTAACATCAGATAAAGGCAAACTTAACATGCCACAATAACAAGGTAGGAATAAATACATATATAGACGAACATATATTTCAAAAAGACATACATACTAGTAATAAAACATATTTCAACATATATGGGACAATATATCCTACAAAAAAGAAAATACACTAACATGTAACCTAAAAAGCCAAGAGAACATACACATATAAAAATATATAAAACATGCTATGTACGAACCAACTAGAATATAACATACTTAATACAAATAACCGGATAAAAAGATACATAACTATCATAAGCTTAATACACACATACATGTAAACATAAAAATACGAGGCATATACGAGGGATATAATATAAGACAAAAGAATACATTAACATATACGATTATAATACGAACATGAGTATTTACAAAGAAACAGGACTGAAATGAAAGAAAAATAAAAGTCAGTGGCAGAAATTAAAGAACAATAATAGGTAATTTAAGGACTAAAATGCGAAGTAAACAGAACCTAAAAGGATCAAAACTGTAATTGGACCAAGGGGCAGACCCAAAATGAAAAGTTCAAAAACGCGGGATGGTTAAAGGCGTAATTTAGGGACTGGATTGCAAGATTTTGAAATACAAGGGGGACCAGAGTTGTAAATATACCATGCGGCAAGACAAAAGTGAAAATGTTGGAAACGCGGGGGGATTTAGTATGTAATTTACCCATTTAACGAAATAATAATAACTATATAAACCCTATTTTTAGGCCGAAACCAATTTTTCCTTCATTTCTTTCATTTTCAGTTTTATAACTCAAACCCCCTCTTCGTTTTCTCTCAAATCTCCCCTGTAAAACCCAGAATCCGGCGGCCGGCCGCCGTGTTCTCTGTCGCCGGCCGCCGCTAACCGGCGCCGGCGAGCCTCAAAAACCTACCAAAATAACCCCCGTCTCACCCTAGACACGAATCCGAGGTTGGATTCAGAGGAACAGCCTCTATTTTCCCTAGATCTAGGAAATACGAAATGAAAAAAACCATTTTTTAGACCCAAAACGAAACTACAAGGGGTCTCCCCTCCCTTCAGTTCACCGTATCTGGCTTGGGGAAGCCGAAAGGCTTGTCACTGAGGAGGGAAGACCCACAAACGGTGACGGTAAGACGACTCTCTCTTTTTTTACCTCTTTTGTATATGCATGCAAAAATAAAAAGGGGAAACAAGTATTTACCACTGGACTGGCTTTTGTATTTCGATTGTAACTTCTAGTTCGATTACAACTTGTTCTTTTGATTACAACTCTCTGTTCTTGTCTCTCGTTACAACCCTCTCTGTTACAAAATATTTGTTTCGTACATATATATGCTTGTCTTTTGTTTTGGTGCAAGTTGCATATTACTTGCTTTTTCAGATCTGGACTGACAAACTTCTTTCTTGCTGTGTTTGGCATGTTCTGAGCGCGGTGGTTGAAGATCGGCATGGTGGCGGTGTGGGGGTTCTGCCAGCAGCCAGACGTGTTCTCGGCTGTTAGATCAGATCTGATCTAACTGTCGAGATGGCTTGAAGGATGAACGGCCCAGATGAAGCCTCGATTTGGTGAAACGGCTCCAGATCGTGCCACGTGGAGCTCAGCAGTCGAGGGGTCAGAGCGCGTGGGGCTCACGCACGATTGTGGGATAACAAAGCGTCCGCGTGTGGACCGCACGCGCGCGTGGCACTCGAACGGTCCATACGTGTAGAGCACGCGGCTGGCAGATATTTTGGTCCTTGGTTAGATCGTGGCCGTTGGATCAGATCTTGATCCAACGGCCCACAGTCACCTGCACACATTAAATGTAATTAGATAGGGTTTGGGCCAACCGGGCCTTGTAATTATTTGTAATTGGACTTGGACTGTAATTTATTTATTTGGTTTAATATATATAATTTTTTTTGGATTTCATTTTATATATTAGCCCAATAATAATAGTAATAGTATTATAATAACAATACACATACATACGTATATAACATAACATACTAGCATACGTACGTATAATCATACACATAATTGACTTAACATCTATACACATTAAACAAATACACTCGTACTAAATATAGATGCATACGCGACACACATACACCATTAATACGTATACATACATAGTTTATAATATACATGCACACACCTCACCTTATATATATTAGTAACACTCATGTACCTAATAAACATATAATATAATATGTATACATGCAACACTAATATGTATTTACATGATAAAAATGAGTGATTACAGTTGCCCCTCTTTGCTTGTTCTCATGGAATGGGAAACAAAGCAAAGATTCATAAGCACTTATTTTTATCAGACTTCCCTGTTTGTAGCTTTGGAAAAACGTATTCTTTTGGACATCTCCGCTCTTCCTTAGCTGAATTTTCGGGCTCGTAAGTTCTTCCTATATAGAGCTTTGTCACATTCTGATCTTGGAGCTACAGGCTCTTCCTATATAGAACCCTTCGCTCTGAAGCCTCGATTTATGTGTCCCTCCTATATAGAACTTTTCACTTCGAGACAGTAAAGCTTGGAGTCCTTCCTATATAGAACTCTTCGCCTTCAACGCTGGTTTCTCCTATATAAAACCTTTTGCGCCGCTGATGGATTCTTCCGACTGGGAGTTCCTCCTATATAGAACTGCTAGTCTTCAAACCCCTGGAGCCGCCGGTCCTTCCTATATAGAACTTTTGGCGTCGAAATCTCGTGAGCTACAGTTCTTCCTATATAGAACCTTTCACTCTAAGACAGTGAAGCTCGGAGCCTTTCCTATATAAGACTCTTCGCTTTCGACACAACAGGTTTCCTATATAACCTTGTGTGTCATAGGTGAATTCCTTCGACTGGGAGTTCTTCCTATATAGAATCATGCGTCTTCTTCACCTTGGAGCCGTCGGTCCTTCCTATATAGAACTTTTGGCGTCTGAAATCTTGGAGCTACGGATTCTTCCTATATAGAATCTTTTACTCTAAGACATTGAAGCTCGGAGCCCTTCCTATATAGAACTTTTCGCTTTCCACACAGCAGGATTTCCTATATAATCTTGTGTGTCATGGGTGAATTCCTTCGACTGGGAGTCCTTCATATATAGAATCTGCTAGTCTTCACCCCGAGTCACTGTCGATCCTTCCTATATAGAACTTTCAAAGATCCAAGCCTCGGAGCGGAGGATTCTTCCTATATAGAACCTCTTTCTAGAGCTTGGAAACATATGCCTTTTGTATGTAAAAACATTGTCTTCTCATTTGGGATTCACACCACGATGGCCATCGATGTCTCTTTGAATATGCAAATACCTGTCTGAGATAAAAACAAAATGCTATGACAAATGAATTGACATGCTCCTAATCCTAGTGATGTCTGACTATTCATGATGCATGAGTGTCAATATCTTGGTGGGCTTGTTTTGGTCCTTGTTCGATCTTGGTGTTCACTTTCTCCTTTCTCACGGGCATCGATACCCCGCTTCACTGTCAGGTTCAACCATTCCATCCTTTCTTTTTCTCCACTTACGACTTGGAATTCTAAAGTGTCTTTTCGGGTTTTCACTTTAGAGATATTTTTTTTGTGTGTTTTTTTTAGGGGTGCCCTTCTGGGTTTTCACCCAAGAGATCTCTCTTGTTATCTCGCATGCCTTCCTTGAATAGACAGGACGTACGCCATTGGTCATCCTATCCGGCTGTTTGAAGCTTTCCGCCTTCCCTATCAACAGCCATTATGTAGGGAACTAGAAGACGGAGTTAACATCACCTGCATTTTTAAGGTTAAATCACAGTAATGCTCCGAAATCTCTTGTTTAACTATAAGCCTATGTTAACTTATCTGACTGAAATTGACAAGAAGGCAAGGAATGGATGCTCAAAAACACGGTTTTATTACGATTAAGGGCTTGGGATATCTTAAAAAGAAAGGTATGACACACATGAGAAAAAAGAAAAGTTAAGTATGAAATACAAGATCCCTCATTATCTTCGATATGAATGATACATGATCCTGTCGACCGGCGTAGAATTTTTTTGCCTGAAGCCTCCTCTTCATGATGTTCATGGGGATACCCTTCTCTTTTGGATATTCAACTTTTCAATTTACCAGAGCCGCCCTTTACGGGTTTTCAACTCGGGTCCTTCATTTGCTTCAAGACGCCCGACTTCGGGTTTTCGCCCTGAGCTCTCCATTTTTATTCTATTTTTTCATTTTTTTCTTTTTTTAATTTAATTCAAAGATAGTATTTCTTAATGGGATCAGAAATTACGGGATTTTTCAGCTCGTCCCCATCCATTTCTGTTAGGATCAGGGCTCCTCCTGAGAAGGCCTTTTTTACGACGTACGGTCCTTCCCAGTTGGGCATCCACTTTCCTCGAGCACCTTTCTAGATAGGGAGAATTTTCTTGAGTACCAGATCCCCTTCTTTGAATTCTCTTGGGCGCACTTTTTTGTTGTATGCCTGCACCATCCGCTTTTGGTACATCTGACCATGACAAATGGCCTTTAGTCTCTTTTCATCAATGAGATTTAGCTGGTCGTATCTGGCCTGCACCCATTCGGCTTCTTCCAATTTTACTTCGTTTAAGACCCGGAGAGACGGGATCTCTACCTCGATGGGGAGTACTGCTTCGGTACCATCCACCAAGAAGTAGGGTGTTGCCCCTGTTGACGTGCGAATGGACGTCCTATAGGCGAAAAGGGCAAATGGCAACTTCTCATGCCAATTCCTATAGGTATCCGTAGTCTTCGCTATGATCTTCTTTATGTTCTTGTTTGCTGCTTCCACTGCTCCATTCATTTTAGGACGATAGGCTGTGGAATTATGGTGCGTTATCTTGAATTGAGTGCACACGTCCGTCATCATTTTGTTATTCAGATTGGAAGCGTTGTCAGTGATGATCCTTTCTGGCAATCCGTATCGACAAATAATTTCCTTCTTTAAGAACTTACATATTGTAGTCCTTGTGATGTTGGCGTAAGACGCTGCCTCTACCCATTTAGTGAAGTAGTCTATGGCGACCAAAATGAAACGGTGTCCATTGGAAGCTTTCGGATGGATCTGTCCAATGACGTCCATGCTGCGAAAGGCCACGGAGAATTCATGGTGTGTAAAGGCGATGGGGGTGCGTGAATTTTGTCAGCGTAGGTTTGGCATTTGTGGCATTTCCTGGCGTAATCGACGCAATCTCCCTCCATGGTCAACCAAAAATAACCATATCTCATAATTTTCTGGGCTATAGACAGCACCGTTGGCGTGCGTTCCACAGAGCCCGTCATGTACTTCGGCTAAAATCTCCTTCGCCTCCCGGGTATCCACACCTCTCAACAATGTCTGATCATGACTTCTCCTATATAGGATTTCCCCATCTAAGACATATCTTGTTGCCATTTTTTTAGTGTTTTTCTGTCATTGTTGTTTGCCCCGTCTGGATACTTTCGAAGCTTGACATATTGCAAGATGTCATAGTACCATGGGTTTCCATCAATCTCTTCCTGTACATTACAACAATGAGCAGGCCTTTCAAACGTCTGCATCTCAATAGGCTTCATTTCTGCCCCGGTGTTTGTTTTAAACATGGATGCCAAGGTTGCCAATGCGTCTGCCATCTGATTTTCCTCTCGGGGCAGGTAATTGAAGCTGACCTTTTCGAACTCTTTGGTGAGCTCTTGGATCAATTCGTAATATTTGACCAACTTCGGGTCCCTGGTTTCCCATTCCCCGCGCAATTGGTAAATTACTAAGGATAAATCTTCGAATACTCGAAGTTCCTTAATCTTTCTCTCAATGGCTGAGTTCAGTCCCATAACGCAAGCTTCGTATTCAGCTATATTGTTTGTGCAGAAGAATTCCAATCTGCTAGTGAAAGGATAATAGACGTCCTCAGGAGAAATTAGCACTGCTCCTATCCCATGTCCGAGGGCGTTAGAGGCTCCATCGAAGTAAAGCTTCCATGATTTATCATCTGAAACCTCTTCTTCGGTTGTAATGCACATCAAGTCTTCGTCTGGGAAATTAAAGTTCAATGCCTCATAGTCATCTGAAGCACGACTAGCTAGGAAATATGCTACGACACTCCCCTTTACGGCTTTCTGGTTGACGTATACGATATCGAATTCGGATAAGAGCATCTGCCATCGGGCCATCCTTCCCGTTAATGCTGGCGCTTCCATTAAGAACTTCAATGGATCTAGCTTGGATATCAACCGTAGTATGGTACAAAGATGTCTTTGTCTAAGCCGCTTGGTAGCCCAAACTAGAGCACAACACACTTCAGATTTGGCCGGGTACCGCGTTTAAATCATTGAATTTCCTGCTTAGGTAATAGATGGCTTGCTCCCCTTTCTTGACTCATCGTGTTGCCCGAAAGACATCCCATTGAATTCTCAAAAACTGTCAAGTAGAGAATTAATGGTCGACCAGGTACTGGTGCGACTAAAATTGGAGCATTTGTCAGGTACTTTTTGATCTTTTCTAGGGCTCTTTGACATTCTTCATCCCACACACCAGGATTATTCTTTCTAAGAAGTCTGAAGACCAGGTCACATTGGTCGGTTAATTGGGAAATGAAACGAGAAATATAATTCAGCCTCCCCAGGAAACCGCAAACTTCCTTCTGAGTGCGGGGTGGTGAAAGGTCTTGGATGGCTTTCACTTTATCTAGATCAATCTCAATCCCACTTCTGCTTACCACGAACCCTAGGAGTTTTCCAGAAGTAACGACGAAGGTACACTTGGCAGGATTGAGCCTCAGTTGGTACTTTTGTAGTCTTTGGAATAGTTTTCTCAAGTTTTGTAGGTGCTCTTCCTCTGTTCGGGACTTGGCAATCATATCGTCCACGTATACTTCTATTTCTTTGTGCATCATGTCATGGAAAAGAGTCACCATTGCTCTTTGGTATGTTGCCCCTGCATTCTTTAGCCCAAACGGCATCACTCGATAACAAAAAGTGCCCCACATGGTTATGAATGTGGTCTTCTCCATGTCGTTAGAGTCCATCTTTATCTGGTTGTACCCTGAGAAGCCGTCCATGAAGGAAAACCATGAGTGTCTTGTAGTGTTGTCAACCAGCGTGTCAATATGTGGTAAGGGGAAATTGTCTTTAGGGCTGGCTCGGTTCAGATCCCTATAATCTACACACATACGAACTTTTTCGTCCTTCTTTGGTACTGGTACAATGTTTGAACCCCATTCGGGTATTTGGCTACCTCCAAGAATCCCGCATCAAATTGCTTTTTCACTTCTTCTCGGATCTTTAACAACATATCTGGTCTCATTCTCCGAAGTTTTTGCTGTATTGGTTTGCACTCCGATTTTGTTGGCAATTTGTGCACCACTATGTCGGTATCCAACCCTGGCATATCTTGATAAGTCCAGGCGAAGACATCCTTGAATTCTTGAAGTAGGGTTATCAGTTCGTGCTTGGTTTTCGAGGAAATTGTCGTTCCTACTTTTATTTCTTTTCTCTCTTCTTCAGTCCCCAAGTTTACAACTTCTGTTTCTTCTTGATAGGGCATGATCTGCCTTTCTTCGTTGGCCACCATTCTCTTTAACTCTTCCGGGACCTCACTTTCTATCTCATCATATCCTTCCTCAATTCCCTCTGAGACCTCAGGGCATTCGAAATTCACTCCAGGATTGGATCCGGTATCATTCATGTCGTCAATCATGAGCGACCTGCATTAAATGAGAATGAATTGTATTGGGAAAGAGACGGCTTTATATGAAGGGAATGAACATGAAGAATGCATGAATGAAATAAATGAAACTTTGGTCATTTTAGGAAAGTGGAGATATTTTTATTTCAATCAAAAAGTTCACATAGGTGCCCCGTACAAGAGATCCCCATTGTTTACGGGCAAAAACAAAAGGTTGATTCGGAGCATTACTCTGATCTATTCCTAAAAACTACAGGTAGATCAATGCAGCTCCAGTTATCGAGTGTTTCCCTGGGACGGCAAGGGCGGATGTTGGTCAACATTTTACTGCCTCGGTCTTTTTCAGCTACCATGTTGATGTACATCCCTTCAAATGATTCACTGAGTATTTCCTCCTGGTTGAGTACTTCATTTTTCTTCATTGCCTCTCCAACCTCTTGACCCGGCTGGTAGAACCCTCCGTAGACAAAAGTGGTTTTCAAACTAGGAAAGGACATCAGTCTCCACGGAATGTCTTCTCCTTTAGATCTGGCTTTTCTTTGCTCCTCCTTCCTCTTATATTCCTCTTTCTTCTGTTGGACACTTGGTTGGTAACCCATACCGAAACGATCCTTCTTGGTTATCATATTCTTGGGTCTCAGGTTTTCTTGTAATTTCTTCCCCAACCCTTTTCCTACTTTGGCTCCTCGGCCCAAAGTTTCTGCGACGGTCATCTTGGTACAATTAGATAACCTAGGGTATGGGATCCGACTTCCTTCCAAAACGAATATGGCATTTACTAGTTCCAATGCTCGGAATGAGCATTCTGCAGCATCTTCATCATTTTGAATGTAGGGGGCGTCTGATGTCACTGAAGCAACAAATTCCTGCTCTGTCTCTACTGTGACCAATTTGCCTTCGACTACAAATTTTAACTTTTGATGCAATGATGAGGGGACAACTCATGCGGAGTGGATCCGTGGTCTTCCCAACAAGCAGCTGTAAGATGGTTTTATGTCCATCACCACAAAATCGATCACATATTCAGTTGGTCCGATCAATAGGGGCACCTCAATTTTCCCCATTGTTCCTCTTTGCGTACCATCAAAGGCTCTTACCGAATTGTGGCAGGGCTTTAGGAGCGAACCATCTATTGGCAGTTTTTGCAGGGTCACCATAGGCAAGACGTTCAATGCTGACCCGTTGTCGATCAGTACGCCTGGTACTACATACCCTTTGCAGTGGGTAGTGATGTTAAGGGCTTTGGTGGACCCCATTCCTCCCTCAGAGATCTCATCGTCACTGAACGTTATATGATTATAGGCAGTGATATGCCCCACTATCATATCCAGATTTGTCACAGAAATGTCCTGGGGCACGAAAGTCTGATTTAGCACTTTCAGTAGCGTCTCCCGGTGCTTTTTTGAACTCAAGAGTAATTCCAGCACTGTGATCCTGGCCGGTTGCTTTCGTAGTTATTGCACTACGCTGTACTCGCTATGTCTCAAGAACTTTAGAAATTCTTTGGCCTGGGCCTCAGTTACCGGCTCATTTATCTTTGGGGGAGGTTCTTCTCCAAATATCTGCGTAGGGCTAACTGCTGTACTCTTCCCCTTATCTTTTTCAGCTGCTTTCAAAGCCTCGGAGGAGTAACATCTGTCGCTCCTTGTGAAATGGCCTGCCTCACAAACGTTTACATCGTTCTGGCTTTGTTGGTCTTTCAGCGTAGGCTCTTTTACCTAACCGTGTTCTGGTTTTTCTGGTGTGGTCACATTTACAACATAATTCCAGGGGGTTTGCCGCATATCTTTGAATGGGAATGGAGATGGTGCTGAAATGATGATCTTGGGATTTATCTTGTTGGTTTCTCCCTTGGAGGCACCTGCATTCCCTGGCCTGGGAGAGATGATAAAAGGTTTATCCTTCCCGTATTTAGATTTAGGGCTATCCGTCATGTATACGTCCGACCCCTTCTTCCCCATGGGCTCCTCGAAGAATTCTATTTGTTTTTCATTCATTAATTGTTGTACCAATCTCTTGAACTCATCGGACTCTTGGATATCATGCCCTTCAGTCTGGTGGAATTCGTAATACTCTCCACATCCCTTCTGCCTTGTTATCATGCCTTTGTTGATCACACGAGCCATGCATAACTGTTGAAATACCCACCGTAAAGGAGATTTAATTTATGACACATCATCCTTAATCCTCTTGGTAAAGTATTCTTCAATAACATTTACTCCTCTGTTCCCATGATTAGGCAACGGGTTGTTGGCTACACTCGGCTCTTCAAACTTCAATATCCCAGAATCGATTAAGTTCTGCACAAGTTTTTTGAAAGCAAGGCAGTTCTCAGTGGGATGTCCAGGGGTACCGCCGTGATAATCGCAATGCGCGTTTGGATTATACCAAGACGGGAAGGGCGGATTGACAGGAGTAACGATGTATGGACGGACCAGGTCTGCTTCATACAACTGGGAATAAAGTTCTGAGTACGAAACAGGTAGGGGAGTGAAAGTTCTTCTCTCTTTCTCTTTTCTGGCGATTCTCTCATCTCTTTGATTCGAGTTTTGTGTTTTTCCCACAGGTGCTTGTGGCTGTGAGACTGTGAAGTTCTTCAGGGCGGTATAAGTGTTGGTGGTGTTTACTTCATTTCTCTTATTATACTTCCGAGACCCTTCCCCGCCATCAATTCTACCGCTCTTAATTGCCAGTTCAAGGGACTCCCCAGTCCTGATTAAGTCAGCAAAGCACTGCGTTGTGTTATTAATGAGACGATCAAAGAGTGCCCCTTTCAGAGTATTGACAAATAACGGCGTAATTTCATGCTCCAAGATGGGTGGCTGAATTTGGGCGGCCACTTCTCTCCACCTTGGGGCGTATTGCCGCAAGCTTTCGTTGGACTTCTGCCCCATATTTTCCAACATAATTCTGTTGGGGGTCATATATGTTACATGCTTGTATTGCTCAGTAAATGCTCTTGGCAGATCTTTCCATGTCTTAACATTTGCCTTGCTCAACTGGGTGTACCACCGTAACGCCGCTCCAGTTAGGCTATCCTGGAAACAATGGATCAGTAGCTTTTCGTCCTTATGGTAGGCCGTCATCTTTCGACAGTACATTGTTATGTGTGCGGAAGGACATGTGGTTCTATCGTATTTGTCGAACTCTGGCGTTTTAAATTTTGGCGGTAGGACAAGATCGGACACTAGACTTAAGTCGCTAGCGTCATTTCCTGATTCTTCATTTGATTGTAACGCTTTAAATTTTTCCTCCATGAGGCGAAACCTTTCCTCCCACTTTTTCTCTACCTCATTCCTGATTCTTTCAACCATGTTCAGGTCCGGCACCTCTTCTTCATAGAGTGCTTCTGTATCGAGGGGTTGAGTTTCAGGTACCCCTATTTGAAAACTAGATGTCATTCCTGCAGGGTCGATATACACCTTTCTAGCCGGATTCAGTGCAGTTGGTTGAACCTTGTAGTGAGCTGGGGTACCCTCTGGTTCTTGAATGGTTTCTCCTTCGACTCTTTTTCCAAGACTCTTAGCCAATAATGCGGTTATTTCGGATACTATAGATGCTTGCGACTGCGCAATCTGATCACTGAGGCTTCTCTGAGCCTCTTCAAGTCTTGTCTCGAGCTCTTTTTGCCCTTTTTCTAGACTGATTATCCTGTCTTTCATGAGCTTGCTTTGTAACCGGGTAAAGTATGGGTGATGAATGATTGCGGGTTAACTACACACAACGCCACAATATTCATAATGTTAATATGGTTGCAAGAAAATAGATGCATGTATAATGATGCAAATGTCATGATGCAATGCAAGAATGTATGCAAATAAGGTACTGATTCCGCTGGTAATCACCCTTTTGAACTACTTCCATGGGAATTAAAGGGTCTGAATTACAACAGAGTTCATATTACAAAATAAAGATCCCTAATACAAAAGATCTAATTACAACACAGAGTCCTATAGATAAGCCCTAGCTCTATCTCCTAATTTTCCAATTGCCCTGAGCAGCTTGAGGAACCTGGGAGCTTCTTCCATTTCTGGGACTATGAAAGGTCGGAGTGTTTCAGCCTCGATAGCCAAATCATTCACATGCCTGGTGACTCGCTGTATGTCCACCATCAGGTTCGTGTAATATTGGTCCCTATCCTATACCATCCGGGCAGCGTCACGCAATCTCTTTTGCCAATAGGTGTCCCCTCCGGCTGCAGCCTCCTCGAACACACTAATTCTTTCCTTGTAATCCTCAACAGTTGCTTCGAGGGACTCAATTCGTGCTTGTAACATGCTTACTTCGCGTTCTCTTTCTTGCAGCTCAGCGAAGCCATTTCTGCGGCAGTACATTCGAAGTGAGTGTTCAACTTCCGTCACCTTTCCTTTTAATTCGCCATTCTGACTTTGGCTTTGCTCCAGCTTTGAATAGTGTCATCGTACAATTTTTGCATCTCTAACAGTCTATTTCGGCTACTCATGGACTTTCTTTTCCATACGGCGACGCTTTCTTTCTCATGATGGACAGCTTGTTTTCCCTTGCTGATTTCTTGCCTGAGTCTTTCCTTTTCCTGATCAATGGCCTTCTTGGAGGACCGTTTTTCTTCTTCCATAGCCAACCGGCAGCTTTCTATCTCTTTCTCGATTGCTTTCTTACTGATTTCTCGTTCTTCTTCCACCAAACAGATACCGTTCATCCTTTCTCTTTCCACGGCTATGAATTGACTCCGGCTGGCCTTCTGTATTTTTGCTTGTAGTAGAAGGGCATCTTTTTGATAAAGAGCATTCTTGTCGTTCAAATCTGCATTTAATTTCTTTAACTGCCTAATGATCTCGTCCCGCTCGTCAACCTCTAAGCTTGCCCTATAGAGCTCGCTCGCATGTTGGGTCTGTTGGATGTCCATTTTCCTTTTAATTTCTTCGAGTTCATTCCTTAAGATGTCAGCTTCAGACGGTACCACCCTTGTAAGCTCTTCGAGTGACACTGTTGGTCCTTGATCAGATTCGGGAATCACATTATTAACCCTCAAACGTCTCCAAAGATCGTAGTCCGGGGTAGTCATGTGCTCGGTATCTCCTTCCACCCTGATCCGGTAACAATGGCCTCAGGCCCTCATGATGGTCTGAATTTTTCCTTTGAACTCTCCTTTGAAAAGAAATTCAGTTTGGCTTAATCCGGCGGTATTGGGAAAGAACTGTCGTGATCCGAACTGTCGAGATACTAAAAGCGGAGCACAGGCGATCCCTCCATGCAATCCCAACATTATCAGCCAGTTGAAATCACCACAACTGTATAGAAACTAATTAACTTTACCGAGCAATGGGACCCTCCATGCTATGTCTTCATCTTGAATGTTCCTGAAGAAACTAGTCCACATTTTTGTTTTCAAATCCTCTCGCCATTCCTTTGCTAAGTACTCCCGTAAAGGCGAAAAACCTTGGAAGGATATCCCCGGCAGGACCCTCGTCGGTGTCTTCCACATGTGACTCTGAATCCATACTTGTAATAGCTGTGCGCATCCTCGAAAACGTCCTTCTTCATGTTTCCGGCTAGCATTTAAGAAAATGAAAGTCTCGACCAAGATTGCTGGTACTGGGTTTGCTTTCCGTTTTACCCGCTCAAATAAGTCCAGAATGGCTATGTCAATGTTCCCGAGTACTCTTGGAAATATCACCAAGCCATATATTCCTAAGGCGAACAAGTCCATTTTCTTTGCCTCGTCTGGATGTGTCGGTATGATGTCCCGAATACTTTCCCATGCAAAAACTATATTGTCTCCTCGGATCTGAAGCAGGCCATTAACCCAATCGTCACTCATTCCCGCAAAGGTTTTGAGTTTCGCAGTGTAATTCTGATTCCTCGGAGGCTTTGCGTAGATCCAATCTTCCTGAATGTTTTTCTGGTTAAGTAAAGCAGTGTATTCTTCTACCGTAGGCATCATGTCCTGCCCATTGAAGGTGAAGAAGCAAAAAGCCGGATTCCAGAACTGGACTATAGCTCGGAGTAGGGGTTGGTTAACCCGAACATATAACAGCTGTGCAACGTCGCCATAACTATCGCAGAACAAGTCTTGTAATCTTCGGTCCCATCATTCCCAAATGCTTTGAAGATCTCATAGGTCATTCTGTTGGAGACTCACATAGGTGTACCCTGCTATTACACGTTCGTTCGGCAAACTGTCCCCTTGGATTTTCTGGTTGACCTCTGACCAATGTCTGACTGACAAATTAAGCTCTTCTTTCCTAAGACACATTTTTTCAATGGTGAAAGACTTTCTGATCAGGCAAGCCACTTGATCCAGTACCTTTATGTGATGCAAATGCATGATGTATGAGAAAAAACAAAAGCGAAAAGAAAACAAGTCAGTACCAGATAAAATTGATAAATATATAAATAAAAGGACAAAATTAAACAGAATAAACACACAAAACAACCCTATTTATCCCGTCTAAAACACCTAAGGTTATCCGCATGGCTCTAACAGGGTGGGTTTCTATGTTCTCTACATGCAGTGTTGGTGCTATGAGGTACCCGAATTATCCTTGCTGTTCTCTACTAAGAGTAGCAAGGCCCCCGATCATCACCCATTATAGGCTCTTTTCAACCGGGTTCAATTCAAGGGGACCCATTCGCTTATGCCCGTACGAAGGAACGATATCCTTACGAAAGCATAAGGTACTCGAGCCCCGAAGGTACTTGCTAGGCCCATACGGGAGAACGATATCTCCACGAAAGCATTAGCGTTTTCCCTCCACTTAAAAAAACGGGTTTATATGCCATATTTTAAATGCGTTAAAATAAACGCGCAATTATGACCGAATGTTAATTTAATAGTCACTTTAATCCAGAACTTCCAATATTAGTAAAGCGGTAATTACTTTAAAAGCTTGACTCTCATTTGTTTTTGAAAAAAAAACAAAAAATTATCCGCAGCGGAGTCGCCATCTGTAGCGATGTCTTTTTTTATCGCTAAAAAACGTGGATTTTCGAAAGTGTTTTTGAAAGGTGTTCGTGATTTTTTTGATGTAAAATATTTATTCCGTGGGGGTTTTTTAAAAAACCGCATTTTAAAAAATGGAGTCGTCACCGGCCACTTAGGTAGGCCGGACACCATAAAACCAGAGATTCAAAAATGTTGGGTTCGGGAGTCGGTTACGGATGGGGAAGGATTAGCACCCCCACACCGCCCAAAATTGGTACTTTAATAATTACCGCCTTATTAATATTGGATTTTTCGGATTAAAGTGACGATTATTTTAAAATTCGGTCATAATTGCGAATAAATTTTAAGGGCCCCGTTATCCGAGAATAAACGCCCAACCACTATCACTACGCCTGATACTGGCCCTGTTTACGCTCGGATAAAAGGGCACCGCATTAACAATTTATATACCATATGCAATCTTAATGACAAAAATATAAGACATAGCAGATAATTTAAAAACAGTAAATATTCACATATCAGAATACTAATCTAACATAAATGAAATACGTAATTAAAAATACATATATACATACCAAGTTTAACATCAGATAAAGGCAAACTTAACATGCCACAATAACAAGGTAGGAATAAATACATATATAGACGAACATATATTTCAAAAAGACATACATACTAGTAATAAAACATATTTCAACATATATGGGACAATATATCCTACAAAAAAGAAAATACACTAACATGTAACCTAAAAAGCCAATAGAACATACACATATAAAAATATATAAAACATGCTATGTACGAACCAACTAGAATATAACATACTTAATACGAATAACCGGATAAAAAAGATACATAACTATCATAAGCTTAATACACACATACATGTAAACATAAAAATACGAGGCATATACGAGGGATATAATATAAGACAAAAGAATACATTAACTTATACGATTATAATACGAACATGAGTATTTACAAAGAAACATGACTGAAATGAAAGAAAAATAAAAGTCAGTGGCAGAAATTAAAGAACAATAATAGGTAATTTAAGGACTAAAATGCGAAGTAAACAGAACCTAAAAGGATCAAAACTATAATTGGACCAAGGGGCAGACCCAAAATGAAAAGTTCAAAAACGCGGGATGGTTAAAGGCGTAATTTTACCATTAAAAAACTGATTCGGTGTAATTTAGGGACTGGATTGCAAGATTTTGAAATACAAGGGGGACCAGAGTTGTAAATATACCATGCGGCAAGACAAAAGTGAAAATGTTGGAAACGCGGGGGGATTTAGTATGTAATTTACCCATTTAACGAAATAATAATAACTATATAAACCCTATTTTTAGGTCGAAACCAATTTTTCCTTCATTTCTTTCATTTTCGGTTTTATAACTCAAACCCCCTCTTCATTTTCTCTCAAATCTCCCCTGTAAAACCCAGAATCCGGCGGCCGGCCGCCGTGTTCTCCGTCGCCGGCCGCCGCTAACCGACGTCGGCGAGCCTCAAAAACCTACCAAAATAACCCCCGTCTCACCCTAGACACGAATCCGAGGTTGGATTCAGAGGAACAGCCTCTATTTTCCCTAGATCTAGGAAATACGAAATGAAAAAAACCATTTTTTAGACCCAAAATGAAACTACAAGGGGTCTCCCCCTCCCTTCAGTTCACCGTATCTGGCTTGGGGAAGCCGAAAGGCTTGTCACTGAGGAGGGAAGACCCACAAACGGCGACGGTAAGACGACTCTCTCTCTTTTTTTACCTCTTTTGTATATACATGCAAAAATAAAAAAGGGGAAACGAGTATTTACCACTGGACTGACTTTTGTATTTCGATTGTAACTTCTAGTTCGATCACAACTTGTTCTTTTGATTACAACTCTCTGTTCTTGTCTCTCGTTACAACCCTCTCTGTTACAAAATATTTGTTTCGTACATATATATGCTTGTCTTTTGTTTTGGTGCAAGTTGCATATTACTTGCTTTTTCAGATCTGGACTGACAAACTTCTTTCTTGCTGTGTTTGGCATGTTCTGAGCGCGGTGGTTGAAGATCGGCATGGTGGCGGTGTGGGGGTTCTGCCAGCGGCCAGACGTGTTCTCGGCCGTTAGATCAGATCTGATCTAACGGTCGAGATGGCTTGAAGGATGAACGGCCCAGATAAAGCCTCGATTTGGTGAAACGGCTCCAGATCGTGCCACGTGGAGCTCAGCAGTCGAGGGGTCAGAGCGCGTGAGGCTTACGCACGCGTGGGATATCAAAGCGTCCGCGCGTGGACCGCACGCGCGCGTGGCACTCAAACGGTCCATACGTGTAGAGCACGCGGCTGGCAGATATTTTGGTCCTTGGTTAGATCGTGGCCGTTGGATCAGATCTTAATCCAACGGCCCACAGTCACCTGCACACAATAAATGTAATTAGATAGGGTTTGGGTTTGGGCCAACCGGGCATTGTAATTATTTGTAATTGGACTTGCACTGTAATTTATTTATTTGGTTTAATATATATAATTTTTTTGGATTTCATTTTATATATTAGCCCAATAATAATAGTAATAGTATTATAACAGCAATACACATACATACGTATATAACATAACATACTAGCATACGTACGTATAATCATACACATAATTGACTTAACATCTATACACATTAAACAAATACACTCGTACTAAATATAGATGTATACGCGACACACATACACCATTAATACGTATACATACATAGTTTATAATATACATGCACACACCACACCTTATATATATTAGTAACACTCATGTACCTAATAAACATATAACATAATATGTATACATGCAACACTAATATGTATTTACATGATAAAAATGAGTGATTACACAAAGCAATTTGGATACCAAAATTTTTATGATTGTCTTATTGTAGGTGTGATGGAGCATTTGATCAACAAGTTGATGAACCATGGAAGTTCTATGCACACAAGGAATAACACTTGAAGAAGGAAGGATTCACATCCTCCCTTTAATTCAAGTGTGGTAAAATTAGTTGATTTTTTTAATTTGAGTTATTTATTTTAATTCAACTAATTATCATACATGTTGGACTAACATTTGAATGATGCTTGACTAAGGGGGAGCCAATTTTAAAACAAAACTTATTTTTGTCAAATTTTTTCCCTCCATTGTTATTAATCTTTAAAGTTTGAACCATTTTTGATATAACAAAAAGGGGGAGAATGTTTTGAAAATTTGATTTTTTCAAATGAATAAGGGGGAGCTTATAAGATTTTTAACAATTCATTTCTTATTCAAAATTTATTTTTACTAAGGGGGAGAATCTCAAAAACAATTTTTCAAGTTGGTTTTATTATATCAAAAAGTGGGAGATTGTTAGGATTTATGTTTTGATATAATAATTGAAAAATGGTTTTGGACTAACTTGAAAAGGTTTCAAAAATGTTTTTAAGTTCAAACAACTTGAAAATAAGTTTGAGAAGTTTTTGAGAGGTTTTGGAAACATTTTAAATGTTTTAAAGTAGCTAAAGTAACGTTTGCAACACAGGCGTACCGATACGCATAGCCAAGGTTGTACCGATATGGTCCCTAGCATTCTGATACGGCGTACCGATACGCATAGCCAAGATGAGAATAATGGGTAGTTCCCGTATCGATACGCCTACCCGCGTACCGATACGGAAAGCTACATAACTGCATTTATTGCGAGAAAAATAAGCCCCAACAGCTCAAATTCAATCCCAACGGTCTCCAACGGTTAGAAACTCAATTGGGAGTATTTAAGGACCCTTCAAACTTCAGCAACAATTAATGCTTCCATTGTCAACAACATTATGATGACAGAATTGTCTTAGGGCTTTTAATTCTTATTCTTTGTATAGACAACACTTGTGAGCTTTAATTGTTATATTTGCTCAAGTGTTTAGGTTTGGGTGAGTGCTTAAAAGAGTACAAACATTTGCCTTGTAGAGAGGATTGCTTGTTTGCTTTATTTCTTTTGTTTGAGGGGATTCCCAAAGCTTGGGTTGTAAGCTTTGGATGCTAGACTTGGTAATTGAGTCTAGGTTGTAAAGGTTGCCTCTTAAGCCTTGTTAAAAGGGGAAGAAATCTTAGTGGATTTGGGAAATCTTAGTGGATTTGGGAAATCCTTAGTGTGAGCTAAGGTAGTGGATGTAGAGCTTGTTAGAAGCTTGAACCACTATAAATCCTTGTGCAATTCTTCCAATTTTTACTTCCCACCATTAACACCCAAAATTGACTTCTCCACCACTTGGCAAGCAACTCGATTGAAGGAATTCGAGCTTAACCCAACTCAACATTTACAATTTTGGTCCCTATTTTTTATTTTCATCTTTATTGCAACTTTTTATTTTTACCCCTTTATTTTCTATTTTTTAATCTGGTCCTTTCCAGATTTGGCTAATTTATTATTATTTAATTTATGGCCTTTTATTTCTAGCACTTTTATTACATGTTGTTTATATTTTAGCCCATTCATTTTATATTTTGTTCATTTTAGTCCCTTTTTTATATTATTTCATGTCATGTAATTTAATATTCATGCATTCTAGTCCTTGATATTTAATTTTCTATTGTTTATGCATTTTTAATAGGATTCATGTATACATATTAGCAATATTATTTATTATTATTATTATTATGTGTATATAATATACTATTATTATTATACCAAGTAGTTTACTTTATATATATATATATATATATATATTAATATCATATAAGATATATGTATATATATGTGTTTTTTATTTATGGTTCATATTTTTATGTATAATATTTATATATATATATATTTATATTTTTATATATATTATATATATAAGGTTTTATGTATTTGTAAAATAACGTATAGTATTTTGTTTAATTATCATATATATAAAAATAATCATAAATACTTGTTTTTGTAAAATATATACATATATATAAACTACTAACTTAATATATATAGGTATATTTTTTATAACTGTAAATATTAAATATATTTTACCTTAAGTATTATATTTTTAAGTATATATATATATTTACATGTTATCTCTTAATTTTGCATCATAATAGTAATTATATATGTTAAGTATTAAGGTAATAGTCCTTTATTTAGGAATTCGAGAATTCGTGTCTCAGACGTAAAGGGACGTGACTTTCTTGATATCCCTAAATAAAGGAATATCCTTACCATTTTAGGTCATAATATTTAAGGGAATTTTCTTTTATTTAGAAAATCGAGAAATCATTTCTCAGGCGTAAAGGGATGTGAACTTCTCGATTATTATAAATAACGGAATGTTTCTTCAAATATTTAGAACATTTTCATACATTAAAGAATCACATTTTAAATTTCAATCGAATTTGTAATTTCCAATACTAAGACATTAAATAATCGACTGGATACCAATTTTGGGCGGTGTGGGGTGCTAATTCTTCCTCATCCGTAACCGACTCCCGGACCCAGATTTTTTAATCTCTGGTTTTATTTTGGTGTCCGATCTACCCTTTTTAAAACGATCGGTGGCGACTCTATATTTTTTAATTTTAAAACCGGGCGGGGTTTTCAAAACAAAATTAATTAACAAGAAAAAGAAATTTTAAAACAAAAAGAGAGCGTCGGGCGGATTTGAGTGATTACATATGTAACAAAGAGATATTTAATTTTTTATGGGTTATGTTTTGATACACAAACTATGTAAAAAATACATAATCCTTAATATTTAAGCTATAAAATCTAAAACCTAAATCTCTATCCCTAACACCCTAAAACCTAAACCTTAAACCCTAAACTCTAAATTTTAGCCATAAACATTAAATTCTACGCCTTACAAAAAATCTTAAACCCTAAACCACAATCTAAATTTCTAAATCTTAAAATTAAAATCAAAGTATTTTCTATTATATATATATATATTCCAACACGTTGATGTAGTGTTTTGAATATTAATGCCACGTTTAAAGGGAAGTTTATGATTAATTTAAAAAATGTAGGATTTCTTATATCATGTAAAGTTTTAAAGGTTTATGTTTTTTAGACCAAAGAATGAGGTTAAATAGAGTAATGAAATTAACTATAGAAAACGAAGAGATTTTCAAGAAAAAAATTTGATAAGAGAATAATCTCATTATTAATATTAGATAGACTATAAATAGATTAATGAGATTAAAACTAAATGAGTTTTGCTCGGAGTCTAACTCAAAAAAAAATCAAATACTAAACCTAATAAGGAAACAAAACAGCGTTCCTCTCAAGTCTTTAACTTCTCTCCGAGTGACGAAAAATTATTAGATGGGCTTGGCTCATCACGTCATCTATGGTCTCATCCAATAATAATTTTTTATCTTATTTTTTTTAAGTGAATCTTCACCTCTTTCCTACGTGTCACTAAATGAATGAATCTTATTAGATGAGACCATGAATGACATGGTGAGCCGTGACCATATAATAATTTCTCTTGACGAAAATATTAGTACGCGCTGCCGTCAACCACTGAACGCATACCAAACAAAAAATTCACTAAACATTCATACAATTCGGTGAGAATCAAATCTTTATTTTTGCTTTAAGCTTTTATCATATAATAATTCTGAAATATCATAAAATTAGTTTCTTAATTTCCCTTGTGATTGCAGTACGTTCAATCAACACTGAATTCTTTTAACTGATATTTCTTCTTCGATATGTATTGTTTAACTCGACGGAAGGTTATATTTTTATCTTATTTGTCGAACCTTTTGCATCTGTGCATTGAATTTTGAAGATTCCGTTTTGTTTTTGGTAGGAACATGATGACAGTATGGTTGATCGATTAAGTGAACTGCCTGAAGAATTGCTTGTTCGGATTTTATGTCCGCTATCCCTAAAAGAAGTTGTAAGAACCAGTGTTGTTTCACGAAAATGGCGAGACTTATGGAAGTTTTTGACTCGGAGTCTAGACTTTGATGCTTCGAAGACATTAATGTCGGATCGCGAGAAGATGCTAATAGAAAGGGATGCGTATGTAGAATGGATTACTCGAGTTCTCAATTCACATAAAGCTGAAATTATAGACGAGTTGAAAGTTTGTTGTGCTTTAAACCAACAATATCGATCGATGGATCGAAATCACACTAATGAAGAAGGTTAAAAGGCTAGAACTGGATTTCAGACCGTACGGATTGTATCATCGGAGTCAGAGGGACAGTAACTATCGGTTGGGATGGAAGCTTTTCGGTTCATCTGAGATTAGTTTCCTAACCGGTCTGTGCTTGAAACATGTGGATGTAAGCAGTGATAATGTGGAGTTTTTCCTTTCCAATTGTCCCTTGCTTGAAACATTCCACGTCTGTCATTCAAAACAGCTTACGCATGTAAAAGTTGGATGCTAAAACACCTGCATATATCCTTCTGCAAGCACATCGAAAGCATTGAGGTTTATGCACCGAATTTGGTTTGTTTCGAATATATTGGAGAGGAAAATGTAGCGATGCACATAGATCTCAAGTATGTACCTCAGCTTTGTGATGTTTCTTATGGGGGACAATGGGATCGGTTCGATTCGGTTCCTGTGGTACAGTGGTAGAGTCTTTCCCAGCTGCCTAGCAACTTGCATTCCTCAATTAGTGAATCTGTCGTTAACATTTTCAGAAGGAAGTGATTATTGTAGTTTTCTGAAGATGCTAAACCATCCAACATTTCCAAACCTTCGATACTTGGCATGTGGTCTGAATTTAGTTTATCCAAGAAGTACTGCTTGTAAATTTGTTACCTCTGCTGGAATCTGCGCCTTTGCTGCACGAATTTAAGGTCGAGGTAAATGTTTTAACTCTACTTACTGTGACATGTGAGTGTGTATATATTGAGGATCTTTGATAACGCATACACATACATGGTGTAGACAAACTGCTAGAATCTGGATCACTTAAGGAAATGACTTTTTAACCACGATAACAAGGAATGCATGCTAAAATACTTTTTATGTAGTTCTTAGCCAATGAATGAAAAAACAAACAAACTTAGATCGAATGGTTTAATATATATGTGGAGGAAACAATGAATTTAAACTTTAGATTTGTTATTTAAATTTTAAACTTTAAAGTTTAAGATAATACATATGTTTTAGAGGTAAAAAAGGTTATTAATTTTTTTTTAATTTAGTTAGTTTTACTCCCCTTATACTTGTATCAAGACGAGTAATAATTTTTAAGTTAAAAAACTGCACAAAATGAATCCCTAAAATAATTTTAAATTATAATTGTGGGGGAGGTTGGTTTTACAAAACTTAAATGGGTTTAAATTTGAATATGTTGAGTTGGGTATGAGCATGGGATTTAGGGTTAAGTAAAAATAGGGAGAGTGGTTTTGGCTTAAATATGGATATTGAGTTTAAGAATAATTATATACCCTATAAAATTTGTCGATTTATTTTATTTGAAAAATATGAAATTGACCAATTAATCCATTTTTAAATAGGTGGAATGATAAATAAATCGTATATTAATTCATTAGTTTATGTTTGAATTTTAATTATGTTTCAGTTCTTTATATAAAGTATATATGTCCATAATTGCATGAAGATTTAATTTTTACCTTAGTAATAATAAAATATTATAAAACATCTCAATTTCTCATGTTAGGTTCAGTTGTACAAATTTCAATTACACTTCAAGTTTTAAATAATAATAATAATTTTTATAAAAGAAGTAACCTTAAATCTAATGGCATCAAATCCAATTACAGAAAATAAAAACACTTTGTAATGGTATCAATTATTATTTTAAATAATAATATTTAAACATTTTCAAATGAATCTACTATTTAACTGTAATAATGAATTCTATAATATATATTATAATTGAAATTAAAACATTTAATTTAGAATTAATTGAAAATAAATGAAAATTTACCTTAAAACATGAAATATTTATATATATAAATCATGAAAGTTAACATAAATTTGTCAAAAAAATATATGATAAAATTTTAAAATATAGCAAGTAAAAAGTGATATTATCATATAATTTAGTTGTAAAAGTGATTTGCCAGACCTAGGTGACGAAAAAATAATTGCATGTTTATAATATAGTGTAAAAAAATAAAAATGAAATTATAAGAAAATTAATTAAAATAGTATCACTTTTTATTCCACCTTCAAATGTACTATTTAAGCCAATAAAACATAAATCTGAGAAATATATGATAATATTTTTTATTTATTATGAGGTTAAATCGGTAAAACTACATGTTTCCACTGGCAAGCATTAATGATTGCAACGGGTGTCAAACTTTCAAGAATTTGCATCCATGTCCTTGAATTTGGTGTTATTAATGTTTTGAGTATCTTGATAGGTTCCCCTTCTATTTGAGGTTTATTCATTTTAATCCCTACTAAAACGTAGAGTAATTATTTTACATATGCTAATTAATAAGGTAATGAAAAAATGATGCCAAAAAGACATTTATTTGAACAATGTGATTTGAATATGACATTATTGACTTCTATTACCATCATTATATTGTATTAAATTAGCAACTACATTTGTTGTATTTCTTACCCTAATATAAAGACATACAACACATGCGACCATAGGCATATAAGTTCATCCCATTAATTTTAAAATTATTAAATATTTTTTATTTTATATAAAGTAATATTATTCAATTTGTTTAGTATAATTAGAAATATTTTTAAGAAATTAAAAAATAAACAATAATTAAAATGAAAAATAAAATTTAAACATTTTTTTTGTAATTTGTAGATTAGAGATTGCCCTTCCTGGCGTTGTGGATGGAGAAAACTGAGTTGGAAGGATCATCCACATATGGGCCTCTGTAAAGCTCGATCTAAATTAGTCGACTAATGAGTCAGATACAGGTGATTAAACAAAAAAACAAACCATAATTAAAATGAAAAATAAAATTTAAACTTTTTTTGTGATTTTGAGCTACTAATCAATGCAAAGTGCTTAAACATGTTTGTTAAGTACTTTTGAATAGGGGCGTAAAAGTGAGGAAACGTGAAAGTCGTGAGGCATATATTAAAAATATGGAAAAGTAAAGGGAGTAGTAAGAAAAGGAAAATTATGAGCTTTAATGTTCACTCGGTTTTGTTTTTTTAATATATTTTTCCAACTAATTTTTTTTTTTGGTAAGAAAACCATTGTAGTAAAGCATACGTTGCCCTTCGGTCAAAAAGAAAAAGAGCATACATTGCCCCAATTTGGCATCTTTAGCCTTTCACTGCACCTTCCTCGCAACAGCGTCTCATCTCTTCATAAGTTCTCTTTCATTTTACATTTTTTTCTTTGTTTTCCCCTTTTCTCAGCTTCTGAAATTTAGTGTTGTTTTTTCCACTTCATGTGAACGGTAAGTGTTTGTTTTTTGCAACATTTTTTACTTGATTTTTGGCTTTTTGTTGGATTTTCTTTCTGGGTTTTGTGTTTTATTCTGCTTGGAATTATGGGTTACTGTGGTTGGGTGGTTGAAATCTGTGGATTTTCCTTTTTATTTTCTTTCTTTGTTTTGCATGGCTGATCTTGAATTTTATTTTATTTTATTGTTTGTTATTTGATTAACCTTTATAAGCTCCATGTTGAGTTTCTTACCTTTTATATTGTAGTTGGATTTTCTCAGTTGAGATTTGTTACCATTTAGGGTAATCTCTGGCTATTAAACCCTAAATATAGTTTGTTTGTGTGTGTGTTTTTCAATTTTCATGTTGATGATTTGGTTTGATTTTCTAATCTGATTAGTTGAGATTTTGTTGGTTTGAGGATTTAAAGTTTAAAAAAATAACTATGAAAATGTTGAATTTCTGGTCTGGTTTTTATGTTAGATACTTTTGGGACTAAAAGATGGTGGCAGAATCGTGGTTTCGTAGTCTTTGGAAAATTCGGAGGAGGCATGATGGAATCTCCGAGAAGGTTGAAATCGGAGTATTAGCGTTTGAAGTTGCGAGCTTGATGTCCAAGCTCGTGCACCTATGGCAGTGTTTGGGTGATAAACAGGTTGTTAGGTTGAGAGAGGAAATAACAAATTCTGTTGGGATTAAAAAGCTAGTGTCCGAAGATGATGAATACATTGGACGCCTGATATGTGCAGAAATGGTCGAAAATATTATGCATGTGGTGAAGTCTGTGTCTAGGCTTGCAAAGAAATGTGGTGATCCGGGGTTAAACAGGTTTGAACTTGTCTTCACCGAGTTGGTCCAGATTGGTGCTGACCCTTACGGTTGGATATTTTCGTCTAAGAAGATGGACAAGAAGGTTAAGAAGATGGAACGTTTCATTTCGGTGAATGCGACTTTGTATCAAGAGATGGAACTGCTTGCAGATCTTGAGCAAACGCTAAGGAGGATAAAAAGCAGTGATTTGGCACCGGAGAATTTGCTTGAATTTCAGAAGAAGGTCATGTGGAAGCAGCATGAAGTGAAGAGCCTACGGGCGAGCTCTGTTTGGAATAAGACTTATGATTATACAATTTGCCTTTTAGCAAGATCAATATTCACAATATTTGGTAGGATCAAATATGTCTTCGGAATTGAACACATTGTAGACGTCGGGGATTCAAGGGTGATGAATTCGGATTTTATGCATCGCAGCCAATCGGTTTCTGCTGTAATGCATTCTCCACTTCTTCCAACCGAAAACATTGGCATTCCCAGATTTTCTTCAGGCCCTTTAGGTATTTTTAACCCTAAATCGGGCCCGATTCCAACACCAAATAAAACAAATTATTTTCATTCCGGGCCTCTTGGTGGCTCAACCACAATATCAGGCTCTATTTCTGGAAAGAACAGAAATTTCAACTTCCATTCAGGTCCGCTCGGGAGGCCTGCAGGAAGGTCTGGACCACTTGTTGGAATGGATAAAATCAGCAAGATTTGGCAGACTAACAACCGCTCAGCTGCTGTTAATGGAAAGAAATTGCATTTGAAAAGCAATAGATTGACTCAAGTGGGACCTTTTAAAGGGTGCATGGTAGCGGTTGATGGTGGTACCATAAGTGATTGTTATGTAAGTTCAAATGCTGTTCGTTCTGGAATTCCGAACGGAACCAAAGAAGGAAATGCTGCTCAAAGTAGTTCATCAGTGTTCAGATCTCAATGCCGGTTGTTGGATGCTCCACCCGAAACTCTCGGTGCTTCTGCTTTAGCATTGCACTATGCAAATGTTATAATTGTAATCGAGAAGTTAGCAGCATCTCCTTACTTGATTGGTCATGATGCCCGAGAGGATCTGTACAACATGTTACCTGCAAGTGTGAGAGCGGCTCTGAAGGTGAGGCTAAAACCATATGCTAAGAGCTTAGCTTCGTCGGTTTATGATACAGAGCTTGCTGGAGAATGGACCGAAGCAATGTCTTCCATATTAGAGTGGTTGGCACCACTAGCTCATAACATGATTAGATGGCAATCCGAGCGGAGTTTTGAACAGCAGAACTTTGTTTCCCGAACTAATATGTTTCTGGTGCAGACTCTCTACTTTGCAAATCAAGAAAAGACGGAAGCAGCAATCACTGAGATTCTTGTTGGTCTTAATTATGTCTGGAGACACAGGAGAGAACTCAACGCAAAGGCACTGCAGGAATGTGCAGGCAGTAGAATATCTGATGAATGCTTGGATCTCGAGAAATGAAGTTCTTTAACCTCTGTTGCAGTATGATATCTCCATGTATCAATGGTATCGAGTTGAATTTGAGCTAGATTCTGTTTCCAGCCAGCGACTGTCGCCTCTGTTCAATTTGCCTGCATGATCGAAGACAAAAGAATTATCCAACCTACCCTGAAATACAAGCCAAAAGCATTCTTTTTCGGGTCAGGTATTGTTTGAACTTTGCTGGTGATCTAGTTTCAAAGACTCCACGTAATGCCCTTTTTCTAGTTAAGCAATTATCGGTGAAATGTGTATATTAATTAGCAATATCGATACCCTTTGGAATTAATTGTATATTTACCATATAGGCTGTTTATCCACCCATTTATATGTAATGGCCTAATGGGTGCAAATCGGTTGAGTGTTGTTTTATCGGCAGGCCATGTTTGAAGTTGAATATCGCCATTTTGAAACTCAGGCTAACATGTTACAGCTATGAAATTGCAGTAAAGAGCTTTTTGTCTTTTGATTGAATGATCTCCCCACGATATCTAATGTTCAGTAAAGAGTTTTTCGCCTGTATTGCTTAAAAAGTCAATTATAGTAAATTACATGATCAATTAATAATTTGTGTTTAGTTTTTTTGCATTCAATTGAATCATCAAACAGAAATAATTGAATTTTTTTGTGTAGATTACATGATCAACTTTTTTTTTTTTTAGTTTTTTTCATTCAATTGAATCACCGAATTGAGAAATAATCGAAATTTTTTAGTCTTTTCATTCAATTAAAAAATAATAAATTAATTTTTTCGAGTTTTTTAAAAATAATTAATGAAATTGCTTGTGAATTTACAAAACATTTCAACGTTTGCTGAAGCTGCTCTTATAACATCCTTTCAACATATTAATACCATGTAATTGACAGCTAAACCTCTTCCCCTTTTCCCTTTCTGTTTTTTCACTTGAAACTGTATTTCAGATTGTACATGCTTGAAACAGGTAAGAAAATTCTCATTACACAACAAATCTACAAAACAAAGGAATGAAAGCTTACAACTAACCGGCAGCAGCCTGCAACACGAGACTGCTGAATCCGAGAATGAATTGCTTCGGAATGTTCAATTGTTTTGAAGTTCCCAAGTTCCCCTATGACATCCAAAAGTCCAATGAATACGGTGCTTCATGCCAATAAAATCCCTCACCGGTTCTGAAGCCCTTCAATCACTTTTTTCCACTGCCATGCTCTTTGTTTTGAATCATCAAATGACAGTACCTTTTTTGGCTGAAGCACGGCAAATATAGATCAGATAGATGAGCAACTGTTCATTGGCATAAGCACCTGGGTGCATGAAAATTCTAGATTCCCAGTATCATTCCATTAATAAATTCAATTAATTCATTCCTATCCTATCAGGACATGCTCATATACTTACCGTGCAAATCTTGAAGTGCGATGGACTAGTGACCTGGACGCTGAGGTCATTAGAATTATCAGACCAAATAATGTTCCCTTTCACGACCAGTTTTGAAGGATCAACGTAGATCAATTTTGGCTTGTTGGTGAGGATAAGTTGCACTTTCTTGCTGGATAATTTCTGTAGTTTCTTCACCATTGAGATCATAAGAACTGATTCTCCCGGATCCAAAAATTGTTGCCTGCTTACATTACCAGAGGGAAAGGAACAACAAACATTAAGACTCCTCTGGGTAAGGACGAAAAAATCTAATTTGATGATTGTGCTGACTAAATAGCAAGTTGATATGTAGCTCAACCTATAGGTTCAAACCTTTTCCTTGAAATATTTTCTTTCCTTCGTACCAAATGAATAACAGTGGTGTATGTCAGTATGTGTGTGTGTGTAGTGCTCAATCTATAGTTTTTTCCCTAAGTAGCAAAAAATGGACAAATCAATGATGTTACTAAACACTAATAGGTTCTGAAAGTTCACAAATGCACAGGCTTGCCAGATAAAGTCATGTCTTTTCAGCAAAATCAAAGAACCTGTGCTGGGAAAATAATAAGACATTGACAAATACCATTTTGAGTCAAAGGAATCAATTGAGGCAAGTCTAGTTAAATGGCCAGATGATTCAGCCAATGATGAGGCACTGACGATTCCATCATTCTTTCCAGCTGAACCATCTCCAATGTGAGTAGGATTCCATGAAGAATCGTTATAATCATCACCCTCACTTGATTGAACCTGAAATTTTTAACATAGGATAATAGAATTTTAAACTCTTAAAAGACAAGATGAAAAGAAAAAGTTGGATTCCATCATAAACAATGATTGAAAAAACACGTTGCCATCAAACCTCCATCTCTAAAGCAAGCTTTGGAGGGGTTTGTGCTCTTAAACTACTCCAATCAACTCCCCTAAAGAAAGGATGCATCTTGAGCGCAGCATAACCATCTTGTCCGGCACCTGGTCTTTTACTGGGATCTAGATCCTGCACCACACAGTTGCATTACAATTCAGAGGTTACAGCCTTTAGCCCAGAAGTTAACATCACACACAACATAGGATAAACTGAAGCTAAAAGCAGAAAAAGTAATAACGCTGGATGTGCACAACTCTGACCCTTCCCTAAAGGGAAATCACATGAAAAACAATGTGGATGCGCTTCAAGATTGTGGCTAGAAAATAACAACAAACAGAGAAATAACAAAAGTTCATATAGAAGTTTTATAAACAAAAACATAATCATTTATTGCTTAGTATCCATTAAAATAAATAAAACAATTATCTCATAATTTCATAAACAAAAGTTGATTTTCCATCCCTAATTGGTGTAGAAGGTTTATAAACAAAAAGTTTTAACCATTTAATTGATACTTAGTAAGTGAAGATAACAGCTTTGATTTTTAGGGAATAAAAAAAGGCAATTTTAAAATAAGACTCATAATTTGGAAAAGCAAAAGTTGAAACCAGATTCAATGGATTAGATCCCTAATTGGGGCAGAGAACCACTCCCAAAAATTAGTAATCTTCGCAGTTTTGCAAAGAAAATTTTCCATCAATTTAATTAATAATCCCTAAAATGCAATGATGTACAGGAAAAACCCGTGATGCCACTCCATATACCGGGACAATAAGGCAAAACAATATAATAAGAACAATATAAACGAAATATACACAACAAATAAAAAAATATGACAAAAAAACAACAATAAATGTACGTAAATACAGTCTTAAACATACAAAACATGCCAAAAATCACAAATTGATGTATATTATATATCAAATCCAAAATGCAGAAAATTGGAGCTTACCAATAAGTGATCAATAAGATCTTTGGCTTCTTCAGAAAAATAATTTGGAAATCTTATATCTCTGGCTATGATCCTTTGAAATATTAGCCATTCACTTGCATCTTTAAAAGGAGAAGTCCCTGAAAGCATTTGGTACAAGGTGCAGCCAAGTGCCCAGAGGTCATTTCTGTTTGAATATGTTCAAAAGAACAAATTAGTTATCATATGAACAAAATCAAGAAAAACAACTAAAAGCCAAATCACAAGTGCTTACACTTGAATTATTTAGGAAACCAAGTTGTAGGGGGAAAACAGAAAAGGCAACAAAGGAGGAGGAAGAAAAACAATAAAAAATTTCTAAAATTGGTTGCAGCAAGATTAAGGTTCCATTTCAAGTTTGACAATTTTAATCAAGATCATTAGACAAGCTCATTAAGAGAATGAAGGTCTCTTACCCGAAAGTAGCTGGAGAAGAGTTTAGGACTTCAGGAGGAACATATGCAGCTGTCCCCACAAACGTGCATGCCTTATCATCTGGAGAAGACAATGTTAGTCTTAAACATGGTGGGGGAGAGAGGGAGGATTTCAACATGATATAATTGTGATTTTACCTGAGGATGCATTAGGAAGGACTGTAATTTGGCTATCTTGCATGGGTTTTACACTGCCAAAGTCAGCGATCTTAATATGTCCATCTGTGGTAAGAAGCAAGTTCTCTGGCTGCCATGTAACAATAAACATTAGCATTTTTCAAGTGTTGATGCAACAGAACATACATGCTGTGAAAATACCTTAATATCTCTATGTATCAATCTCATGTTGTGTATGTATTCAAGAGCATCTACAACTTCTGCAGCATAGAAGCGAGCTTCATCCTCTGATAAACGACCTTTCTGAACAAAAAAGATAACCAGATGATTGATAACGTTCCATCATTCAAGATTATAACTAGAGGATAGTGTTGGCAACATTTTGCAATGAACTTTAAAAAGCTCCAAAAGTGGTGATTGAGTAGAACTATGATCATATATAAAAACGATCATAGATAAAGTACACATTTATTATTATTAATTTTGTTAGAGAAATACCAAACAAAGATAGAAATTGAAAATAACATTCACTAGATTCAATAATAATTCACATAGCAACTAATTCAATTTTGAACAACTCAAACATATGCTCCAGAAAAAAAAGCTTCCACATTGCACACCCTCTTTCATATATGAATTTTCCATAAGTATGTAGGATCACATGCCAAGAGTAACTTACTCTTGTTATTTGGTCAAAAAGTTCTCCACCTTCGCAGGATTCAAGTGCCATGTCTTCACAACATAATCAAGGAAAACAATGTCAAACAACAAAGCAAATTGAATGAACTGGCAATACATCATTAATGGAAGAGAATCGAGGAAGAAAAGCTTTTGTAAAAACTAACTGAACAAGAATGATCATAATACTAATCGAAGATACAACCAAGAATACCTACACAGTGAATAAGTATCTTGAAATGTAAAATAGAGCCTCACGACACCGGGATGGTCCAGTTGATCAAGCACTATACGTTCCAGCTTTACATAAGCTGTTTTATTTTCTTTGGTGATGAACTTTTTGTCCATGACCTTCAAAGCATACACCATTCCTGTATCCTTCTTCTTTGCCCTAACAACCTGATTACAACAATAGTATGATAGTCAGAATAATATTAATGAGAAGAAGAAGCTGAAAAGAAAAATGGTGAGTGAACATGGAAAGATAACATATACTAAATAAATAAGTCAATAAATATTTTCCATAAAAATTCAAAAAGATAACTACAACCAAAACTAATGATGATAAAAAAAAAACAAGCCCCTGTGTCTTCATATTAATCAACCAACCATGAATAATTGTTAACTAAAATAAAGGATGTTTATTTTATCTGCATTGCCAATGAACAGATATATTCTGAACTATCATATCAAGCAGCCATCACTGCTATACTAATTCCATGTAATTATTTTAACAAAGTTCGTGAAACAAAAATAAATTTGTCCAGTGCAAATCATCCCTTCTCACTCTTAACCATACAGGCAGTTTCTGCCTCTTCTGATCCATTAATTTAAGCACTAAGCCATTACCACACATATAAGGAACTCCTTCATTTATCTTAATGTCTTGTACACAACTGAAATGATCAAATAACAGGAAAAAACTGTTACTTTAGCCCCACATTTTCAGAACTCAAAACAAAATAACAAAAAAAAAGTTCTGGGATGGTGGAAAAACAAGATAGTAGAAGGGGAAAAGGAGATTCATAAAATGGTGGAAATAAGCTGGAAAATTAAAATCTATAAGAAATAAAATTAAAAAGAGAGCAACAAATAAGAACTTGATCCAGCAGTAAAAGGAAAACCAGTAGGTTCAAATCCCCCATTACACTCATGTGCAGGTTGAATCCTAGTTATGACAATAGAACAGACAGAAAATAAGTCTTCAAAGAGAAATAGTAATCTTCCCCATTAAACAAAAAAAAAATCTAAATCTTGTATTCATCTTTCAAAGCCTACAGTCCATCCCTACAGAATTCATCTTATTACAGAACTTTATGTTTTTTCTTTGCATTAAATTTCTACAAATTTGCTCCTTTCATTCAGACAGCTTAGATCACCAGTAAAACCCCAAAACACACAATTCATAAAAAATCATCATTGCCCATCAAATTCATAAAACTAAAGATCATGTATTAAAAAATCAAATGTTTTTAAAAAAAAAAAATGGCAAAGAAAACCAGGTGCCAAAAATAGAAAATACAACCAAAAATAGTGTATGATCTATTGATGGAGTGGTGTGACTGGAATCAGACTCAAGTATAGAAAGAAAAAAATATAAATTAAAAAAAAACTAACCTTTGAGTAAGAACCAACGCCATAGATCTTACCCAATTCAAAATCCTGGATACTGAAATTCTCCTGAGGAGCTCTAAATGCAAAGCTTTTAGATCTCTGAACATTGTTAGAAGAATTATCTTTGATGTTATCATCGGTTCCCTGAATCCTAAGCTTTGAATCAAAATCCTTCTCCATAGCCAACATTTCTCTCTCAAAAATTCCCTACTTTGCCATTTACATCATACTACTAATAATTCTTGGGAGAAGCAGAAGCTCCTCTTTTTCAATTTTTGTTTCCAGTCAAAGAGAAAAAAAAAAAAGAAAGAAAAATAATTTTTTTTTTTTTTTTGTTTAGTTACAAATGGATCTTCCTTAAATATTGTTCTGGAAAAAATGAGGGGAAAAGTGAAAATATTCTTTTTCCCGTTGGTAAAATTCGTTCGTTCGTTAGTCTTTGTATTTTATTCTAATTTTGTCTAATTTTAAATTTCTATATTTTCAAAATTTAAAAATAGAAAGACTATTTGATTGAATTCCAGGTGTTTAAAATGATAAATGGTAGTAATAAAATTTATATTTTATGCATAACACATAAATTCATAAAAGAATTTAATTAAACTGTTATTGTTTAGATTATGGTTAAAATTTAAAATTTCAAAACAGAAATTACGAACTATAGTATAAAAGTAAATCTACAACTTCCCTACAATACAGGGACTAATAAAAGAATTGGACCATTATAATCTATCAAAATTAACAATTTTATTTTTAAGTTTAATTTAAACTAATATATAAAGAGGATCAAATAAATAGTTCCGGTAGAACAGAATATATTTTCTCGAAGAGACATGAGTTCAAGTAATGACTAATTAAACAAAAGAAATAAGAAAAATCATATATTTAAATTAAATTGTCAGGTCTATCGAGTACTTTTAAATCACTATCAGCTTAAATTTATCAGTTTTGATCGATAAAAAGAATAGACCATAACGGGGTGGAGCGTAAGGTTAGATCGATTCTTGAAATCGTGTTGAATTTCTTATCACCAGAGGAGAAACGGACGACAGAGGAACTCTTAAATAAAAAGAAGAGGGGTCGACCGCATAAGAACTCATTGCCGAGCACTAATTTACAGAATAGTTCTCTTACAAATTCGGGTTTCCGTAGTAGAAAGCGTGCTATTTTACAAGAGGCGTGTGAATCTTTAAACTTGGAAAATTTGGTGGGAGTGACGACGGTGGGTAATGAGAAGAATTTGATAAAGGATATGTTATACTATCGGGACGATAATGACGAGATAAGTAAATAAACGCAGATGTAGAAAAAAATAACACTAAGAATTTACGTGGAAAACCCAAAAGAAAAAAAAAACCACGGGCAAAGGATGAGAACTTTCACTATGATAGAGAAAGAGATTACAACTGATTTATGATGTTCTATCTAAACCCCTAATTCCTAGTATCTATTTATAGGGATAAGTTTCTTGTTTACAAGGAAAACTTGCATAGAAATAAATTATACTCAAACTGAGTTTTCTACATTTAATTAATGTAAAGTAAACAATATCTACTAAAAGTATAATTCTAACTTTAATTTAAATCCTAAAAAAATTTGGATCACGACTCTAACAAATCTCTACCTTGAGATAAATTCTTGTCGAAAAATATCTACACCTCTTCCATGAAACCCCTCAAAGGAGTAGTTTTCAGCAATGAGCATCGACTGAATCCAAGTATTGCCCAAGCTTGGATGTACAAGGTAATTTAGTCTTCATATTGGTAAGATCAACATTATTTCCAACTTTGCTCACAACTATATCACCACGAGCAATATCAAGCATAACACGACCCCGATCATCAATGGCAATACTATCTTTCTCATTATTTATCCTTGTAGAAAATCAAACTCTCATAAGCTTCTCAAATTCGTTATGCCCACAGAATTCAACTTTATTCTTCTTTTCAAATTTGTTATGCCCACGAAATTAAACTTTTTTTGCCTACCAGAACCGTTATACTCATAGTTGTCATGTTCAACACAAAATCCTCTTTTAATTAACTCAGAAAAGATGCATTTACTAGTAACATCGTCATTTGACATGTTGGAGGAAACAATAGATGTAACAACTCAGGTTTTAGAATCTGAGAGTCGGGTAAACTTGAGTCGCGAGTCTTGCTTATTGGATCGAGATATTGGGCCGTAATGGGCACCATAAGAGTTTCAGTGGGCTTTCATGAGTTATTGGGCTTGGATTTTGGGTTTGTGTTTGGGTGAGGAAGGAATAATGAAGGATAGAAGAGTAATTTCCCCTCAATAGAAGACAAAGGCTGGTGTCTTCTTTATTTTTCTACATTTTGGGAGGAGGATGAAGTTATCCTTGTCTCCATCTTTTTCATACCATCTTTCCCCTTCAAACACCCACCCAACTCAAAGTAAAAGTGGTATCTTGTTGTTGTTGAGTGAGAATCTCATATTGGTCATCAAGAAGGAGTTTATCAGCAAGCAATGATCTATCTTTCAAGGTGTTTATCTCTAGGTTTGGTGGAAGTTGAGTTTGGAAGCTTGAACCAAGGAAAAGAGGTGGAAGAAGCTTGATGGGTGCTTCATTTCGGATTTGCTAGCTTAAGGTGAGTACATTTTTGACTCCTACATTTCATGAGGATCCTAAAATGATTGCTTTGCATGATGTATGATTTTGGTTTGCTAAGGTTGGGTTTTAGAAGCTTTAAACCCCTTTAATGGTAAATCAAAGATTGGATATTGATAATGTGTAAAATTGGTAGGAATCCACCTAATAATTTTCCCATAACGTGTAGGCTTAATTTGAGGTTTAACTATTGAGTTTAGAGGTCAAATTTAGAGAAATTTAAACTGTAAAAATAGAGTTCTGGGCACGCATATCGATATAGGCTAGGCCAGTATTGTACGCTCTCTTAGAAGTGAGCTCTTCCAGGTGTTTTTACAATGGGGTATCGGTACGGGCCAGGGGCGTACCGATACCATTGTTCTATTGCAAATTCTAGTAGCCAAATTGGGTATCGATACGCCATGGGGTGTATCAGTACGGGCTGAGGTTCGATACGCAAGGTATGCGTACCGATGCTTGGTGTCGATACGCCATATAAACGTATTGATATGAGGGTTAGTTTGGGTTTTTTTGAGCCAAAGTTGTGCATCGATACTCAAAGAAGGGTATCAGTACCTAGAGAGGGGTACCCATGAAGGTGTATCAGTACAACTGGAGTAATCTACCCAAGAATTTATGTTTTGAGTTTGGGGGCTCTATAATTTGAGGTAAAGGGCCCAATGGGTCTCTAAAGGTCTAAAATGAGTTGTAAAATCGAGAAATCAAGATTTATACTCCATGTGCAAAATAAATGGCTAATGACTTGGTAATCTTTGGGTGAATTGATTGTATTAGTAACCCATAGGGATCCTTGGTGGATCAATCGATGTTGTATGGCATGTAAGGCCTTTGCTGGATGTTGAAGGAACACATGTATAGTCTAGTTGTTTTGGATAATAAGATAATCTAATGAGAATATCGTGAATAAACTTGAAAGACATGAATTAATAATGGCAACAAATTGAAATATGACTTAGGGCATTCAAAATGGTTTAGCTTGATTCTTTTTATCTCTTGGTGAGATGTATTGATGCTCTGGAAGCATATGTATCTTGTGTGTTATGGTAAGGAATCCAGATGTCCTATAGTTAGTGCAAGGGAACTTATATAAGAGGATGTGTACTTTGGGCTATGTGATCAAGTACATTCGACGTATTCACAGACTATATAATCTGGGTACGATTAGAAACATATCTGTGGCTATGGTGAATCGGATAAGGAAACATAACTCGGTGGGTTGTATGAGCTTGAGTAATTTAATAAGCTATACGAACTCGAGTAACCTGAGGTAAAGACTGCTTGTGGCTATTGTGATCCAAGTATTTCTAGGACGTATCTGTGGCTATAGTGATTCGGATATGGTCTAACTAACCCGACAGCTATGTGATCACATGTAACTCAATGGTTGTGTAAGCACCGGTAATATAGGGCTTCGTTGGCCATTGTGTAGGTTATATATAGTTATTTATGCTTACTATGTGGATAATAGTTGCTGGCTATATTACCTTAGGGCTGTGTGATCAGGGTACAATATGCTTTAACTCAGTAAGCTGTGTGAGCTTATATAACTCGATGGGTTATGTGATCTCGAGTATGGTAAAGCTTGGGATGACATGTGAGACTTCTTTTAATTAATGATACCTTGAAACAAATATTGTGAACTCTAGTTAGGGTAAGCTAGAAGATGATATTCGTTATATATAAAGCCTTATTTTTACACTCTCAATTATATCTTCATGCATGCTTGTTTTATGATATTCATGAATTGTGGTAGAGTAAAAATGTACCACTAAGCTTTATTAGCTCAGCATGCAGAATTGTGATTTTTTCGTGCGTAGGTTGACATGTTATCTCTTGGGGGAGCACATCGTGGAAGACTTTCCAACACCGAGCTAGTTTTAAAGTATAGTACTTGATATTTAGTTTGAACTGAAATGTATTCATAAGACCTTACCACAATCAATTCTGTAACTCTATTTAAATTATTATTTTGTATACGGTGTATTTTAAATTAGAGCTCCTATTTTGTAAAACTAATTTCTAATGTTATTTATCTATGTTGATTTATGGAAATAGATGTTTTTGAGAAATGTCAAAGTTGTGATTTTAAATAGAAAATTTGATGGGTCAGTTTTTGGGAGACCCGAATGTAGCACTTCAGATTTAGATCAGGATTATGGTGTTATATTTAGTGGTATCAGAGCTTAGGTTTAGTCAGTTCTAGAAAACCTCGGGGTGGTTTAGAGGTCGTGGTAAGGTGTATAGTGAATACAAGTCCCTAAATTTAAGTGGTACTTTTACAAGAATGTAATCATGAAGTGTTTCATTATTTCTTTGTGTTCCATAAAGAGTTAATAGAAAGGTAAATCAGAAATGAAGGGGCGAGTCATTTTGTAATCTTACCCCTACCCTTTTACAAGTGTTACAAGCTATTTTGAGGCAATCTGAGACGTCTCACAAGACCCCTGTTGAGAGGTTTCACCGTTTGAGGCCTAAAAATTTTAAGGGTTTAGGTGAGGATGAAATAATCAAGGCTGATCAACGGTTACGTTATATATACAGAATCTTGAGATAGATAAGGGAAAGCCCAGAGGAAGATCTTGATTGCATTGTATCCCTTCTTACAGGCAATACGCACGAATGGTGAAAGATCGTTGAGTTGAGTCTACTGTATGTACTTTCGTCATGGGATATCTTCTTGGATGAGTTTCAAAAAAAGTATATCAATGAAGTGCATATGGATGAGATGCGAGACTAATTTTTGTATCTAGTTTAGAGAGATCGAACAGTGTTTGGATATGAACAAGAATTTCTACACTTGAGCCGTTATACCCAGAGTCAGTTTCCACGGAAGAGTTAAAGTGTAAAAAGTTCAGACAAGGTTTAAGGGCCGAGCTTAAGTTGTGCGTGACAACGGGTCTACTTGGGATATTTTCAAAACTAACCAATAGTGCAAAGGCACTAGAGCAACTTCAGAATGCGACATCGGATAGGATAGAGGATTCGATGGGTCATAATGTAGAGACCCAAGATATCATAGGTTCTTCTCAAGTTTTATAGGGGAGGTAGTGTGCTTTTTGCTTCAGAGGGTCTACTATAGGTGTCGGGCACCAGGTATATATCAAAGGATTGCCCAATTGTAGATGGGGACATACCGGCTCAGTCTCAAAGGTTGGCTACATATCGTCATGGTTAGAGTTTTTCTAGAGGCAGAGCTAGGGCACCTTCAATTTATCGAGGTGGAGATACTGTGAGATCTACAGCTAAAGTTGGCGTACAAGATATTGCTAGATAGTTTGTTGCCCAGGCTAAGATTGACAGCTTTACTGTTGAGGATGTGTTAGGTAATTATGTTCCGTTTTGGTTTCAATTGTTATTTGATAGCCGTCTAACTTCTTGTTGTGTATTGAGTTGCCTCTTGTTGAATATGTATTCTGGTAATTCTTGAGATTGATGTTGGATTGTTTAGTAAATTAGAATTATAAAGGTTGTTAGATAAGTGTTTTACTATAGATGGTGGTTGAGGATTGAGAGTAACGATCCTTGTAGACTGGTTGAATTTACTCTCTCTCACTAGTTGTTGAGAGTGCAACTTATGTTGTAAGTTGCAAACGAGAAGTCTTGAACTTTAAATTATTCCAAATTTGGTTGTTAGTGATAGATGTGTAGGATTTTTACCTTTCTAAGATGGATGTTGTACTCTATGGTGTAAGCTCAAGGAAGGTTCTATACAATGTGAGATATTTTCATCTTGCGTTGTAGACACGAGGGTTGAGAATTCTAGGCCTTAAAGATGTAGATGTTTTGAGAATATAGAGGTACCCTTTTGTGAATAAGCAGTCTTACTATTTGGTCGTGGTTTAGAATCGCGATAAGGGTAAGGTTGAGTTTGTTGTTAGTGTTTATTGCTCCATGGTACGGTACTTAACAAACTCTTTGTTGGGAACATACTTGTGCAAACGACCATTCGAATGTTGTCTATAGAGATGTGTCTGTGTTGGAGTGGCTTGTATGGTGGCTTTTGATATGTTAAGTCGAAGAGTAACATTGAAAGACCGTTGCCTATTTTATGAGATTGAAGACCTTGTTTTTTGTTGTAAAATAGGAGAGTTGTGTGTGTTTTTTAGAATAAATTTACCACAGTAAAGGTAAATAAAGGTTGTGATAAACATGGTTGAGGCCCTAAGGGCAAGTCGTAAGGACGTTAGCCTAGCATGTACACCTTTTTTATCTAGATTTCGTTGAGCTAGAGGATTGTTCTATTGAGTTTAAGAGGAGTTATCTTCAAGTAAGGTAAGCAGTGTAAAAGCTATCAGAGTAACACAACAAAAAATATAAGGTTAACAGCCAGATTGTGAGTAACCGATGTTAATGTTGCAAAGAAATATTATTAGAAGAACCAACTGGAAATTGTTGAGGATTGCTAGAGTTTTCATAAAATTGTTAGTTGAGATTAAGTAGTTGGATTGGAAGAAGATGTTTAGACCCTTGAAGATAGCTTGGCGAGTTTTGGTTGCTAGTAGAAGTTCATTTGTGATGACGGTCCTTATTCTAAATCAAGTAGGTTCGAGTGGTGGAATCTCGTGGATCGTAAGTTAGTTTTCGTTATATAGGGGCAAGTTCTGATAAAGTAAAGTGTTAAATTTTGACCCAGTTAAACAAATCAGGGTGAAGAGTCATTAATTCAAAGTAAATCTATGATAGGTTCGGTTGTCAAGGGTTAGCATGTTCTGAAAACATCTAGAAATGTGTATTGATTTTAGAAAAAAGAGTGCCTCTAGTGATGTATGGTGTCACATTTTAGATATGGATGAGGTTTGAGTTGAGGTTTCAAACAACCAAAGATTGTAGAGAGGATTGTTAACTGAGATAGAGTTCATTAAAAGTGAGTTCTTTAAGTTAATGTTGGGACAACGTGGCTTGAGATTAGTTTTGTTACCCTACTTTATGGTTCGATATAAGTGTCGTTGGTTGCTGGAAATGATTCATTAGAGCTCTCGAGAGAAGTGTTGAGAGTAAGTGGTTTAATGTTATGGTTTCGTTTAAGGTGGGTTGATGGAGGTTCCTCCCTAAGCGAGGTGATCTTGTATGAGTTATGAAGGGGTTAGATCTATTTTGGTTTCATCTTCTCCCTTCGTTTAAATTTTGAGGACGAAATTTCTTTAAGGAATAAAGAGTTGTAATGGCTCAGGTTTTGGAATCTAAGAGTTGGGTAAACCTGAGTCGCATGCCTTATTTGTTGGATCGAGATATTGGGCCTTAATGGGCTTCATAGGAGTTTTGGTGGGCTTCTATGAGTTGTTGGGCTTGGATATTGGGTTTGTGTTTGGATGAGGAATGAATAATAAAGGATAAAGGGGTAATTTCCCCTAAAGAAAGACAAAGGCTAATGCCTTCTTTATTTTTCAGCATTTTTGAAGGAGGATGAAGTCATCCTTGTCTCAATCATTTCATACCATCTTCCCCTTTCAAACACTCACCCAACTCAAGGTAAAAGTAGTATCGTGTTGTTGTTGAGTAAGAATATCGGATTGGTCATCTTATCAGCAAGTAAGGATCTATCTTTCAAGGTGTTCATCTCTAGGTTTGGTGGAAGTTGAGTTTGGAAGCTTGAACTAAGGAAAAGATGTGGAAGAAGCTTGTTGGGTGCTTCATTTCGGATTTGCTTGCTTAAGGTCAGCACATTTCTGACTCCTACATTTCATGAGGATCCTAAAATGATTGTTTTGCTTGGAGTATGGTTATGGTTTGCTAAGGTTAGGTTTTAGAAGCTTTAAACCCCTTTAATGGTAAATCAAAGATTGGATGTTGATAATGTGTAAAATTGGTAGGAATCCACCTAATAACTTTCTCATAACGTGTAGGCTTAATTTGAGGTTTAAATATTGAGTTTATAGGGCAAAATTAGAGAAATTTGAACTGTAGAAATAGAGTTTTGGGCACGCATATCGGTACGAGCTAGGCCAGTATTGATACTCTCTCTTGGAAGTAAACTCTTCCATGTATTTTTACAAGAGGGTATTGGTACGGACTAGGGGAGTACCGATACCATTGTTCTATTGTAAATTTCAGTAGCCAAATCGGGCATCGATACACTATAGGTGTATTGGTACGAGATAAGGTTCGATACACAATATATGCGTACCGATGCTTGGTGTCGATAATCCATACAAGTGAATCAGTGCGGGGGTTAGTTCAGGTTCTTTCGAACCTAAGTTGGGTATCGATACTCGAAGAAGGGTATCGATACTTAGAGAGGGGTACCAATACCCATGAAAGTGTATCAGTACAATTGGAGCAATCTGCCTAAGAATTTATGTTTTAAGTTTGAGGGCTCCATAATTCAAGGTAAAGGGCCCAATGGGTCTCTAAAGGTGTAAAATGAGTTGTAAAATCAAGAAATCGAGATTTATATTATATGTATGAAATAAATGGCTAATGACTTGGTAATCTTTGGGTGAATTGATTATATTAGTAACCCATAGGTATCATTGGTGGATCAATCAATGTTGTATGACGTGTAGGGTACTTGTTGGGTGCTGAAGGGACGCTTGTATAGTCTAGTTGCTTTGGATAATAAGATAATCTAATGAGAATATCGTGAATGAACTTAAAAGACATGAATTAATAATTGTAGCAAATTGAAATATTCTTGGGGCATTTGAAATGGTTTAGTTTGATTCTTCTTATCTCTTGGTTAGATGTATAGATGCTCGGGGATCATATGTATCTTGTGTTTTATGGTAAGGAATTTGGATGTCCTAGAGTCAATGCAAGGGAACTTATATAAGAGGATGTATACTTCGGGCTGTGTGATCGAGTACATCTGATGTATGTACGGGCTATGTGATCTGGGTGCAGTTAAAAACCTATCTGTGGCTATGGTGAACCGAATAAGGAAACATAACTCAGTGGGCTGTGTGAGCTCAAGTAACTCAATAAGCTATTTACACTTAAGTAACCTGATTGGCTAAGTGACCTCAAGTAAAGATTTCTTTGTGGCTATTGTGATCCAAGTATATCTAGGAAGTATCTTTGGTTATAGTGATCCGAATATGCTACAACTAACTCGATGGCTATGTGATCATGGATAACCTGATGTTGTATGAGCACGGGTAATGTAGGGCTTCGTTGGCTATTGTGTAGGTCATGTATGGTTATTTATACTTGTTGTGTGGATAATAGTTGATGGCTATATTACTCTAGGGCTGTGTGATCAGGGTACAATATGTTTTAAGTCGGTGGACTGTGTGAGCTCGAGTAATTCAATGGGCTGTGTGACCTCGAGTATGGTAAAGCCTCGTGATGACATGTGAAACATTTTTAATTAATGATGCCTTGAGACAAATATTGTAAACTCTAGCTAGAGTAGGCTAGAAGATGATCTTCGTTATATGTGAAGCCTTATCTATACACTCTCGATTATATCATCATGCATGCTTGTTTTATGATATTCATGAATTGTGGTAGAGTAGAAATGTACCACTGAGATTTGTTAGCTCAGCATGCGAAATTATGGTTTTTACGTGCTTAGGTTGATAGGTTATCTCTTGGAGGAGCACATCGTGTAGGATTTCTCAGTACCGAGCTAGTTTCAAAGTACATTACTTGATATTAGTTTGGACTAAAAACTATTCATAGGACCTTACCACATTCGAGTCTATAACTCTATTTGAATTATTATTTTGTATACGGTATATTTTAAATTTGAGCTCCTATTTTGTAAAACTCATTTCTAATGTTATTTATCTATGTGGATTTATGTAAATGGATGTTTTTGAGAAATATCAAAGTTATTATTTTAAATGGAAAATTTGATAGGTCGGTTTTTAGGAGACCCGAATGTAGCATTTCAGATTTAGATCAGGATCGGGGTGTTACAACGGATGCATCACCTAAAATACTTGAACCTTGCAGAACATAAGAAATGGTTATTTTTTATATCCTTTCATGACAATAAAAGAACCTTTGCAAATTTTCATAGATCCACCTTCATTGGAGTATATGTACCCTTTTGAATCTAGAGTACCGAATGAAATCAATTTTTTCTCAAATCTGGAACATACCTCACATTACCAAGTGTTCGAACAATCACATCGAACATCTTAATCTTGATTGTGCCAATACCCGCAACTTTATAATAGACATTATTTCCCAAAAAATAACACTTGTAGATACATGTTTATACGTCACAAACCAGTCCCGATTTGGACTCATATAAAAACTACTACTAGAGTCAAGAATCTATTCCTCGCTTGCTATAAAATCTTCGCCGAAAACAACTAAAAGTTCATCATCATCATACTCCTCTGCAATATCAACTTCATCTTCATTTGAATTCTAATTTTTAGATTCCCTCTTTATCTTATTCTATAATCTGTAACACTCAAATTTAATGTGACCTTTATTTTTGTAGAAATAAAATGTTTCACCTCGATTTAAAGACTTGGATTTTCCCTATTTTGACCGTCGAAATTACGATTGCCTTTTTTTAGTAGTTTGAACTAGTTGATCCATGCACCATGAAATATTCTACTTGGAACTTAGAGCCAGTAAGTTGCATCTTGTTATGCGAATTTAGATTGTCATATACATATTCAAGAGTAAGGGTATCACAGTTTCATAGGGGGTGCTTCTAACAGACGAATATGAAATGGACAGTGAGCAAAGTAAAATCAAACATAAGTCTTCCTTGTTGTACTTTACCTCTATTATTTCCAAATCTGAGACGATCTCCTTGAGATCGGTTAGGTGGTCGTCAAGACACGAACCTTCTGCTAACTTGTGGGAGTATAGGCATTGCTTCATGAGCAACTTATTGGTCAAAGTTTTCTTCATGCAAATTTGTTCCAATTTTGCCCATAAGTCGACAGTTGTCTTCTCTTTGTGAACATCCTGCAAAAAACTATTTGATAAGTGCAAATAGATCTGGGAAGCAGCTTTCCTATCCTTACAGCGTTTCTCTGTATCTGACCATTCTTTCGGCATATTATCAAACACATCTAATGCATCATATAAATCTATCTGAATAAGAACATCTCGAACCTTCACCTGTCATAGCGAAAACCTGACGTTACGATCCAATAGCAGAATTTCATAATTCATCGTCGTCATTATCCTGAGTAACTTGAAAAGCTCTGATACCAATTTGTTATACTACCAGGACGATAACGACGAGATAAGTAAATAAACGCAAACGCAAAAAGAAAAATAACATCAAGAATTTACGTGGAAAACTCTAAAGGGAAAAACCACAGGCAGAGGATGAGAACTTTCACTACTATGGAGAAAGTGATTATAACTATTTTATGATATTCTATCTAAACCGCTAATCCCTAGTTTCTATTTATATGGATAGGTTTCTTGTTTACAAAAGAAACTACAAGAAACTTACATAAAAACAAATTATACTCAAATTGAGTTTTCTACTTTTAATTAATGTAAAGTAAACAAGATCTTCTAAAAGTATGATTCTAACTTTAAATCAAATCCTAAATGAATTTGGATCACAACTCTAACAAGATATTGCACAGTTTATTGAAAAACGGGAGAGGCACTTTTGATAGTACATTATGAGAATTTTATTATGGAATATCGGCAATTTAGGTAGCGTAACTAAGAAGAATACGTAATTAAAGACATGGTGGAGATAGAGTTTGGTAAGTTGAATTTTTGTTAATTTGGAATTGGTTAGATAATTCTTTGACGTTGGAGTTTGTAATGTTTAAAGTTGATATGGGGGGATCATATGATTTTCTGTAGGTGCCTTAACTGATAGAATAGGAGTTTTGAGGTGCTTGGAGGTTTGTCTAGCTTGTTTGTTAGATTCTATACTTTTCTCTGTTACAATTTTATAAATTCGTGATGGGTTCGATATTATTTTAGTCTCAACCTGGGGTGTCATTTGGTTAGTGTGGTGTTTGCCGTTTGACTTTACTTGCGGTGTCGTTTGATTAGTGTGATGCCGTTTGTTTCAATTTGTCTCCGAATAGTGTTTTGTTCTTTGCATTCTTGGTGTCGATGTCACTTCTTGTTTCCTCGTTATTGTCATGGGTATTCTTTTCCTCCAATATAAGATTGGAGGTTTTATTGAGGCACATATTAATATTCTGTATGATTTTTCCTTTAATAAAATCATACTTGCTGATAAAAAATACCATATAACAGAATATAATTAATCATCTTAATAATAAAATTTATTTAATTTAAATTTAAATTTAATTATAAGTATGCATGACGTGGTTCCATTTTTTTTATATGAATTATGAGTTTGAATTAAATCAGTATAACAAAATTAGCCCTCAGACGTTATAATCATCATGTAAAAATTCTAACACAACATCGGTGACCCAAGAAATTCCTGATTCTTCAGGGTACCAATTTTCGCAGTTTTGGACAACTTATCGGCTAATTTATTTGTCTCTCTAAAAACATGATTAAAAAAAAGGAATTCACAGCAATGCAACCAATCGAATTATTTTAATGATGTAAACGACAATTTGCTATAGAAATACATTGATTTTAATAAATACTTTTATTATTTTTATATTTTTATATAATACATAAAATACTCATAAAACCATAATTTTCTCAAACTAAATTAATATAATATTTGAATTCACAGCAATGAAACCACATGAGTCAAATCCAAAATTAGAATAGGATTCGGTTCACATGTTAATTACAACATCAATGGAACCAATAGAAGGTTGGTAATATTTCGACATTTTGTTAATATTTTGAGTGAATTAAGTTTAAATAAACAATAAAAAAACTGTGACCTAATCTTAGACTTTTTCATGAGTGATAATTCAATTATAAGCATCTCATAGGCTCACTAATTACTTAATTGTGGGTGGATCTTTTTGTATGTGTTGTCCAAAAAGAGAATGACTCAATGATTATTCGTTCGTCGGAACCAGAAAAAAAAAATTTAGTAGATAGGGATTCTATAAATACTTCTTTTGAAGAATGGGCTAGGCGAGTCATGTCTCAAGAACAATAGTCAAGGGACCAATACTAGTATGTGGATCTGCAACCTACATGCTGATACTCACGATTTCGATGTCATACCAGTGATTAGGAAGAGATTTCTCGTAAAATATTTAGTGCCTATTTCGGCCAACTCTCCATCATCTTTCTTTGGCTGAGCGGCATGTATTTCCACGGTGCTAGTTTTCCAATTATGAACTATGGCTCAGAGATCCTATTCACATTGGACCGAGCGCTCAGGTGGTCACATTATGCTTTTTATTTCGAGTGGTCAAATTTAAATTAAGAAATAGCAACTATTTTTATTTAAGTTTAAAAATAAATATAATTTTCTAATATTTTATAACATTATATTAAGGGTTTAAATTTGATACACAGGTTGTGTAAAATAAATTTTACACAAGCCTACTTATTTATACTATAAATCAAAATTAAACTTAAATCCTAAAATACTAAACCCTAAACCCTAAATTCCAAACACTAACCTTAAATTCTAAACCCTACAACCCAAACCCCTAAACTCTAAGCCTAACCCTTAAACCTAAAAGGCTTGTGTAAACTAAAGTTTACACAGCCAGTGTATTGAAGTTTTTTTCTTATATTAATTATAATAATAAAATATGTTATTGGATGAGATCGTATCAAAACAAATTTATATTTATGTATACAAATTTGACATAACTTATAAATAGATCCACTTAATATTGGGGATTGAAGAGGTTATTAGCACATGCCATCCAATCATTTCCCCTCTTTTACAAAGGAGTTATGACAATATAAGGTAATAATTTGTTAATAAAAATCGAATAGAAAATATATGATCATGTTAAGCAAAGAGTGTATAAATATGACATGGTTCATGAATATATATGTTTTTTTATTTATAATTATCGGCATTTGATATACTTTGAATGGATATACTAGAAGCTTATTATGAAAACGATTTTTTTAAAACTTGTTTACTCCCAATACAACATAAGGATTGGAGTCTTAAATATTTCTCATTTTGTTAGACATATTGATAGTTTATAGTATTATATGAATATATTAATTATAAAAAATCGATTATATTTTGTTCTTATTTTTCTTTAGTTTCTTGTAATTGTTTTAAGAGAAAAAGTTCAATACACACAAACTTTTTAGTTTTAGGGGTTAGAGGTTTAGTTTAGAGTTTAGAGTTTAGAGTTTAGGAATTTGGGTTGTAGGGTTTAAAATTTAAGGTTAGTATTTGGAATTTAGGGTTTGGGGTTTACTTTTTTAGGATTTAAGTTTAATTTTGATTTATAGTAGAAATAGACAGGCTTATGTAAAATTTATTTTAGACAACATGTGTATTAAATTTAAACTCATATTTTAATGGTTTATTTGTTTTTGTTTAATATAGAATTGGATATGTAATTACATTCCACATTTCCTTTTATAATTTTCCTTGGAAATATTAAAATAATAGGAATTCGATAATGAAATGAATTCATTTTTAAATTTAAAATTTACTTTTTTGTACAACAATAATAATAATAATTTAGGAGAACAGTAGGTCCGAAGCATGGGCGGTGGGACCCACATAATGTGTTACGATGTATGTGGGCCAGAGCGGGTTTCCAAAAAGCATGGGACCGGTTGTGGTTCCAAGCCACATTTATTTTCGGCTTTTGATTGGGACGTTCCACATCAAAAGATACAAAATTATACCCTTGGTTACTGTTCTTTTTAGTTGATATTTAACTTATGTATTTAAAAGTTTTAATTTTTAAACTTTTAATTTTTAATTTTGAAAAAACTAGCCTAACCGTTGACGCTTGACACTGTCGTTAATAATTCTTGTCAATATTTATTGTATACTTGTTGAACTTCTACTTATTTACTTTTAAAGTTGATATGTTTGCATAAATATAATAATGGTAATTTTATGAAAGATACGAATTAGAAATCTCAATAATGATAGAACCCAACAAGTGGTCCTAGTGAAAATGTAACACCACGATCTTGATTCGGATCCGAAATACTATATTCGGGTCATTCAAAAATCGATCCATCAAATTTCTAATTTAAAATCATATGTTTAGCCAGCATTAAACATCAACAGGTTCATGTAATTAAATAAGCGTTTAAATAAGTTTACAAAATATGAGCTTCGAGTTTAAAACATCGTAAACCAAAAATAATATTTCAAATAGAGTTATAGACTCAACAGTGGTAAGGTCCTATGAATACATTAGCCCAAACTAAAATAGCAAGTACTATACTCTGAAGCGAACGCGGTGCTGGGAGATCCTTGACGTTGTGCTCCTCCGAAATGCGATATGTCAATCTACGCATGAAAAAACAACACATTCACACGCTGAGCTAACAAAGCTCAGTGGTACATTTCTATTCTACCATAATCGTGATTATCATAAAATAAGCATGCAAGATCAATATAGTTTAGAGAGCATAGAAAAGGATTACTATCTATGAGTCATCATGTAGCTTACACTAGTTAGAGTCCTTAGATCACCTATCTCAGGGCATCATTAAGTCTACAACAAGTCTTACAAGTTCCACCATACATTACCATACTCGAGGTCACATAGCTTATCGAGTTACTCGAGCTCACTCAGCCCATCGAGTTAATTCATACCGTACCCTGATCACTCAACCATTGGGTACATAAGCTATCATCTATAGTATCTACACATCATACATAACACATTCATACATCATCTACATAATGGCCAACGAAACCCTACTTTATCCGTGCTCACATAGTCGTCGGGTTACCCGTGCTCACATAGTCGTTGGGTTAAAGGGACTATATCCGGATCACCATAGCCACGGATACGTCCTAGACATACTTGGATCACATTAGTCACAATTAGTCTTTACCTGATGTCATTCAGTCATCAGGTTACTCGAGCTCACTCAGCCTATCGAGTTCAATGCCTTATCTAAATCACCATAGTCACGGGTAGATTTCTAACCGCACCCCATATCACTCAGCTCATGGGTAGGTAGGATGTACTTGATCACTCAGCCCGAAATACACATCCCTTTATATAAGTACCATAGTACTGACTCTAGTACATCCAAATTCATTTACGATAAACATAAGATAATACATGTTCCTCGAGCATTCATACACCTCACCAAGAGGTAAGTGACACTAAGCCAAGCCATCAACAAATGCCCTAAGGCATGACACTAACCATCACGGTTATATCGAGTCATCATTTACCAAATTATTACACATTATTCTCATTTATGAGGGTTAAACCTTGGTTTCTCAATTTTACAATTCATTTTACTTCCTTAGAAGCCCATTGGAACACAGTCCTCGAATTATTAACCCCTTGAACTCAACTTCATATTTCCGGACAGATTGCCTAGGCATTACCGATACCCACTTGAGGGTATTGATATGCCCCTTTTGGTACAGATACCCAGACTTTGCATACCAATACCTAGCTCATGCGCAAAAAAGGGGTTAAACCAGCACCCTGTACCAGTACACAGGGTCGTGTACTGATACCCTTTAGGTACCGATATGCCCTCAAACGTACCGATACACAAATTATCTACTGAATTTGTATAAGGCATTGGGGTATCGATACCCTTTATTAGGCGTACCAATACTCCCTTCTAAAATTGTCTATGTTCGTCACAATTAACACAGTGTATCGATATGGACTCCCCGTGTACCGATATCGAAGCCCAAAAATAACATTTAAGGCTCGAAAAACCATTTCCCAAGCCCCCAAGACGTAACCTTTAACCCCATAATATAATCTTACATCTTATGGGAGTTGATTAGGGTGGTTTACTACTATTTTTACACATTAATAACCATTAATCCATATTTCACCATTAATAAGGCTTCAAGCTACCAAAACCCCAAACTAGCAATCTCAACCATAAAATTAAGCAAGGCAATTAATTTATGATCTTTAAGAAGAGTAAGAGTCAGAGATGTACTGACATTTTAGCAACTAACCCGAATTGGCTTCACACACTCAGAATCCTTAACTTATTCTCTCAATTCCAGCTTATAAGAAACCCTCAAACACCTTCTTTATCCAAACAACCATGAAAAACGAATTAAAAATGAACTAAGAATTCTGAAAGAATCTACCACAAATTTACAATCTTAAAAGCCAAGAGTAATCTCTATAGAAACTCCAAAGCTCAAAACCTCATAAAAACCCAGAAATGGTAGACTTACCTATTTGAGAAGGGAATACACTTTTCATGAAGCTCTTGAGGAAGAGATTAACATACTTCAACCTTGAATCTTAGGTGATAAAGATGATTAAGAAAGTTGGTTTTTTTAAATCCAAATAGCCATGGGTGTTGGAGAAAAATGTAAAGAAGAAATATGGGGAACTGGTGACCTTACCAAAAGCTATCTTGTCCCCTCTCTTTAACTCATTTTTTTTTCAAAATAATCCCTTGCCATGCCCATTGCTCAAAACTCATCCAAAAGATTCAATATCAACCAATAGGTACAACGGCCCAATCCAACACATAGGTCCAAAACCAGGGTCAACGCCCAATTGTTGACTCAGAAAATTCAGGTTGTTGCAAATCTCTCCTAAAAAAATTCGTCCTCAAAATTTAAATGAATAGAGGAAATGCAACCATCTTAGATCCAACCATCCTAGCTCACATACGTTCACCTTGATTATGAAATTCCCATTCAAACTTCCTTAGCAAAAACTCATAACAATGAACTCTTCAACACCTCCCTCATGAATCCCCAACGATTCACTTCCAACAATCAAGCCCCATTCACATCGAACTCTAAAGCAAAATAACATATGATAATATCAAACAATACTGCCAGACATCAACCTATCAAACTCACTTCATATGAGTTTTATCTCATTTAACAATCCTCTTTACCATCATCCCCTCTTTCAAAACTCTTAAACTCAAACATCATCTGTGTTTGGAATGCGACACCTCTTTAAAGGTATATTGCTAGGGTACTTTTTTATCTGTTATCAACATTATGACCAAACATTTTTAAGAACAAGCAAAACTCTAACAACTGAACTCTACCATGAATCTATCTTGAATTAACAACACTTCTCTTCTGACTTGGCCAACTAAGACGGAACTTAGAACCTCACTTTACTAGAAATCACCCTAACTCGAACGAAAGCTAACTCATGACAATGCAATTTCACCACTTGAGCCACTTTGATTCTAAAAGAAAATTGTTGCCGTTTATGAACTCTTACTAGAGATCAAAAACCATCCAACCATCTTCGAAGGTTCTAACATGCTATTCCAACCCAACCACTTAATTCTAACGAACAATTATACTGAACCTCTAACAATCCCTCAAGGATTTTCAAACGGGTCTTTCAACGAGATCTATTAATATACAAGAATCCCGGTTTCACCTAACCATAGCTTTTAAACCACACTTTCGATGTACTACTCTGATAATATTCTTAATGTTTTACCATACATATAGACAATCGATCTTAAAAAATTGGTAGAGCAACCACTCAAATCATCAAACTTAAGATTAGAATAATGCACTCGTGAGTCTAAACCACTTTATGACTTGCCCTTAAGGTCCATTTATCATATCGACCCAATATTTTACCTTGACTTTTCTTTAACCTATGACTTTTGATACTCAAATTCTGAACGATCATACATAAACCTCAAAACTCTTTAACCAATTTCAAGATTATCAACCCCGAGGAAACAAGTAACGATCCTTCATCATTACGTCTTAGCTCACAACTTCTAATTCCACCACTCTTTGCCATACCAATATAGGAATATCCCAAGGTGAACCACTTAGCGACAATATCCATATTTACTCATTTGCACAAATAAGTTCCCACTCAAGAAGTTTGATCGGTGCCATACTACAAGATGAACACAACATTAACTCGACATTACCACTATCGTAGGTTCCAATCTACGATCCCAAGCTATGCCCACTATTTCTCTAAAGATCACTCTAACACTCTCATAAACGATCACGACTCTAAAGTTTCAGACTCTTAACCCTCGTATCTATAACGTGGGCTAAGTATGTCTTGCAACCTGCAAGACTCTCCTTGAACAAACATCACAGGAACACAGCCTTCACGCTAGAGTGACAATGGTTCATCACGTCTATTACCAACAACATGGATTATCGCGAACCCTAAAACTCTAAGACTCGCTAAAAAACCAAGACATACATCAAGCTCACACAGCTAACCTATACTAAAGGTAACATCTACCAACTAGGGATAGAGTAAATCTAATAAGTGTATAGAGACTGTTACTCTCAAACCTCACTCACAATCCACTATAAAACCCTTACCTACTAGTATTTACAAATCTGCGAAGAAAATCAATCTAACATCAACCTATAGATCTTACAACAACACTTATTCAACACGAACCAAAACCATTGTATGGGCAATAGATCAATTTTCATCAATGTAACAACTAAAAACCAAAATAGAACATAGGTACCTGGTATATCACCAATGGCAAAGTTGTTTTCTCTAGTTTAAACGGCATACTATCTAGCAATAGCCCGACCAATAACTCTGACGGTAAATCTCATAGTACCTTTACCTTGATATTTTGGCAAAGCCCTAGCACCGAATCTAGCAAAGCTCTAACCATGCCGAGAAAAAGTCAACCTCTAAGACTGAATAGGTGTACCATCATCTATAATTGGGCAGTTATTCGCTATATGGTCGGTGTCCAGGACATATAGCAAACCCTCTAGAGCAAAAAATACACCTCATGATGATATCGATCGTAGTGCTCACATGTCAATAGAAGCGACACACTGGTAGAATCATCTGTACTTCCATCTAAAGCAGAAATCAAAAAGCCCCTATGAACCTTCGATCTAGATCATCGATTGACCCTCGGTAACTGATTTGAAGTAACTCTCTTTGAACCACTCGGAGAACAAAACCTCTTAGATAGAGCTAGTAAAGGGCTTATGACATCTTTTGTCCCTACTACATAGCCTATAAAGTCCTCAACTTGGCTCAGTGTCGAATCTTGAAGTCATTCAAGTGCTTTTGCACTGTTGGCTAGTTCAGAGAATGTCCCAAGTGTACTCGTTGTCACGTGCAACTGAAGATCAACCTTCAATCCATGTTTAAACCTCTTACACCTCTCGGTGGGAACTAACTCTAGGGCATAACGACTCAACCATAGAAAATCCTACTTATACTCAAACATTGTACGGTCCTCTTGAGCTAGATGTAGAAACTGATCTCTCATCTTATCCATATGAACCTCACTGATATAGTTCTTCCTGAACTCATCCAAGAGGATAACACATGTCAGGAATGTAGACTGTAGACCTAAGTCAACAGTCTCCTACCACTCATGTGCATTACCCTTAAGAAGGGAGACGATGTAATCGAGGTCATTTTTCGAACTTCCCCTCATTTGTCTTAGAATTAAATGAGTTTTTCTTAACCAGTGATCAGCATTGATCAGGTCATTCTCACCCAACCTTCAAAACATTTTGGCCCAAAATGGTGAAACCTCTCAATAGGGGTCTTACGAGACATCTCAAATTACCTCGGGATAGCTTGCACTACTTGCAATAGAGTAAAGGTAAAATCATGGAGGTGGCTTACCCCTCCACTTCTGGTACCTCTCAGAAAGCTCGTGTCCATAACATTTATGATAGACTCCTTACCCAAATATTTTTCTTGAGAGACATTGCTCTCTTCACGACTTTCTTGGTCGTGTTTGGCTTCACTCGCCATCGAACTTCTGAAACACAAGAAAGCAAGGCATTATCATTAGGATTCTGAGTCTTGAAAGAGTACAACTTAACTTTAGGGGCTTGTATTCACTAGACACCTTACCACGACCTCTATACTACCCTAGAGTTTCCTAGAACCAGCTAAATCTAAGCTCTAATATCACTATTGTAACACTCTGATCCCGATCCAGAACTAAAGTACTATATTCGAGTCACCCAAAAACTGACCCATCAAATTTTCAATTCAAAACCATATGTTTAGCCATCATTTAAAAGCATTAAACATCCACAGGTTCATGTAATTAAATAAGTGTTTAAATAAGTTTACAAAATAGGAGCTCTGAGTTAAAAACACCGTAAACTAAACTAATATTTTCAATATAGTTACACACTCAATAGTGGTAAGATCCTATGAATACATTAGCCCAAACTAAAATAACAAGTATTGTACTTTGAAGCGAATGTGGTACTAGGAGATCATTACCGATGTGCTCCTCTAAAGTACGATCTATCAACCCACGCACGAAAAAACAACACATTCGCATGATGAGATAACAAAGCTCAGTGGTACATTTCTACTCTACCAAAATTTGTTATTATCGTAAAATAAACATGTAAGATCAATATAGTTTAGAGAGCATAGATAAGGCTTACTATTTATGAGTTATCATCTAGCTTACACTAGCTAGAGTTCTTAGATTAACTATCTTAAGGTATCATTAAGTCTACAACAAATCTTACAAGTTCTACCATATATTACCATACTCGAGGTCACATAACTTATCGAGTTACTCAAGCTCACTCAGCCCATCGAGTTAATTCATATCGTACCCTAATCACTCAGCCATCGGGTACATAAGCTATCATCAATAACATTTATACAACATACATAACACATCCATACATCATCTACATAATGGCTAACGAAGCTTTACTTTACCCATGCTCACACAGCCATCGAGTTACCTATGCTCACACAACTGTTAGGTTAAATAAACTATATTCGGATCACCATAGCTACAGATACGTCCTAGACATACTAGGATCACATTAGCCACAAGTAGTCTTTAACTAAGGTCACTCAGCCTATCAGGTTACTCGAGCTCACTCAACCTATCGAGTTTAATACCTTATCCGGATCACCATAGCCACGTATAGGTTTCTAACTACACCTAGATCACTCAGCCTATGGGTACGTTGAATGTACTTGATCACTCAGCCTGAAGTATATATCCCTTTATATAAGTATTGTAGTACTGGCTCTATTATATCAAGATTTCTTTACGACAAACATAAGATAATACATGCTCCCCGAGCATTTATACACCTCACCAAGAGGTAAGTGGCACCAAGCTAAGCCATCAACAAATGCCCCAAGGCATGACACTAACCATTACAGTTATACCGAGTCATCATTTACCAAATTATTACACATTATTCTCATCTATAAGGGTTAAACCTTGGTTTCTCAGTTTTACAATTCATTTTACTACCTTAAAAGCTCATTGGACCATAGTCTTCGAATTATCAACCCCTCATACTCAACTTTATATTTTTTGGACAGATTGCCTAGACAGTACCGATACCCACTTGAGGGTATCGATATGCCCTTCTAGTATTGATACCCAGACTATGCGTACCGATACCTAGCTCATACGCAAAAAAGGGTTAAACCAATACCCCGTACCAGTATACGGGTACACCCTCGGTACCGATACACCCTCAAGCATACTGGTACACAAATTAGTTACTAGAATTTGCATAACACATAAGGTATCGATACCCTCATTAAGCGTACCTATGCACCTTTCTAAAATTGTCTGTGTTCGTCACAAATAACACAAGGTTTCGGTATGTGCTATTCGTTTATCGATACCGAAGCACAAAAATGGCTTCCAAGGCTTGGGAAATCACTTCCTCAGCCCCTAAGATGTAACCTTTAACCCTATGACATAATCTTACATCTTATGAGAGTTGATTAGGGTGGTTTACTACTATTTTTACACATTAATAACCACTAATCTAGATTTTACCATTAATAAGGCTTCAAGCTACCAAAACCCCAAACTAGCAATCTCAACCATAAAATCAAGCAAGGCAATTAATTTATGATCGTAAAGAAGAGTAGGAATCAAAGATGTACTGACTTTTCAGCATCTAACTCGGATTGGTTTCACACACTCAAAATTCTCAACTTTTCTCTCAATTCAAGCTTGGAAGAAACCCCCAAACACATCATCTATCTAAACAACCATGAAAAATGAATTACAACATGAACTAAGGATTCTGGAAGAATCTACCATGAATTTACAACCTTACAAGACAAGAGAAAGCTCTATAGAAACCCCAAAGCTCAAAACCTCATATAAAACCCATAAATGATAGACTCACCTATTTGAGAAGGTAAAACACTTTTCATGAAGCTCTTGGGGAGGACATTAACATACTTTATCCTTGAATCTTGGGTGATAAAAATGATTAGGAAAGTTGGCTCTTTTAAATCCAAATAGCCATGGGTGTTGGAGAGAAAATGTGAAGAAAAAAGATGAGGAAAAGGGTGGGAAATGATGACCTCACCAAAAGCTATCTTGTCTCCTCCCCTTAACTCATATTTTTTTTCAAAATAATCATTTGCCAAGCCCAATGCTCAAAACTCATCCAAAAGGCCCAATCTCAACCCAGTAGGTCCAATGGCCCAAACCAACACGCAGGTCCAAAACCTGGGTCAACGCCCAATCGTTGACTTGGAAATTTTGGTCGTTACAGGAAAAATGAATGATGTTTATCTTAGAGATTCAAGTTCAAATTGCTTTGTTTGTAAGGTGTGTGTTGTCAAAGAGTTAAGAATGTGTACGAACAGATACTACTTTATAATCACCTTAAGACTATTTAAAAAATGTCAATAACATTAATTTTTCGAGTGGTTTCAATAGAAACATTGTTATTATTCATGAAAAAATCCGAATTCAGATAATTTGTGTGCAAAGTATATATTTTTATCAAGAACTAAGAAAAATAAATAGATATTATCACAAATGGCATAAAATATTTTACAAAAACCCAGTAAATATTTGGGTTGTTAAGGATGGTTGCTCGATTGATTTATGGTATGATGTGTGGCTTGAGGATTTTGGTCCTCTAGTTTCTCTTATTCCGAGCATTCAATCACCGGATCCTTGCCCGGTTGCTTCATTTGTAACACTAATGGTGAATGGGATGTTGATCGGTTAATGGTTTTGCTCCCGAAGGAGTGAATTCATTGTATTCTAACTATTCTCCCGCCTTCACCTTTGCTAGGTCCCGATAGAATTGGGTGGAGGGGTGAGTCCAACTTTTGTTTTACTGTTAAATCTGTTTTTAGGCGGATAGCGGGTGATTCCGGCATGGTGCAAGACAAGGCATGGAAATTTGTGTGGCGTTTGTCAATACCACAACGTGTCCGACCGTTTGGAAATCTTAGAATCTTGGAATGGCCAACCCTATGCCTCATTGTAGACGAAGTAAGAGCTCATAAATCCTTTCGGGATATGGATTTTAGGTAGGAATTGAGCCTATTTGTATGTAAACATGCAGAAAGACTTTTTTTTTGCAATTTACTTTTTTATTATTATTATTATTATTATTTTCATACAAAGTTAAACTTATTCCCTTTTAAAAATGCGATAATCTATTTACTCTCTAGAAATGTTATTGACAAGATAGGCTGTTATAAGACTTCCTTGCTGATCAATTATCTAATAACCATTAATAAATGGATTGGTTATCCTTGTGCATCCATGTCATTTGTTAAAGACGTGAATTCTATTATATTTTTCTCCGACCTAGCTTTTGTATCGGAGTTCTTAGTTTCAACATCGACTGATGGTTCTGCAAGAATATGAAGACAGAAGATGGTGTTCCTTTAATGACTTTAACTCGCAACTCGGTGCCATTTCTTTAACCAAGCATTTTTTCATTGAATCTGCAAGTTTTAGTCTTTCTGTCTTCTTTTTTGGTATGCCTCATCCGTAGGATGAAAAGATCGAATTATGCCAGTTTTCCAAGGATGGTACAAAACCAATTTTGTTTTGCACTGTTCAAAGGGGTAAGCATGTTTCTGTTTCTAGTAAACAATTTACCTTCTATTATTATTTCAGTATTATGAAACTTTATTGCTGTCTTATGACAGGCAATAAAGCAGTTACTGCAGTTTATGACATAAGCACGTGGAATAAAATCGGGCATAAAAGATTACTTGGAAAGCCTGCTTCTGCAATGTCAGTTAGCCTGGATGGAAAATATCTTACTATGTAAGCATTCAAATTTTCCTTTCAAATAAGGTTCATGTTTGAAATTAACCGTACATCTTTCAAATCTATTCTCAATTAGTGTTTTTGTCACTGTAGAATTCTGTGCTGGAAACAGCTTTATGTATTTAAGAGTTCCATTTCCACGGTTATATTTTTAGCTGAAAGTGTGAATTGTGTGGTGTATGTGCATGGGCATACACCTACGAATGTGTGCCCATGCTCGATATACAAGTCATCTATGTTAACTTGTCAAGGTTCTCATAAAGAGAATTGAGTAGGGACAAATGAAAACGAATGAAGAGTTAGAGACAGATCGAAGGGCGGAATAGTTGGGATCTATGTTGCCATGACTTTTCATTTTTCTTAAAGTACTTGTGTCTGACATGGGTTTGGAGATATACCCCTCTAAGTATCCTCCAAATACACGAGAAAACATAGAATTATTGAACACACGTAACAGCCACATCCGTGTCTGAGTATCGTAAGCTTGGATTTATACATTCCAAGCACTGGTTTATGATGTCTGTGAAAAGTTTTGTAGAATTAATTACATTTATAATACTTATCCACGTATATGTTCTTTTGATGACTACTCTCAACTGTTTTCATTGTAGTGGAAGCAAAGATGGAGACATTTGTGTGGTTGAAGTAAAGAAAATGGAGATCAGCCATTGGAGCAAGAGGCTACACCTGGGTACATCCATTGCATCGCTCGAGTTCTGTCCTAGTCGAAAGTAAACAAGTACTCTTTTGGCTAATTATTTCCGAGGCAGATGTTATGATTAGGTAGTCCAAATGGTTATTTGAGGTTGCTGTAGTCTTGTGATCCGACTTAAATAACCATGGATCCCTTGACCTTTTCCAGTTGAGTGGGTTGTATTAAACAAAGATGATGTTATTGTTATTACTGTAGTAATGACTGAGAAATGGTTTAGACATGGAAAGTTGATATATTTTATTTAAAAGTGTATATGCTCACGGTGTCTTACATGGTTATGTGTATCTTTCTTGAAAGCAATTAACTTTAAAAAAAAGGTGTTCACATACTTTGAATTGCATGTGTGTATGATAATATTAAACTGCTTTTGTAAGAGGATACCAAATAATTAGCTTGTTTACATTATATTTGGGGTTTTTTTTTCAATCAAAATTTCGCTTACTAATAAAATTTGTATTATTCATAATTAACGTACATTAAAACGATATGTGTCGGAGGAAGTCGAACGTATCCGAATTTTTTTTATAGCTGTTGGTGCACGAACAACTTTTGACTAATGTTGAAAGAGTTTGTTGGCAATGACAAATGAGGACTCATGTTCTTTGTGTGGAAGATGACAATGTTGATTAAATCAAACAACTTCAAGAATTTGGTATGGTGGAAGTAAAGGAATGGGTGGAAGAAGAGATTTTAAAAACGAATTTTAATTATTTAGGAAAATTTGTTGTTACCATTTGGGTCATTTTGAAAACAAATTTACATCAATCCTTCAAACAACCAAAAAATATGTTTCAAATAGGCTTAAGAGTATCATAAGCCCTTAAATTTTTGAAAAAATTGATTAAATTCCTAATTTTTTACACTCAATTAAGCCTTTATATTCTAAAATTTTATCAATTTACCCCTTTCATCAACGTTGCCTATTAAGTCTAACAATTTTTTGGACCAGTTGGTACAATGTGTCGTATTACAGTGTTATCACTTGAAATTTTTAAAATTTTTATTTAAAAATTCTTTAAAAATTCAAAAAATTTTATAAAAATTATAAAAAATAGTTTTCTAAAACAATCTGTAAATGTCACATAACAAAACTGTAGTGAGTCACGTGATAGTAATATTTCAAAAAAAATTAAATATTGATAGTCAAAATCGCTCAAAAAATTTAATTGATCAAATTTATTGATTAAAAAACTTAATTGAGTGCTAAAAAAATCAAAAAATATTTAAAAGTTTATGGAGTTAAAAGTAACCTAAGCCTTTCAAATATGAATATACCGGTTGCCGCCCCGACCCTCAACAGGAACCAATAGCAAAATGGGACACAGTTGTTTCCTGCTTATATATTTACATTTCTTTTTCCCTACTCGTAGGGTTTTCAAAACATTTCTTCTAAACCTCAATAGCATCAAGAGGAAAATGAAATTCCCAATCTGACATTCTCCATCTTTTCTTGAGGTAAACACTCATTCTCTGCTTCATTTTCTTTTAGTTTACTATTGTGAGTGATCTTTGAAATTCATTTCCGTCTATCATATCTGGTTATCTTGTTACTTCTTGTTGTGTAATCTTTTTTTTTTTTTGCCCGCGCATAATGCCTTATCTTTGTTACTTGATCTTGAATTAGTGTTTTCTTTTTCCTTTTGAAGTTCTTTAGCGGAAAAGGCAAACTTGGTTCCAAGGCTGAAGCTGTTAGCTTTGCTGGGTTGAGCAAGTCTCTCTCCCTCTCTGGTTTGGAATAGAAATCCCAAAAACAACCGAATTCTTTCTGGAGACTTGATAACTAAAATTGTTTTTCTTGGAGAGTAATATGTATGATTTTCTTTAATTCAGAGTATCATAAAGAGTACTGTTGGAGATTAGTTGTTTATTCTGATAATCAACTAAGAAAAGAAAAGAAAGAAAGTAGTTCATCTAAAAAGAGTTGTGTTCTGCATAATTTAAATTTTAAGCTTCACTATAAAAGGAATTATGTTCGTATATTATACTTCTCTGATCTTGATCTTGATCTTGATCTTGATCTTGATCTTGATTCTATATTGTGTAGGCTTTAATGATGTGAGCTGGTAAACCTTCTTACCATCATGCATGCTATAAAAGGCAGGTTGGTTGGGAAAACTTTTGCCCTAGCTAAGTTCAATGAGTCTGGGGGGAAGAAGTCTCGGGTTCGGCTTTCAATGGAGGAAAGGAAGACAATGGTTGAATCTTTTATAAAGAGGTAACTAATCTCACACAGTTCCTCTTCCTTTTGTTTGCTACTACTGATGAATTTAATTATATCATCTTAATTTAGTCATTGCCGGTTTTTAGCTTTTTTCATTCTAATACACTTCTACATTTCCCATTCCATGTTAGTCATAATAGAATTACTCTGTATGTAGTAGGATATTTTAGCAATTCAAGCTTCTAAACTTATCATCCTTAACAAATTAATTGCAGGGTGCCAGTGATTGCTTAACATATGAGTACTAACTTAAAATATTTGCTTGGAATTTGACTCTGATCACTGCTAACTTTTAGTGGGTGAATGCTGAATGGTGGATCATCAAACGCAAAGACATTGATGTAATATATGTTTGGCCATACGTATCAGTAAATATTTGTGTTCTATATGTTTGTGAAAATAAATTTCATATGATCAAATGAAGCTTTTATTAGCCTTTGGAAGAATAGTTTGCTGACGAAAAATTCACATTTTGTGAACCATATATATATATATATATATATATATATATGAAGACACATTTGGACTTATTTTCAAACTGAATATACTTTGTTCGGTTTAAGGATTTTTCTGTAAATGCAATATATGAGATTTTGCTATCTCTAAATCAACATCAGCATGTTGTTTCATGAACTTTGTTGAAATGATCCTTTTCCGTTGTTCTATGTGGGAGCATCATTTGTATCTCATTTAGTATGCAACATTAGATTTTCAAGCCTAAATTTTTTATATTTCTTTGAAGACACATTTGGAATTATTTTCCAACTGAATATACTTTGTTCGATATAAGAATTTTTCTGCAAATGCAATGTATGAAATTTTGCCATCTCTAAATCAACATCAGCATGGTGTTTCATGAACTTAGTTGAAATGATCATTTGCGGTTATTTTTTGTGGGAGCATCATTTGTAGTTCATTTAGTGTGCAACTTTAGATTTTCAAACATATGTAGTATTGAGTAGAATAGTTCAATTTCTGTGCTGGGTTCAATTTGGTGTACCCATTTCTATATAATTTGCACTTCCTATATTTCTATTCACGTTAATTTTTAAACTTATAGGTTGTTCACACACTTGAACAAAAATTTGAACTTTCTAGTTTCCTTAGCCAAAATCTGAAGTGAGTTGCTACATTTCTGGATCATTTATTTGGTTCCCTTGATGCAGGTAATGGAAATCAAACAACAGAAATTTTCTGTCTCTTAAACTCACCCAATGATGAACTTGTTGCAGGTATCAAGAATCAAACAGTGGGAATTTTCCATCTCTTAACCTTACCCACAAGGAAGTTGGCGGGTCTTTCTACACAGTACGGGAGATTGTGCGAGAGATAATTCAGGAAAATAGAGTGTTGGGTCCTGCCAAGTTGACTGAAAGGGAGCAGAACACTGATCTGTTCTTGCAACAAAATCCACTGGGCTCCATTTCAACTGCAACCGAAACTCTGTTGTCCGTACTATCAAATGGAAGTTCTTTTGTTCCTAGTCATTATGAGGATGCCAGAAAATTTCACAGTGAGCAAATTATTAATGGAAATCTTGTAGATGTGACCAATGGATCTGATGAAGCTGCAATTGTAGAGGTGCAAGTAATTGAACCTCTGGAAAGTGATAAAAGTGAAAAGGAAATGGAAGCATCCATAACTGAAGTCACTCAAATAACAGCAGATGTAGTGGTAGAGACATTTCCATTGCGACCTCTCGCTAAACTAACTGACATCATTGATGGAATGTCTGGCAATGGTGGGAAATTAAATGTAAACTTGGATCAAACTGAAAATGGGAAGGTGAATGTTAGTCAAGAAAATGGTAGTTTTAAGTTAGATGGTATGTATTCCTCTGAGGCTTCTGTTTTGACTGACGAGAATGAAGAGGAAAACAATGAGGATGTGTTGTTGGAAACGAACTTCAATTTAGCAGATATGAAAGTGGTAGAAAACATTTCAGATCCATTATTAGAAAGCTCGGATTGCTCTACTGGGGTTACTGCCATGGATGATACTCACAACAGTGCAGCATTAGAGGTTTCTGGTAAAGATATTTTAACATCTGAGACAAAAGAACAAAGCCAAGCAATTGTTGGAGAGGTGAGCTTTTGTCCAAAACCTTTGTGCATATCTATGTTGGACATCAAGCAAAGTGATTGCTTAATATGCATGATTAATTGGTTTTGTCTATTAGCATCTAAATATTTGTTTACCTTTGCTATTATTCACTACTTATAAGCTTTGCTTATAAAATGGCAGGTAGTTTTACTGTAATTTAGGTAGAATAAATGGGGGAACAGTTACTGTGAATATAGTGCAGAATCTATGTGCTATTAGCACTGTGCCTTCCTATGAAATCATTAAAAAAATTGAAGGTTTTAAAAAGGGATTAAGTACTGACATGTTCACTACTCAAAAAATCTTGTTATCTGAGGAATTTCAGAAGAGTGGCTTTGAATTATGTTACATGGACTCAGGTGTGTGTGTGCAATATAGGTTTGGTCAGATTTTTCTGTATGTATTTTGAGAATCCTTGTAGGTCACATCCCTACGTCTATGTTTGAGTGGGTTTGGAGTGCTTTGGTTCTCTTCCAAACCCTCTCTCTTGAAAGGTGTGTGTGTGGTTGACGATCAATTTAGATTTTTAGACTTCAGTATATGAGTGTTTGCTGAGAAATGAAACAATGTTGCTTATCATTTAACATGATCAAGATGCATGGCATGCATATACACCATGTTTGTTGTAAATAAAATGATATTTGCTATGACCAAGAATAATACAATTTTTTTTTCTTAACAAACTGATTAATGAATAATGAGAAATATTGTAATATTGGATTGAATGAGAACTGGTGGTTTTGTTTTTCATCAGGCAACGTATGTCCCAAATGGCATCCACCCGAAAACTCATGGCACATGTGAGTCAACGTTGGAGGGGGCTGTTTGTGGTTGAAGGTAAAGTTGACGTGCAGCATGTCAACTCGAAGAAAGGGAGCAATAAAACGTTAGACAGAATTAGTCTGTAAGTGTTTCTAGCCTTTTCTCATTATTCTTTTTAAGTTGAATCAGTCTTTACTCAATAGGGTTTCAATGTTGTAGAGTTCCTCAGGATGTTGCGTTGGTTTCCATGGACAGTGAATCAGGGGAAGGGACATCAAAAAGTGCCGTGGAATCCAAAACTAACCCCCTTTCGGCTATTTTCAAATCCTTTGTCGCTGCCTTGGTGAAATTCTGGTCCGAGTAACAGTTTTTGGAGAAGAATACAAATTTTACTAGTGAATATACAAGTATAGAGGATTTGTGGTTATTTTTCTGCTGTGTTAGGCCTGCTAAATGTTTTACACCGTACTAAGTAATGGGTAGGGTATTAGAAGAACTCCAAGGTTATATCGGTGGCTCAAGTTGAATGGGCAGTAGGTATTCCTTGGTTTGAATTAGATTTGGAGACTCGAATGCCATTTAATGGTATGATTATAGTTAGTGAGTGCAAAGTTCCTTTGGTCAGAATGGGATAACACTTGTTTTTTCCTTGAACTTGGAATTAGCTTGAACTTGGAATGGAATGCAATCTATCTAGATATTTGTTCGTATGCATTGAATCGCAGTTTATGTATCAGACTTGAGCATATAAACATGAAATTTGGGTCATGATGAAGACGGAACCTCCCGTTCCGTTCGACATCGAATGTTTATAGACGTGGCCACATTAAGTCCCGGGCTACATCTTATTGGTTTTTTAAAGTTGTTTCTGCTCCTTCATGTTCATGCAATCATTCTTGGTTTTTTCATTAGTTTTGGTCTGTGGTGGAATTTTTTTTTTATAGGTGCTTTAAGGATTTAGGTTGTAGGGTTTAAAATTTATAGTTTATTATTATAATTTAGATTCTATGGGTCAGGCTTTTAAGGCTACGTTTTAAAATTTTAATGTTTAGAATAAAATTAGACATGCATGTGGAAAAAAATTCACTACGGCACTGCCATTGCATTGAATAATCACCCATATTAGATTATGTCACAGGAAGGTATAAGGACTAGGGATCATGTCGTCCAAAATTTTGGGAAATTAAATTTTTACCCCTAAATTTTTTTTTAAAAATTTGCCACTTCAAAATTTTTAAAAGTTCATATTAAACTTCAAAGTTTTGAATTTTTTAATTAAATCATCTCTCATAATTTTTTAGAAGTTTCTATTAAGTTTCTTAAAATTATTAAAACTTTTAGTTAAACCCTCAAAAAAATTTAAATTTTAGTTTAAACTTCTTTTAAAAAAAAAACAAGTTGTCCCTCCCAAATTTTTATCCAAGTTTCGCCGGTCACACATGCACCGTGAATGAAAGAAAAAATATATTTATAAAATTTTATTTAAAAGGACACATTATATATAAAAAAAAAAATTACTCTTTTTCATTTCGTAGAGTCCCCAAAGAATTACTCTTTTTAATTGTATATTTTAATCTATTAATGCAATTCCTGCCGTGGGTATTGTACCCAGTATTTCCCCCTCCCCTTAAATTAAACCCAAGACTTTTACCCTTGAGCAATCTACCTACTGTTTTGTCATTATTATTTTTATTAGTAATGGTAAAATTTGTTATTTCCAACACTAATATTTATTGTTTTAATTATTACAAATTATCATAGTTAATTAGTTTCATTATATTCATCCTTACTTATTTCCATCAAATTAGAGTATAACGAAACCATGTTTTTAGGTAATCTGATGACTCACGGTTGGGCATTGAACAAGAGTTCAGGTTGCGCAAGACCTTATACCACCGTCGAGTGCGATAAAACCCCTACTCAATAATTTAGTTAATCGAGCATTGACATCTAGGTACGTACCCTTTTTGTGTGTATATACTTTTATATTTGTAGCACGTTTTAGATTCCTCAATATATATATATATATTCTTTTACATATTATTACTATTATATTATTGTTCCATAAAATATTTACATATGTATTTCATTTCCATTATAATATACGGCTTGATGTTAAGGGGATATTTTAATTATTTTAGAAACCAATTAGAAAGTGATGTACTGAGGTAATCGGGTATCATCTTCTTCGGTTGTCATAAATAATAAAAAAATATTCTTTTAGTAATCATTATGCATACATTTTAGGGAGTAACTATTAAATTAGATTCGATTTTTTATTTTTTCTTGAAAAGACAACATGAAACCAACAAGGTACTAATTTTTGGGCATCGTGGTGTGCTAATACTTCCCGCGCATAACTAACTCTCGAACCATACTCGTTTTTCTCTGGTTATCCTTTGGTGTCCGGTCTACCTAATCTAAGTGATCAGTGGTGACTCTAATTTTCCCCTTTTTCCTTATTCAAAATCGAGTTTTCAAAATGTAACCCGATTTTTTTCATTATTACATTGGTTAATAAATAAACTTGAGTTACAAATAAAATTTATTAATTGATCTAGCAGTCGAGGATGCTCACCTCCCATCTTAATTTCGAGTCCTGACAAATAGAAAATTGCCCAAACAGCAGAAGATGATAAACTTGGGTTGGGCCTAGACATAAATGAAAACATTGGGATGATGTAACAGGCCCTCTAACTACTATTCTATTTCTGCTTTCTCGTAGCCTGGAAGTGTCGGAATCCTGTAAAGAAATTATCCCATCTGCAAAGATATGCAATCACCATGTCTCCACCTCTGCAACAATTTTTGTGTAGGTTTTCATTTTCACCTACCAAATCCTCAAAACTCCTCCCCGTTTCTCAATTCCAATTCTCCTAAGCCCACGGATGCTAACAAAAGACTCGTAATACGGAGCCAGAATCGACCCAGCAACAGCCACAACGATACAAACCCCAAAGGGAAGGTGACAGTGAAGGGAAAGAAAGAGAATGTTTGGAGTATTGATAATGAGAGGGAAAAAGCTGAGAAAGAGAAAGGGAGAGAAAGTACAAAACAAAGGAGGAGGAGGAAAGGAAAGAGAGTGGTTATTGGTCAGAAGAACAAGATGGGTAGAGTTTTGGTCTCTGCTGCAATGTTAATGGAAGTTGAAACTGTTCTACAGACTCAGGTATTTATTTACTATTTCTTATATTTATGCCTTATGAATTCTTTGCGTGGAAGTGGAACAATTGATGTGATCTGTTAATAAAATTTGGCTTAGGCATTGAATACTGCATTTTATTTATTTGTAACAATATCTCGATATGATTTTGCTGGGAACGTTGAGTGATCCATGACTTCAATCAGAAACTGAAGTCGGTTTCAGATGTGTTGTACTTGTATATTACTTTAGTTGTGGTCTTGGATATGTAGATGTTGTGCTGCTGGATTTGGCATGCTTTGGAAGGTTTAGTTTGAACCTGTTCAGAATTATGGTATTTGGTGCTATGCTACTACATTTTGTTTTAAATACAACATATTTTTTGAAAGCTCTTCATTGCTATTGGTAATCCCCCCTCCGAAAGTAAAAGAAAGAAGCAAAATGACCAAGAGTTTGCATGACTTTTCAAGTTTCCATTTTGCTTGCTATCAAAAAATGATTACTTTTTCTTGGTTCTTCAATTGTATATTTTCATTTTTTTCTTAATATCCAGCTCCTGCATGAACTTTTTAGTTTTCTTTGGCTTCCATAGAAATGTATTATTTTCATGTTTGAAGCAGAATTATGTATGGTTTTCCTTTTCCATAAAGAAATTTGAGGTTTGAGCCCCATCAGAAAGGGGAGGAATGATTTCTAAATCAATGAAAATGGATTTATTTGATCAAGTAGTTTGTTTCTTTGGTTCTCATGTCTTCTTTCAGGAACCTGTAATAAAACCAGCATGGAATACATTTGCTAGTAGTGTGAGTGGGATATGGAAGGGGGTTGGAGCGGTGTTTTCACCCAATACTGCTGAAATGGAGCCCATTGAAATTGGAAGCAGGAATATGACTGCTACACACTTACTTGTGTTGAGGCAGTTTTTCCTCCTTCTGGAAAGACCTCTGAAATCCATAGGAAGATAAATTGGGTTACTCTGAATCCACATGGTGAAGTTCCACAACATGTTGATGTCAGCCTTGGAAATAAGGAAGAGCCCAGAGTCGAGAAAGCAACTTCACCACTGAAAGAAAATGCCAATTATGGCATGACAAATCATGTTTTGCCTAAATTTGGCTCTTTTGACTTGACAACTAGTGATGTGATGGAAGAAGATGTCATGGGCAATGAGCCTGGTCTTGTTTTCTTTGAGGTTAGTTAATTCATCCTTTCTTCAGTAACCGCTATAAAACCATGAATGATATGAGAGACTTTCAAGCAATGCTCTATTGCCGTGAAGAAAATGATTTATTCAACCTTTCATTTTTTCAGTATGCCATATACTAATATCTTTTTGTAGAAAGATTGCCAAGGAGAGTAGACTACTGTTTACCACTCTACTAGAAAAGATCTGTTAGATAATTGCTGAAATGCTGATGAACAATTCACTAAATTCTACATTTTATTTTTAGTAAATTATATTAATTTCTTCCTTTGTTTTTATTGATTTCTGACATTTGTTACTTGTTGGTCTAATTGTTAACTCCCAGGATGGATCTTATTCCAGAGGGCCCCTTGATATTCCTGTTGGTGAAGTTGATGACTCTAATTATTATCTTTCTCCAACTTTTAAATTTGAACAAGTAAGTGTTGCATGCCATGTTTGTTGTTTTTCTAAGCATTATCCAAATTGATTTGCTTGTGCATGCCATGCCTTTATTTTAAAAAAGGGTTTGTTTTGTTTTTTTTTTCTTTGCCAAATAGGCCAGAAAAATCAGAGGAATCGACTCTGTTAGTACAAAATGCATGCTGATGTCGATGTGGAAATGTCATTTATAAATTGGAAATGTTAAAGACTCTTTTTACGAGTTGATTTCTCATATTTGGGTAATTTTGTCGAACTCTGATGGTATAGTATTTTTAATGAGATTTTCTGGATAACTTGCATTTAAACACATGCGATAGAAGTGTTTTAATTAATGTTGGGTTGGTGGAGGATATGCGTTTTTCTTCTTTAGTTTGTTGCTTATTGAATCGAGCTTGTTTCATTGTGCAGTGTTTGGTCAAAGGTTGCCACAAAAGACTTCGTATTGTTCATACAATAGAGTTTGGTAATGGGGGTTCAGATGTTCAGATAATGAGAGTTGCTATTTATGAAGAAGAGTGGGCGAGTCCTGCACATATTCGTGATAAAAGGTATTCTTTTATTACGTTTCTGTTTCGATCTTTGTATTTACGCTTTCAATAATCCTTTGGCCTGATGTTCATGATGAAACTGATTTCACGAGGTTATATGTTGTTTGAGCAGTGATCCGGAGTTTGATTTGACGTCATTTTCTCAACGGAAAAGAACTCGGCCATCAGAGCTTGTAGGGCCATGGAAGGTTTTTGAAATTAGTGCCACTCCGATATATGGTGATGATAATGCAACTGCGGAAAGCAATGGAGCCCCATATGTGTACCTTTGCATGGAAACCTTAAAGAAGAGGAGCTTGTCCGAGAGTTCAGGCTACTTTAGAGAGGAAGAGGTGCTAGACATGCAGAATGTTACAGTTCTCTGGCTACCTGGCGGTGTGACGAGTTATGTTGATGTCAGTAACGATGGCACCCTCACTATTGGAGTTGGATGGTACTCGGATGAGGGAATCAACCTTGTTATGGAGCGAGATTATGGTATAGATGGGAAGCTGAAGGAAGTTAGATGGAAATCTGAGGTAAAAAGAAGGTGGGCTAATCCAGTGTCTTTGTAAATATTAAAATACCTGAACTTGTCAACGGGAAACTTTATGTTAGAAGATAAAATGCAATGAGATTAAGAAACATAAAGGTGCGTAGGTTCTACTAGGTTCTGTTGGATATGCCATTGTAGTCTGCAGATGAGTAGTCTTGGATCGAATGGGGTTTATATATAAAACAACCGTTCCATTCCTTTTCTGTTTTCAACAAGCCCCATGCTTTTTACCTTCTGGGAATGCCGGATGATAGATGTTTGGAATGTTCATGCAGGGTCTTGTTATATGAGTGTTTGAATTCGAACAATGCCTATCGACACTTGGAAAAGAAAACTGAGTGGATATCGTGATAGATATTTGCCTTTAATTAATGTATGTATAAATAAGAGCCTGGGTCACTTCGGAAGCTGCCCGTGCCATGCCTCTGATTTTTCTACTTGAAATGTGATTTCTCAGAGAAGATGGAATAAAGGAGGTTGTCAAGTTTTACCTATGGCAACAATGGGTTCAAAATTCAAAACCCATTTTATAAAATCAATCAAGTTGAAGCATGAAGAAAAAAAACATGGAAAAAGTTTTTTTTTTAATTAGACATCGACTAAATACCATCATGATTGGGAGACTTGGAATTATTTGATTGAAATGCCATGATTATTGCATGGAACATATTCCTGCCAAGTTGACTGAGAACACTGATCTGTTCTTGCAACAAAATCCACTGGGCCTTTTTCCAAAACCTTCATGCATATCTATGTCGGACATCAAGCAAAGTGATTGCTTAATATGCATGATTGACTGGTTTTGTCTATTAGCATCTAAATATTTGTTTTCCTTTTCTATTATTCACTAATTACAAGCTTTGCTTATACTGTGAGTATAGTGCAGAATCTATGTGCTATTAGCACTGCGCCTTGATATGAAATCATTAAAGAATCTAGGTGCTATTATTCCTCAAATCTTGTTAATTGAGGAATTTCAAAAGTGTGGTTTCGAACTGTTACTCGGACTCATGTGTGAGTGTCCAATATAAGTATGGTCAGATTTTTCTGTACGTATTTTGAGAATCCTTGGAGGTCACATCCTTGGGACTGTGTTTCAGACAGAAGTGCCGGACATAGGTACTTCAAGAAAAATGAAAAGTGTGTGTGGGTTTGGAGTGCTTTGGCTCCCTTCCAAGCCCTCTTTCTTGAAAGCGTGTGGTTCATGTGCAATTTCGATTTTAGACTCTTCAGTCTATGAGTGTTTGCTAAGAAATGAAACGATGTTGCTTATCATTTAACATGATCAAGATGCATGGCATGCATATACACCATGTTTTCTGTAAATAAAATGATATTTGTTAATAATTTAACATGACTAAGATGCTCTCACATGCATTTGTTCTCAATTTTTTGGTCATATGGGAGAAAATTGTAAATCACCTTTTCTATGTGATTTAAGTCAAAATGGCCTTCTACGGATACAAATTATTTGTCAACTAAAGATAAATGACTTGAAATGATGTAGCAAACTTCCACGACAATGCAACTGACATGACAATGTCATATAGACAAAATTGTTGACTTGAAAAAATATTACATCAGTCAAAAAATAATTTTTTTTAATGAAATGTCATTCTGTCAAGTTATTTCAAGTTGTTTATCGTAAGTTGAATAACAGTGTTAATCGCAGAAGGATCATTTTCATCCAAAATGAAATGTTGAGAGTTAAATTACTTCAAAAAAAAAGAATAGGGGTCAAGTGACTATTAAGTCAAACGTTAAGAATATTGTTTGACATTATGCATTTAATGTTTATAATAAAATTAGAGATATTTATGGAAAAACTTTCCACTGTAGCATCGACATTGCATTGAATAATTACCCATATTAGACTAAGTCACAGGAAGGTACAAGGACTAGGGGTCAAATCCCCAAAATTTTGGAAAATTAGAATTCGATCCCTAATTTTTTTAAAAAATTTAATTTGCCCCCTCAAAATTTTTAAAAATTCATATTAAACGTTAAATTTTGTAATATTTTTAATTAAATACTCTCCCATAATTTTTAAAAGTTCATATTAAATCTCTTAAAATTATTAAAAGTTTTAGTTAAACTCTCAAAATTTTGAAAATTTTAGTTTAAGCCTCCATTTTAAAAAAAATAAATAAATTGTCCCTCTAAACTATTACCCTCAAGTTTCGCCACTAGTCACACGCGATGTGGATGAAATAAAAATGTATTTATTTATATAAAAGAACATATTTTATATATAAAAGAATTATTTGAGGAATGATCATAGGAGTGGTGAAGGATTTGTATATAATTCTAATAATATTGTATTTGATTTTTAAGTAGTTGTTTTAGTTGACTTGTTTAAAATTTATATAAATCCTAAGTTAAAAATTTTGAATTTTTATTTGACATAATGACTGTAAATTTTTAATTTCACAAGTAATTTTAGTTTATTGTCATGTTCTTATTTATTTTTTTATTTAAATTAATTAAAGACATTTAAAAATTAAAGAACATTTATCTATTTATTTTAGCTTAAACTTTTCTGTTCTTAAAAATTAATTTTACAGTGATAAAAATATTTCAAACGAATAAAAATATTTCAAACGAGAACTTGAAAACGCTCTGGTTATTATGATTAAAGAGTTGTTGCTTGGAGATACAGAGGTTGTGATAATGCAAATTAGTCGCTCGGCGAACTTGATGGCCGATAGGCTTACTGGAGCTTTGTGTGGACAGCAGCCTATGGAGATTCTTCATGCATTTGAACTGATAGAGTTACAACCAGTGTTGTTGGGTGATTGGCAACATGCCACTGGTGTTGGTTAGTAGGTTCTTTCGACTGTTATTGAGAGTTGGATTGAGGTTATTTTTTGTGCTTTAATGAGGTGTTGTTTTGCCTTAGCTTTTCGAGCTGTCTCGATGGGTTTTTCTGTAACTACAATTACGTGTACTCTTTTTTTTCTATTTAGGATCAGGGAAATTTTTTAACGAGGCATATGATTATAGTATTTTCTTTCTTGTATAAAAAAAAAAGGAAATTCAGATAGGTGGTTCAAAAATAATTCAGAGCAGGACAAGGACATTGCACATTTTAATTTATTTTCTTACTTAACATTGTCATTGACTTTTAAAATCCAACAATTTATCGACACATCACGGTATTGGAAATTGTATATTCATAATTCCAAAACGAAAAACATAATGCCAATCGTAAATATTTATATATACAAAATCTATTAAATGATCAATATTTTTTAATATGATTATCACATTTCATCGTTTATTCATATAAATTATTTATGTCAAGTTTTTATTAAAATAATGATAATGTTTAATTATTATTTTAATATAAAAACCTTAATCCATTGTACTATAATTATAATAATAGTATTTTCGATCAACATAATAAAAATATTGAATAAATTTTAAATTTTCCCTACACGAGTGCAATAAAATTACTAAACCCAATTATAGATTCGTCTAAAATGTTATTGGTATGAAAAAAAATGTGAATCCTAAATATGTTCATATATTCCAAGCTTCTGTACTCTTGTATAGTTGTAATTTAACGTTGATTTTATTTTTCGGAATTCAATCACTATTTTTTTTGGATTTTTTTGAACAACTATTTTTTGGATTTTAAAATTCAAATCCAATTATTAGCATCATTGAAGTTCCTTGGTTAAACTTGTTTATGTGACATTTGATAAGAACAATTTTTGCAAATAATAATACTATGATGCCCTCCTTTTGTCATTTCGTGCCATGATTTAGTTAAGAAAGGTGTTTTTAACGAGTTACCTTTTTTTCTTTTTTCTTTTTAAATAATTTGGAACTATATAACAAAAAAATATATTGTAATGGACTTGAATTTTTAAATATGAAAGGTAGAAACTAAATTATTGAAAATAAAAGTACATGTATTGAATTTCAAATGTGTGGATGATACGCGGATTTGGAGCATATTTTAACATAAAAAACATATGAATTCAATAATTTTATTGTGTGTATGAATGAAAAGTGTCTCGTTTATTTATTTAACGGTTTAAACAAAGATTAATCATATCAAACTAGAAAAAAATTACAAAGAAGAAATAGATTCAACAAATTTGATGTATTATTTCGAAAGAAATTGCAAAATGATTTATAATCATACCAAACCCTGTCCATATCCGTGACAGTTGAATTTATATTCATAATCAAGGCTATTTAAAGACTTTGATAACAAATTAATAACCTTTCAATGTAAGCCATTTTCGTAGCCATGTTTTGTTGATATCTAACTAAAACATTTCCATCGATTTTGATGATATAATATTTCATGGTAAATAAACAATAAATTCTATTTCTAAGAGAAAAAATAATAGTAGTATTAATTATTTATATAATTTTATTTCTCTAGACAAAATGGAACATAATAAAAAATATTATTTCTTTTGTTTTTTTGTTTTTCATATAATTAAATTATACAATAATATTAGATATTTTTCTCATATGAATTCTATTCCATGTATCTTAGCTTAAGAAAAAACAATCACGGTTGAAATAGACCCATCGTCAAGCTCGGTCATGCTTCATGTTACACTGATTTATTTATTTTTAATTATCTGATAGGATTACAAAATAATATATGCTTATTAATTTTAGAACTTTAATGACACATATACATCGTACAGATAATTTGTTCATATTTAACATATATCTCTATGTCCATCGTGCTCGTTTTCGGATCAAGGTAGCATATGTCATGCTTAATCAAGAAATAAATTAGAAGAAAATGAAAAGAAAAAAGGGGTGGAAAGGCACATGCAAATCCAAACAAAACCTCAATAATACAGCTATCAAGGGAGTAGTCCATCTTCAATGAGCCAACTAGCCAAAGAAGATGAATGAGCCACGCAATAATCAACTTGTTTTGGTGGGTCTCCGCATTTTCGGCCACGTCTTAATCTTACACATACTGCAGTTAAACTTTTCATTTTATATCAGTTTTTCGAATATGTAAAATTATTATTTGATACAATGATCACTTATGATAATTTTTTTTAACTCTTTAAGGTTTCAAAATATTTTCTTTTCTACTTTTGCATGGCATACAACGGCGGATCTACATGTATTGTGGGGTAAGCCGTGCATACATTGAATTTTTTAAAGTTCATACATTTGCCTTTAATTTTTTTAATTTTTATGAATTAATCCTTAAACTTTTATAATATTTATGATTTGTGACCACTCTGAAATTTTAAGATTTTATGTGTGTCCACCCTAAGATGGCATATGTATTTATTATTACTGATTAACGATGAAGATTACAGAACAAGAAACCTTAAAACAAGGCTTGTTGTGAAATCTTCTTATCTGATATTTGATATACTAACACTGTATTGTGGAAGAAGAAAAGAATATAAAAAAGAAAGGAAAGTTTAGAGAAAAAGATAAATTCTTAAACAAGCTTTGACACAAGGAATAAAGTTGAAGATTTGGAACGTTGTTGTCTGGTTTTATCAGTTCATGAAGAACCTAAAAAAAGGGTTTTCATCCATTGACTTTCACATGATCATTATTCATTAGGGTTTTATAAATATATATTCCCCAGAATTCTGTGTAAAAATGATTATTTTACAAAAACGACCCAGGAAACCAGTAAAGTAAACATATATTATTGGAAAAACGAGGTGTTTAGCAGCTTTAAAAGTGGGTTAAGATTGGATTAAAGAAGGGGTTTGTTTGTATATTTTAAGGAATATAATTAATCCAACATATTTACCTTTTTAGAAAGAGAGATGGAAAAGCAAAGGGATTAAGAATAAGTGGTGAAAAACATGCAGGTGATGATAAATTGGGAGGAAGCAGAAACAGACAGATTTCACGTGGAAAGATTCATATATTTGGTGAATATGAGTTGGCATTTGGTGAAACCAAATCCAATAAATTTTCCCATTGAAATACTGAAGGAAGAGATCTGGTTAGATAAGAGTATTGGAGGCTCTAACATGATATCCTATGTGCTAAACAGATAGAGGAGAGAGAAACACGAACCATAACCTACTAACTTAATCCCCGAATTTGCTTATTTTTTTAGTATAACTATCGGGATATTGGATGATTAATCTGGAATAGGTACCGCATAGGCTTATTATGAGAGCGAGTCTAATTTGCTCCATTCACAACGTCAAGATTCGAACTCTGACTTTGCTTAAGAGATTTAGTATCTCACGCCACTAGATCAATTGATTGTTAGTGGTATTTACTTTATTTTATGTGTTATAAAGATAACTAGGGGTGTTCAAACTTTGGTTTTAACCGAATTAACCGACCGAACAAAAAAAAAATTCTGTTAATCAGTCGATTAATTTTAGGTTCAGTCGGTTAACGGTTAATGGTTTTTTAAACTTCGGTTATCGGTTAATTTGGTTTGAAATCGGTTAATTAACTGAAATTTTTATCTATTATATATATTACATATATTTATTTTTGGTCACTAAACTTTTAAAAATTATAAAATGATCATTAAACATTTTTTATATATTATAAAATGGTCATTAAACTTTATCAAATTATCACAAAATGATCATTAAATTTATTAAAATATTAATAATGGTCATTAAACTTTTCAATATTTATCAATAATTTATAATGTACAATGAATCAATGATCATTTTGTAAGAGTTTGATAAGTTTAACGGCTGTTTTATAACTTCTGAAGTTTAGTGACTAAAAAGATCATTTTAACATAGTTTAGTGACCATTTATGTAATTTACCCAAAAGTTTATAACAAATTTCAATTAATTCGAAAATCGACCGAATTAACCGAACGTTTTTTCGGTTTGGTTAACGGTTAATAAAAAAATTCGGTTATGAATTTTTGGTAGTTCGGTTCGGTCGATTAACCAAATCGGCCGATTGAACACTCTTAAAGATAACATTGCTAGTAACATCGGTTATAAACCCTAAACACATATCAACCCCTAAATAAAAACTAATTCAATTTAAAAATATTTGAATTTATAATCTCTTGGATATTGAAATAACAAATTCTCAATCATAATGTGAACATAGAATATATATATATATCCTTTCTTTTATTTCTAAAAAAAATGTCAAAGCTTATACTATGTATATATTGCTAATCATTGTATTATACATAATATAAGCTTTGACATTTTTTTAGAAATAAAAGAAAGGAAAAATGGTGAGAATTAAAGGGGATTAATTAATTATTGAGAAACGAACGTCGCTACTTTGTATTCGTTACTACCGACTTATTTTTCGTTATATATATTTAACAAATTTTAAATCTAATTTTAATTTTATCTAGAGAGGAGAAGAGAACTTTAAGGGAAGAAAGTAAAGTGTTTCTAGAACTCATAACTATAAGAAAACATAGATGAGCGGCTTAACCAACCGGTTAAATCTTAAAGCGATCATTTATTTTTCTATATATGTGAAGAGATTGGATTTGAATGACATTTAAAATTATGTGTAAGCGTTTTAAAGAAATAAGCTGGTTTAATATATAATGGCTTAGTTTCATTATAACCCAAAATCTAGAACTTAATCCGAATATTTGTCTATTTTTCATTTTATAATTATATTTTTTTAATAGTCTAAAGGTTTATTATAAGGTAGTATCTGTTCATACATATTCTTAACCTTTTGACAATGCCTATTCACCTAGGGCCAGCCCTGGGCTTCTGGTGACCTTGGGCGAATTAAAAAATGGGCCCTAAATTAGAGATTTAAATTGTAGTTGCGATCGTATTTACGGTCGTATTACGATTATCGTGGCTGTGGACATTACAGATGTTATTTCGGTGACTGTGAGTATCGTGGTTGTGAATTTTTTTTAATAATATACGCTATTGTGGATATAACGGTTGCAAATACCACAATTTCAGATCGGGCGCTACCACCATATAACAATTGTTGTTATAGTTGCATACCGCTATTTAAATCATTGTCCCTAATAGTAAGTAATGAAAAAATTAAATTTTAAGAGTAGGTCCATAATAACAAGTATTGAAAAACTGAGCCCCTAATAAGAAATATTGAAAAAAAATTGAATTTTAAGAGTATGCATATAATATCAAATGTTAGAAAACAATCGGGACCCTAATAACAAGTATTAGAAAAAAAATTAAATTTTAAAAGTAGACTTCTAATAATAAATATTGAAAAATTAGCCTCATATTAATAAGTATTGGGAAAAAATTGTGCCCCTAATAACAAATAATAAAAGGGAAAAAATTGACCTTTAACAATAAATATAATTAAAAAATTACAAATATATAACTTTCCTGAGCAGTGGACCCTAGGCAGGCGCCCTTATTGTCTTGTCCCAAGGTCGGGCCTGCATATACCTTGTAGATAGAGCAATTTGAACATTCGTTTCCTAAGATGAACACCATCCGCTTTTCTACTGGAACACTTGTTGGGTTCCATTTTATAATTATATTAAAAGTGTTAATTAATGTGTTATATATTTATATAATTTTTTATACGTTAATCAGTTGGTTTCTATTGTTTTACAAACAAAATACTGGGAAAATGGTGGAAAATAATGGGAGAATGATGGTTAGTACATTTTGTTTTATATCTATCCGTTTCCTATATTTTTCTTTTATGGATTTAAATGACATTTAAAAGGGTGATTAAGAGCTTTAAAGAGGTAGGGTGGATTAATCAATAATGATATAATTTCACTGTAGGCTTTATATGTCAACCTTACAATTTTGCAAAAAGGCAACCAGCAAAATTAAATTGGTAGATCAATGAAATATAATTTGTTCAAACCTATGGTAAAAGCTTGCATATAAGTTAAAATAACAACATTCTCTATTATAATCACGGACGGAATCAAAAATCAAACTTAAAGGGGCAAAATAATAAAAAAAAACGAGGGGACAAAATCTAAATAAAACAAATTTAGAATCCAAACTATTATTTATCTCTATATATATTTTAGGGTTAAGTGCACAAATGGTCAGTAAACTATCTCAAAAAATACAAAATGGTCATTAAACTTTCAAAAGTTACATAATAGGCATTAAACTTTAGTTTTTGTTACAAGATGGTCACTGAGCCGTTAACTGTCATTAAGTGAATGACGTTACAATTACGAAAATTTGAATAATAACATATTTAATCCTCCATATTTACACATTCAATCAATTTAGTCCTAATTTAACCCTCGTTATTGATGCCTAAATTGACATAACGTTTAAATATTGAGGATTAAATATATTGTTATACAAATTTTCGTAACTGTCAAATCATCCAGTTAACAACAGTTAACGGCTCAGTGACTATTTTGTAACAAAAACTAAAGTTTAATGTCCATTATGTAACATTTAAAAATTTGACGACTATTTTATATTTTTTAGATAGTTTAGTGACCATTTATGTACTTTACCCTATATTTTAATACAAAAAAGTTTGGGACAGAGTCTCCCAAACTATATAATTGTTTAATTTTTAATATATATTTTTATATATAAGATTAATTACAATATATCCTTTTCTCTCCATTAAATATGGATGTGATGTTTAATAAATAATGTTTCAAAAACTATGATTTTTTATGGGTATTTATTCTATGACAAACGTTTGTGAAAACTTTATTTATACAAGCGCTTTAGTTTTAGGGTTTAAAGACTCTATTTAGGGTTTAGAGTTTAAGTGCAGTAGTGATAAATTTAGGGGTTGTTGATAGAATTTTAGGTTTATGGTTAAAATTTAGGGTTTATAGGCTAAAACTAAATCCCTAACCATATTACCCTAAACTTCAACCCTAAATTTTAAATCTCGCACTAAACCCCTAAACTCTAAACCCTAAACTAAAATCATAAACCCTAAAATTAAAGCGCTTGTGGAAATAAAAAAATTCACCGTCTGTATATGGGATAATAATCATTTTTATATATAATAGATAAATTATCTATAATATCAATGAACTATCAAATCATAGACAATTACGTTCGTACTAACGGGTTGATCCAAGTGATAAGCAATTTGATATAGTTTAAACAGGTCTCGAGTGTATACAAAAAATCTCATTGAGAGACTCACCTGTCATAATCAGGTGTGCGACGCGAGTTGGTTCGAATTAGTTAAGACAAAGCCTTTGGAACCGAAAGGTCAAACAAAAAACAATTACGTTTATGTGTATTTAAACTTAAAATATCTAAAAAAATACCAATCACATTAAGATTCAACCGGTGTTTAAAAATTATATATATTTATTGCTAAATACGAGTACACATTATCCTAAATAGAGAGGAAGAAAAATACAACCATGGTTGACTTAACTTCAGATGGAGTAACAAGTGATTTATATCAAATCTTTAATAGATGCAATTTCTGAATTCAATCTTTGGACAACATATATTTCTTCTGCTCTTCGAGAACGAACCAAAATAAGGTTTTTCATAAATTAAAAAAAAAAGAATAAAAAAAGAAAGTTGGAGAGCGTGATCTCACGCTCCAATGACAGAGCGTGCGTAATTACAGAAGACAGAATAGTTACCACCTTTTGCCTTCGACGTGAGTTTTACGTTCCTCATGTTAGAATTGGAATCCTCTAAAGCGAAACAAAATAATATAACAATAAAAGGAAAGTAGGGTCTTATTGTCTGCGTCCAGTCTCATATGTTATCTCTTACGGGAGGCTGAGACGCATCAGTTTAAGGATATTCTTGTAAGGTTGCTGGAAAATAAAAACACAAACCTCGAAGAGCATGCTTTAACTGAAACATCATTAGGGATGTGTTTATTGAGTCAAGTCAAAATATCAAAACTTTTTAAGCTTGATATAATCAAAAGTGCTTAAATTTTTGAAAAAAAATTAATTAAATTTTAAAATATTTTTTTCACCCAATTAAGTTTATATTCTAAAATTTTATTAATTCACCAATTTGACCAGTTTTGACGGTTAAATTTAACAATTTTTTTAAATCAGTTAATTCAACGTGCCGTGTTACAGTATTGCCACTTGACATTTTTAAAATTTTTTATTTTATTTAAAAAATCTTTAAAAATTCTAAAAAACTTAAAAAATTATAAAAAATAGTTTTCTAAAAAATCTGTAAACGTCACATGACAGAACTGTAGTGTATCACATGACAGTAATATCTCAAGAAAGAAACGCCAAAAATTGATTGTCAAAGTTGGTCAAGGGCCTTAATTTATGAAATTTTGGAATATAGGAGCTTAATTGGGTGCAAAAAAATTAGGGGTTTAATTAATTTTTTTAAGTTTAAAGGCTTATGATACTCTTAAGCCAAATTTTAATTTAAATTTCACTTTTGATTCTTTGGTATCGGTAGTTAATTTATTATCCGATTAAATTAGATTGTGTACTATATAAATCTATTATGTATGTAATTCTCTAAGTATTCGAATATTTTTTCCTTCTTTCAGTGAAGAACAACGTAAATGAGTCTCGTCGCTCTTATTTGAGTGTACAAATTTAAGACTTTGTGTTGATCTTAGAAAGACGTTGATCTTTGATTACATCGACCAGTTTAAAATTGCTTTTAAGACAATAACTTGTACACAATATAGTAAATGTATTATTTTTATAATAGGAGTAATTAATAAGTGGTGCTGGTTTTTTGTCCCGTTACTATCTAGCGAATGAAGTGTATAACAACATTTAAATTTTAATTTGACAATTCAAGTGATAATCTATTCATTCAATTTTCCATTTAAAACTATTCCCAAAGAAATTCCGCGAAGAAATTTATTGATGCCATCGGTAAAGTTAAGAATTTTGAAAAATATTACCGGATCAGATAATTCATGATTTACAATATGAGTTATATTTTGATACACAAGTTATGTAAAAAAAATTACACAATCTTTCATATTTAAGCTATCAAATCTAAAACCTAAATCTCTAACATTAACGCCCTAAAAATCTAAACCTCAAAACCTAAACTCTAAATTATAACCATAAACCTTAAATTATATACCCTACAACCTAAACCCTTAAATCCTAAACCACAACCTAAATCTTTAAACTCTAAAATTGAAAGGATTGTGTAAACTAAAATTTACACAAACTTGTGTATCAAAGTATTTTTCTTATAATATATATTTAATTGTACCATAATTATATTTAAAATATTTAATATAATTTTTGATAGATTTATAATTTTCATTGAAATGTGTTATGAGATGTTTGCTATTAGGATAGTAATGATGGTTGATTTTTTACTCGCGTCAATCCTGATTTAAAAGACTATGGTATCTATCTTAAGAGATTTAAATTCAAGCAATTTTATCTGTAAAGAGTATGTGCGTTATCAAATTTTAAAAAAATATAAATAAATATTACCTTTTAATCGACTATTCATAAAAAGAATTTGTAATAAAAATATATTTCCTAAAAGAAATAGACTTACCTCATTAAAAATCTTTTCATTTAAAAAAAATCATATTTTATAAAATCGTATATGTTAGTGTATTAATTTGCCATGTGGTATTTAATATTTTTTTATTATCATTTATCAGTTCCAAAACCGAAAAATCTTCCCCAAAAAGCAAAATATTAATACAAAATTGCTTTACAAATTAAGATTATAATTTTATTATCTACGATCTTTTCTTCTATTCCCCAACAACAAAATTTTATATTAAAATAAAAGAAAATAAACAAAATCTTCCTGTCAAGTCTCCATAGCTGCACAATCAAAAAGGTAAAAGAAAATGAGGTAAAAAAGAAGCCTGAGAAAGCAACCCACTCAGTCTAAAAGCCAAGTCATGAAATCCCCCAAGCCAGCTTCAACCCAAAGTTTTCCACAACCAACAAACAATAAATAAAATAAAGGAAAAACTACATATTTAGTACCCAAACTATTCCTGTATTACTATTTTGGTACCCTAACTATTATTTTTGGCAAAAGAGTACCTAACGTTACATTTTTATTCTATTTTAGTACCTATGTCGTTTAAACTTAACAGAAATGGTGGCGTAGCTTGGGTTAATAACAATTTTAGTCCAAAACTTATACAACCTATCAATCTAGTCTAAAATTCTATCAATTTAAACATTATTTTAGTTTTTGGATTAAAATTGTAAATTCCTCATTTTTCTTCTTCTAGTTGAACACTTTCTTTTTGTTTTGGTTTATAAAACACGATAGGGACAATCAAAACTTTAGAATTTTGGGATCAATGGGGGGGCTAATGCAGGGTCCATTGGAGGACCCAAACTCCACGATCAGGATACCGACAAGAATACGAGGGAGTGGGATGGAACAAAATGGGATTGAAGCTTTGCAAATCTCTCTCGGCGAGAATATATATAAGTGATTTGGACTAAATTGATAATACTATAAGTGTTTTGGACTAAAACTGTGATTTTACCAAGTCATGTTATCATCTCTGTTACTTTTTAACTGTCGGGTACCAAAATAGAACAAAAACGTAACATTAAGTACTATCTTTGTAACGACCCGAGTTTCGGAACTTGAGGGTCTGGTTGACCCGAGGTATGGGCTTCGCGTTTGGGCTGAGATATTGGGCCTTGAGAGCCTTGTTGGTCTTGAATGAAAGGTTTTGGGCTTGGGTGGTTGGTTTGTTTATGGCTAGGTGAAGGTAAGAGGGTAAATGGGTAAAAACATAATTAAGTCAATGGAGAGCTAGTGGGGGTTTAATTTTCTACAGAAAAAAGTGGGGAGGGTGAGATCATTATGGTCCCATTGTCTCATCTTTCTCTTACCCTCATTTTCTTCCTTCAAATCTTAATAGTTCAAGGTTCAATCTTTAGAATTTTGAGAGTGAATCTCGGATGGGATGTGAAGAGAAAGTTGTTCAGCATTAGATGATCTTTATTTTGAGTTAAGCTTTGCTTAGAACGGTGATGGAAGAGATTATGTTGAGTTTGAAGATGAATAACGAGAATGAGTTCTTGAGGGCTTTTTCACCAGCTTTAATACAAGGTTAGTACACTACTAACACCTATTGTTTCCTGCAAGTCATAAAAATAGGCTTGATGCATGTATTGGTGTTTTTGGCTTAGTTATACCTTGAGTGGTTGTTAATGGTAAATCATGTGATAGATGTTGCTATGGCTTAAAATTGGTAGAAACTCACTTAATACAATCATCATAACTTGTAGGGATGGTTTGGGGCTTAACTGTCTAGGTTAAACAGGGTTTATAGGTGAAACTCGTACCCAGGGTTCAGAAATCGAGCTCAAGTACCGATACCGGGGCTAGGGTATCAGTACTCTTTAGTGTAATGGGGGAAGAGTTGTGAGGGGAGTATCGGTATGCCTCCTCGTGTATCGGTACCCCTTACAAACAAGAATTTCAGTGACTCCTTAGCGTACCAGTACACAATGGTGCGTATCGATATGTACTGTTACATTGCTATGAGAGACTCACGTATTGGTACGTGTAGATAGGTGTACCGGTACGGATATGGATCGGTACAAGGCGATCCTAGTACCGATAAGGGTGTATCGGTACGCAATGGAGCGTATCGATAAGGCTTGATGGTTCAAATCTTTCGAACCTAAAATGAGTATCGGTACCCATGGCCGAGTACTGATACCTATAGTGGAGTACCGATACTCACCTTAGAGTATCGATACTCGCTGGGCATTCTGCCCAAGAAATTCAAGTTTACATTCGGGGGTTCTATAATTTGAGGCAAAGGGCCTTGTGGGTCTTTTAAGGTGTAAAATGAATACTAAAACTAAGAAATGGATATTTTAACCCCGTAAGTGAAATAATTGGCTAATGACTTTGTAAATATTGGGTAAACCGTGTGAGGTAGAAACCCATAGGGATCCTTGGTGGATTAATCGAGAATGTGTGGTAAATTAGGGTCTTTGATGTGTGCTGAGGGACATCTAGGTAGTCGAGTCATCCCTTGTTGGGATATGGATACCCTAAGTGTGTTGCAACACCTTAAAGATTCCCGAATGTTGGATCCCAATGCTTTGTGGACGCGTGCCTCATTTGAAGATGCTCGATGAGAGATCCCGAGCATGGATGTAGGATCCTGATGCTATGTGGACGCGGGCCTTGCTTAGAGTATAGGATCCCGATGCTTTGTGGATGCGGGCCTTAATCGTAGTTTAGGATCCCGATGCTTTGTAGATGCGGGCCTCACTCATGTGTAGGATTCTGATGCTTTATGGACGCAGACTTCACTTAATGTTGTTGGTGTTATCTGTGTGGTGCAAGGTAAATGTATGAGGTTCTAGTATGAGCTGTATGTGTAATCATACATTCATAATGCCATGTGTTTAGGCGGTTATGGTAGTGCCATTTTTATCTTGCCATGATGTCATTCATGTTGCTTTGCTTTATTTATGATTTGCATGAAGCATGGTTGAATGGCGGTGTATCCACTGATCTTTGTTAGCTCAGCGTTTGGAATCGTTGTTTTCGTTCGCAGGTTAGTAGGTTTGGATTGTTCTTGGAGGAGCACCATCAAAGAATGATTCCAGCGCCTCATCTCATCAGAGTACATTATTTAGGTCCTTGGACTATGTATTCGTAGGAGCCTATTGTATTTTGTAATTTGTATTTGGATTTTTAAACGATCGAGTCAAAGATCTATAATGTAATTTTAAAAGAAGCTCCATTGTATATGTTTTCAAATATTTATTATGTTTTATTGGGTTGTAAGTAAATGGATTTTCATAATGGATTTTTGGATTGAGCTAAACTAGGTCAAAATTTTATGGTAATGGTTTGGGCTTGAGGCCCAAATGTAACATCCGAGTCGAGGGTGTTATATTTAGTGGTATTAGAGCCTAGGTTTAGTCAGTTTTAAGAAAAACCCCGGGGTGGTTAGGGGTCAGGAATAGGTGTCTAGCAAATACGAGCTCGTGTGTCTAAGTTGTATTCCTTCAAGACTGGAATCTAGATGGTGTGTCCTGTGTTCGCGTGTTTCGCTGGTTGTGACATTAAGATAGACTCGGTCGCGTTCGTGAGGGTTGTGATGTTGGTTGATTCTTTTGACGATGATTCTGAGATCAGAGTTATCTCAAATATTAGGCTTAGGTTTACGAAGGAATAAATGAGTTGAGAGTGTGCCCTTCTCCTATCGCTTGAGGAAGTAATCGTGATTGTGTACCATAAGTTACATTGAGGTCTTGAGTTAATAGTGAGAACCTCCTATGGTGAGATTCTACGTATTGGTAGACGACCTTTATGGAATGGATAAGAGGGCTTACTTTTGATTGGCCAGTTGTAGAGTGACGATCGGAGGCCGTCATCATCCGTAATAAGTGAACCTTAATGGTGGGTACCATGTGATGGGGATGTAGCACGCCTGACGGATATACATTTTCGTCTAATGTAGAGAAGTACATGATGGTTGTGAGGTCACAAGTACGATCTTAGTAGGCTGAATGCTCGAGCAAGGTATGCTTGTTGCGGATTTTTATAGTAGTGGTCAGAGGGATAACGTGGGCTTTGTGCGAGGCGATGCTTGAGTGAAGCTTGAGAATACGTGGTTGACAGATACAACAGATTTGTCTCCTAAATGAGTTGTTATGATCTTGGCCATCGGTTGTTGTTCGGTCATGAGCCAGCTTGAGATGACAAGTGTAGTGTTGAAAGCTTCGAGGTTTTAGAGGAACCAAACCCAGAGTAATGAGAAAGACAAACTACCATCTTCTGAATGCGGTTCAGACTCATTGGGTTGACGGTGCGAGTTTGACCAAGGAGAGTCATGAAGGGAGACATGTTCCTTTAAAGAGATGAGCAGTATTGTTATGAATCTAAGTATAGAAAAAGGGGTTGAAAAAGGATGACTTGATCGATCGGGTTGATGGTTAAGAAACACTCAGAAGAATCTGAAGATGACGTGGAATAAGCTTAAGAGAAATCATGTCTGTATCATCTTTTTCTTAAAGGTAATGCATACGAAGGGTAAGAGACCATAGAGTCGGGTCTACAACCTGTGCTCCTTATATGGGATATCTTTGTGGATGAGTTTCGGAAGAGATACATCGGTAAGGTACACACGGATGAGGTGAGGACCAGTTTCTGCATCTGGTTCAAGGAGATCGAACGGTGTTTGCTTATGGGCAAGAGTTTTTGCGTTGAGTCGTTATGCCCAGAGTTGTTGTCACGAAAGAGTTGAGGTGCAAGAAGTTCAGACAAGGCTTAAATGTTGGATTTTAGTTGCATGTGACAGCGAGTCCGCTTGGGACATTCTTCGAGTTAGCCAATAGTGCGAAGGCACTTGAGCGACTTTAGAGTCCAGCATCTAATCGGTTTGAAGGTTCTAGAGGTCATGATGTGGAGACTCAGGATATGGTGGATTCCTCTCCCTATTTGCATGAGGGGCTTTATGCTTCGAGGAGTTCGAAGAGAACTGCTTTGGATCAGTCCCCAAGAGTTGGTACGGGATCTAGATCGAGGGTTCGTAGAGGCTCTTTGATTCTTACTCTGGAAGGGAGTATTGATGGTTCTGTTGGAGCATCGCTTCTATCGGCATGCGAGCGTTGTGGCTGACATCACCTTGGGTATGCTTTTTGGTTCGGAGGGTTGGCTATTGGTGTCGGGCACTAGGGCATTTGGCAAGGGACTGCCCAGTCCTAGATAAGATACATCAGTTCAGTCTCAAAGGTTGGCTATTTCCCGACATGATTAGAGTTTTGCTAAAGGCGGAGCAAGGGCACCGTCAGGTCATTGAGGTAGAGGTCCTGTGATATCTATTGCTAGGTTTGGCGCGATAAGTGGTTTTAGGCAGTTTGCTGCTCAGAATAGAGTTAACAGCGTTGCGACCGAGGATATGTTAGGTAATTAAGTTTTATGTTGGTTTCAGCTGTTATGTTAGCCGTTTAGCTCTTCGGTTGTGTAATAGACCGATTCTTGTTAGGTGCATCTTGGTAAATTTTGGGTTTGTTGTTGCTTTAGATGGTAAATAGAATTGCATAATTGCTAGATAAGGTTTTATCGTAGACGGTTGTTGAGAGTGCATAGGGGTCGTATGATGTGAGTGAGAAGTCGAGAAGTTTTAGATTGCTTGAATCTAATTGTTAGTGTCAGATAAGAAGAATCTTAACCTCTCTAGGGTGGATGTTGTGCTCCGTAGTGCTAGCTCGAGGAAGGTTGGGTATGTTGCAAGATGTTCTTGGCTTGCGTTGTAGACGCAAGGGTCGGGAGTCCATGGTCCTAGAGTTGTGGGTGTTTTGAGGGTATGGGGGTACCCTTGGTGAACAAGCAATCTTACAGGTTGATTGTGGTTTAGAACAACGATAAAGGTAAGGTTGAGTTCGTTGTTAGTGTCCATCACCTTGTGATATAGTACTTAATGAACTATTTGTTGGAGGCGCACTTGTGCGAGCGACTGATTGGGTGTTATTGCCAAGTGCTTCATTGAGATCGCATCTGCGTGAGAATAACTTATATGGTGGCTTTGAATGTGTTGGGCCGTAGTGTAACGGTATGAGATCGTTGCCGGTTTTACGTGAGTTTGGAGACCTTGTAGTGGCCATAGAATGCGGGAGCTTCGCGTGTTGTTGTTAGAGTAAGGTACCATAGAAAATGGTAAATGAAGGTTGTGATGGACATGGTCGAGGTCTTAAAGGCGAATCATGATGATAGTTGTCAGCTTGTACACCTGTTGAGCTAGACCTCGGGGAGTTAGAGGATTACCCAATTGAGTTAGACTAAAGTTATTAACGGTTAAGACAAACAAGGTGGAAGTTATCAGAGTAGCGCAACGGAAACGTGGATCAATAGCTGTGTTGAGGGTAACTGAATGGCTGTGGTGCAAAGAAATGTCTTTAGACGGGCCAGTTGGAAATCCTCGAGAACAGTCAAATGGCTCTTCGCGTCTGATTGTTTAGACCGAGTCAATGGTTAGAAGAAGGTGTTTAGACCTTCGCCAATAGAATGGTTAGTGTTGGGTTGCTTGTGCGAGTTCGTAAGTGGCGGTGGCCATCTCTCGGAACCAAGTAGTTGAATCGTAAGTAGTTTTCGATCATATTGAAAGTTGGTTTGGATAAAGTGAAGTTTTATGTTCTGACTTGGCGGGTCAAATTTGGAGAATGGAGTTGTTAGTTCGAGGTAGATTGATGTTAATGACCGATTGTTAGGGTTTTGTTTGTCCTTTTGTAGTTTGACTAGGATTTGGTTGTTAGGCGTGATGCATTCCTGATAATGTTTATGAATGTGGTGTAGTATTCTAGACATAGATAAAATCTAAGCTTAGTTTTAGCTGGCGAATGCTCTCATACTAATAGAAGGGTTGGTTAACCGAGGTAAAATCCCTTGAAGGTGAGTTCTTTAAGTTGATGTTTGAACAACGTGGCTTAAGGTTGGTGGTGTTACCATGCTTAGCGGATCGTCGTAAGTGTTGTTGGTTGCCGAAAAAGAGTCATGGGAAATCTCAAAAGAAGTGTTGAGAGCGTGTGGTTTAATGTTATGGTTCTGTTTAAGGTAGATTGAAAGGAGGGACTCTCCCTAATCAAGGTGATCATGTTTGAATGGTGAAATGGTTAGGTCTGTTTTGGTTACATCTCTCTTGCATCCATTTAAATTTTGAGGACGAAATTTTCTTTTAGGATGAGAGAGTTGTAACGACCCAGGTTTCGAAACTCGAGGGTCGGGTTGACCCGAAGCATGAGCTTCACGTTTGGGCTGAGATATTGGGCATTGATAGCCTTGTTGGTCTTGAAAGAAATGTTTTGGGCTTGGGTTATTGGTTTGTTTATGGTTAGGTGAAGGTAAGAAGGGCAAATGGGTAAAAGTATAATTAAGTCAAGGGAGAGCTGGTAGGGGTTTAATTTTCTGCAAAAAAAGAGGAGGATGATGAGATCATTCTGGTCCCCTTGTCTCATCTTTCTCTTACCCTCATTTTCTTCCTTCAAATCTTAATAGTTCAAGGTCCAATATTTAGAATTTTGAGAGTGAATCTCGGATGGGGTGTGAAGAGAAAGTTGTTCAGTATTAGAGGATCTTTATTTTGAGGTAAACTTTGCTTAGAACGGTGATGGAAGAGGTTATGTTGAGTTTGAAGATGAAGAACGAGAATGAGTTCTTGAGGGCTTCTTCACCAGCTTTAATACAAGGTTAGTACACTACTAACTTCTATTGTTTCCTGCAACTCATAAAAATAGGATTGATGCATGCGTTGGTGTTTTTGGCTTGGTTATACCTTGAGTGGTTGTTAATGGTAAATCATGTGATAGATGTTGCTATGGCTTAAAATTGGTAGAAACCCACTTAATACTATCATCATAACTTGTAGGGATGGTTTGGGGCTTAACCGTCTAGGTTAAATAGGGTTTCTAGGTGAAACCCGCACCCAAGATTCAGAAATTGGGCTCGAGTACCGATACCAGGGCTAGGGTATCGGTACTCCTTAGTGTAACAAGGGCAAGAGTTGTTAGGGGAGTATCGGTACACCTCCTCGTGTATCAGTACCCCCTTACAAACAAGAATTCCAATGACGCCTTAGCGTACCGGTACGCAATGGCGCATATCGGTACGTACTGTTATATTGCCTATGAGAGGCTCGCTATCGGTACGCGTAGATAGGTGTACCGGTATGGATGTGGATCGGTACAGGGCGATCTTAGTACCGATAAAGGGGTATCGGTACGCAATAGAGCGTATCGGTACGGCTTGATGGTTCAAATCTTTTGAACCTAAAATGAGTATCGGTACCTATGGCCGAGTACCGATACCTGTAGTGGAGTACCGATACTCACCTTGAAGTATCGATACTCGCTGGGCATTCTGCCCAAGAAATTTGAGTTTATATTCGGGGGTTCTATAATTCGAGGCAAAGAGCCTTGGGGGTCTTTTAAAGTGTAAAATGAATACTAAAACTGAGAAATAGAGATTTTAACCTCGTAAGTGAAATAATCGGCTAATGACTTGGTAAATATTGGGTAAACCGTGTGAGGTAGAAACCCATAGGGATCCTAGGTGGATCAATCGAGACTGTGTGGTAAATTAGGGTCCTTGCTGTGTGCTGAGTGACACATAGGTAGTCGAGTCATCCCTTGTTGGGATATGGATACCCTAAGTGTGTTGCAACACCTTGAAGATTCCCAAATGTTGGATCCCGATGCTTTATGGACGCGGGTCTCATTCGAAGATGCTTGATGAGAGATCCCGAGCATGGATGTAGGATCCCGATGCTATGTAGACACGAGCCTTATCCCTCGAGTATAGGATCCCGATGCTATGTGGACGCGGGCCTTGCTCAGAGTATAGGATCTTGATGCTTCGTGGACGCTGGCCTTACTCGTAGTGTAGGATCCCGATACTTTGTGGACGCGGGCCTCACTCAAGTGTAGGATTCCGATGCTTTGTGGACGCGAACCTCACTTAATGTTGTTGGTGTTATCTGTGTGGTGCTAGGTAAATGTATGAGGTTCTAGTATGAGCTGTGTGTGTAATCATTCATAATGCCATGTGTTTAGGTGGTTACGGTAGCGCCATTGTTATCTTGCCATGATGTCATTCATGTTGTTTTGCTTTATTTATGATTTGCATGAAGCATGGTTGAGTGGCGGTGTATCCACTGAGCTTTGTTAGCTCAACGTTCGTAATCGTTATTTCCGTTCGCAGAATAGTAGGTTTGGATTGTTCTTGGAGGAGCATCATCAAAGAAGGATTCCAGCGCCTCGTCTCATGAAAGTACAGTATTGGGTTGTAAGTAAATGAATTTTCATAATAGATTTGTGGATTGGGTAAACTAGGTCAAAATTTTATGGTAATGGTTTGGGCTTGAGGCCCAAATGTGACATCCGGGTCGAGGGTGTTATAAACTTGCCAAAAATAATAGTTAAGGTACTAAATTAGTAACAAGGGCATAGTTGGGTACTAAGTACTTGAGGTTTTCCCATAAATAAATTCAATATTTATTTATTTATTTCAACATGCAAACAATTAAAAAGAGGAGTTGAAAAACTGAACAGTAAATTCTCTAGAGAAGAATATAAAAGGACCCCTCACACTCTAATCCCGCAATCTTTCTCTTACCTTCCATTACACGTCTTCTTCTTCTTCTCTCTCTTTCTGGGTTTTTTTTTCCTTTGTTTTTTTGTGTGTGTTTAATTCAAACAATAATGTCTACAGATCTTAGATTACTCCAGGATTTGGCAAAAACAAAATTACCCAAACTGATCATTCCATCTTCCAATCAAACTGGACTCGAAATTCAGCTAGAAAACAAGAATCAAGATGACAGCAGCATCAGCAGCAGTGCCGGCGAGTGTTTAACGCCGACATCGGAAGAAAACAAGATCCCGGCAGTTTTGTCATGCCCGGGAGCACCAAGGAAACCTAGGAGAACATATGTTTCCTGTAAACGGAAGCTGTCTGAATTCCAGTTCTTCGAGATCCTTAACAGAGACGAAGTCGATGCGTTTTTCGAAGCTGGTTTCCATGGTTCCATCTCTAAAAGAAGGTGCCCACGAACATGATTTTTTTTTTCGGTTTTTACATGTAATTTTTTTGTACGTATTGAATTGAAATTACACGCAAATCTATCGCAAGGATTCAAAAAAAAATTATATAAGTGATAAGTCTGTAATATTCAGACAATTTTTGGTTTGGTTTGGTATGGTTTTATGAATCCGATCTATACATGTTAAATCTTAGTTTCCAATTTAAATATGTAGTTATATATTGTATTGCTTCTTCTGGTTTTCAATTTTGAATCTAATTCCTACTTCTTAATTAAGATTAATCTGCACCTATCACTCAGCTAATCTCCGATTAATCCCTTTTTTTAAGATAAAAAAATGGTTGTGAGAGTATATGCCGTCTTATTAATCTGTTTTTTTGAAATTTTAAATTATGGTTAATGACGAATATGATAGAAATTCTCTTATAAATTATTATTATTATTATTTGGTTAGTTGTTTGGTTTCAGATGGTTGAATTTCCTTGATTTGTAGGATTGTTTTTTTCCTAATTTTTTGACACATTTGGGGAAAAATTTTAAGTAAAAATCAAATACAAGGCGGCTTTGGGATCTCAAGAACAAAGGAGTTATTAGATTTGAAAATTTCGGAGATGATTTTTTTCTCGAGAAAGTGATAGAAAGTCGGGAATGGTGCAATGTCCTTTGTGCATATGCCATTGTTTTGTCTCTTTCGATAAGAAATCATTGGTTATGTATTGTTTTCTGTAAAATTAAATTGTGAACATTAGAGACGGAGCTATGATTCAGTTATGGCCAGAGAAAATTGTTTAACTTTAGAACATGGTTTTAAAAATAATTAAAATAAGGTTTAAATGAAAAATAAATGTTTTTAATTTTAGGTGCCTAAAATATTTTTTTTATAAAAATAGGTGTTTAAAATTTTTTTCCTTCAAAAAAAAATAAAATTTTACAAAAAATTAGTTTTACCCAGAAATTTTACTGACAATTCAACCATCAATGGTTCTGTATTGTTTTCTGTAAAATTAAATCGATAGCAATAGGGACAGAGTCTGAATTCATTTACGAATATTAATTTTTTTAATTATTTTTTTAAAAATAATTTAAAAATTTTATTTTTTATTAAATTTTAAAATTTAAAAAAAAAATATTAAACAAAAATTTAAGAATCAAGACTTAATTTTATTAATTTTAAAACTAAAAAAAAATCTTAAAAATTAATTAAATCATAAATTATAAGAGAAGTAAAGATTTAATTATAATAGTTTCAAAACTATTAATGACTTAAAATACAATTAAATTATCAAAGTCGGAAAGGGCAATTGTCACTCCCTTATTAAACATTCATTTGTCCCTGATAAGGATAATTATTTAGTGTATATATAATAGACCGATGAAAAAAGTTTTTATAAACACTTTTAAAATATAGAAGAGAATAATTATGAAATGTGGTGTAGTGGTTGTTCATTTTATTTTTAATTATAAGATCAAAAATTCGATCTCTATCTATAAGAATCAAGTTTATTTAATGATTAACCGTTTACCTCTTAGTGATAACGCTAATGACGAGAGAATTAGTTACTACTATCGGTGATGGTGGATACTTAATTTAGACAAAAAAAATTAATGAGAATTTTTTTTTTTTGGACTAAATTAGAAAATTTTTGGGAATTTCAAGATTTTTTGTAAACTTTTAAATTATTAAAAAATTAATTTAAAGAAATTAAAAATGACACTTGTTGATTTTGTATTTTTGTTTGAAAAGATATAAGTCACTAACGTTATCCATTTGTAACAAATCTCCATTAAGTGAGCAACATTAGTATGACGTGACGGCTTATATGGCATTTTTAATGTATTAATCCCTCTAATAGATGATGACATGTGGCGTCATCTTATTAGAGAGAAAAAGGCTTGAGACTAATGAAATATTTTATTGGATGATGTCGTGTGTCATCATCTTATTGGAAGGGATTAATACGTTAAAAAATGCTACATAAGCTGCCACATTAGACTATTATTACTCAATATAGATTAACGTCTAAGTGATTGTTTTGTTACAAATCGAAAACGTTGTGATCGAAATATAACTTTTAACTTCAGTGAGGAAAATAAAATCTTACTCAAACTTCAGTGACCATTTAATCATTTATGTAGTTTGCTCTAATAATAATATATTTAATTACTTCTTATATAATACATTTCAAAATTAATTACGTATTAGTTTTTTAATAAAATTCGTTCTTTTTTAATCTAAAGAAAAATCAAACAATCAAATGGAGGGACAAATTAGTAATTAAACAAATTGTGTCCAAGATTTCATTTTCTTAGGATATTGGTAAACTGATTGCCTAACATTTTAATTGTATTTTAAGCTTCATAATTGTAAGTTGTCATTATATCAATAATTCAATATGATGATAAAGAAATTTATATATACATACACCCTCACAAAAAGGAAAAAATAAATTTATATATACATATGTATTGTCCTAACTCCTAACTTTTATATTTTTTTATATTTCGCACACTACATGTATATTTTTTTAAATAATCGACTTCAGTGTTTTAATTCAACAAATGCTTTGAAAGTTAACAATTTGGAAGTTAATGTTCAAATTTTATAAAATGCCAATGTAATATGTATTTTTTATTATTTACTTTTTGGATATCTTAATTTGACTCTAGATAGGGATGTCAATTAGGTGGGGAGGGTACTCTTCCCACACCCATCTCCATCAAGAATTTTCATCTTTATTCCCGCCCCACGACCCGTTGTCAATACAAAATCTAAAACTATCCCTACCCCGCAACCCGCAAAACTAAAATTATCCCCGCCCCATTACCCACGTGGGTCTTGAGACCAACCTAATTCCCTCTTTATCCGCCATGTAATCCTTTCATATAATATTTTTTATAAATATTAGTTAAAAAATATAAATTAAATTTATTCTGAAGAAGTATGAAATATCCGTCATTCAGGCTTCCACCACATATGTGAAATTATTCTAATTATCACAATTTTTAAAAATAGTAATAGACGAAATTAAATTTTGTACAACAAAAAAGTTTGGACTAAAAAGATATTGAAGTCTATTGTAAAGGACCGGAAGTAGCACAGATAACTTGTAAAGTAATATTTCAATTGTTGTAACAAATTAACAATATAGAAAGAACAAAAAAGAAAATAAGAATTAAAAAAACTTAAAAAAAGAACAAATACCGATAGAATCTAAATAACATATAATATTTGGCAAAATAAAATTTTAAAAGTACAAGAATAACATACCTATTGTGATAACTGAAGAGAAAAAAAAACAAACCTTAAAAAGAAGGCTTAACGGCAAACAATAGTAAAGAAGAAATCAATAAACATAAATGTTATGTATGTATATATATATATATATATATATATATTTCAAGATAAGTCAATATAAATTATCTTAAATTTGACTCTGATTCAAAATGATATATTAAATATTTATATATATATATATTGAATTTTTCATTAATATCCCAAGAGAAGTCAATATGAATTATCTTAAATTTGACTATATCCAAACTGATATTATATTTTTAATAATATTTATAATAGCATGTTATAAGATATGCTGGAGTGGGTGGGGACGATGCGGGACGATGCGGGACGATGCGAGACGAGTGAGGATGGGACGGGTACAAAGGCATATTCACGCCTTCCTCACCACTCACGGCGAATCTAATTTCTATCTTTATCCCCGCCCCGCAACTCGCAAAATTTGTAACCATTATTACCCAATTGAATGCGAAGTAAGGTGAATCACCGCAAAACCCACCCCATTAACATTCCTAACTCCAGATTACAAACTGGTAAAAATATGTTTTCTTCTTATGAAATTCAAACTTTGTTCATTTAACTTGGATTTAAATTTGTACAAATTCAAATATTTGATATATAATTTTAAATTTTTTAAATTCATTTTTTTGTGGATTCAAATGTTTGACGGACAATAATATTTAATTTAAATTCAGATAATTATACTCGCATGATTTACATATAAAAATGAAGGATTTTAAGTAGATTTACATATTCAAAATCGAATAATTCAAAGATTATATATATCCAACTTGCTGTCATTTCTACGTGAAAAATGATGCTAACGTATAATTATATAACATGTCAGCAAATATAAAAATTAAAAATTAAAGAAAAATAGAAAAATTGATTTAGCAAGTAAAGAGAATAGAAATAATTAAATTATAATAAAGGACTATATTTAAAAAATACATAGTGCAAAAAACTTTTATTTTTTTGCAAAATATGACCAAATTCAATTTTAAAATATATAAATACTAAAATAATTTTCAAAATCTTCATAAAATGAACATCAACTCCAACAAAGTTAAATAATTTATGGTTGCTATTAGGAACGAACATAATATTTTATATTAGATTACAAATTTAATAGAGTTAAATTATAATTTAGAAGTGTAGAATTGCAAAGAATTAGAAATACATAATTAGATCATCAATAAAAAATTATAAAAAATACTTAAACTATATAATAATTTGAAAATTTCAAGGGTACGATTGCACCCCTAACCCATTTGACCAATCCTTAATTGATAGATATTGTCCCTAACTAAATATTTTTAAACAACTATAATTGAAAATAATAATTAAACGTGGTCCTTGGTTTTTTTAATATCCCATCACTTTCAACTTAAATTCATCCCAGCCCCATTTTTTTTTAAAAGAACCGGGCTCGTTAAAAATCCCCTCTAAACCTAAATTGAGGGAAAATAGTACCCTAAAATGTTATTATATAAATATCCAAAAGTTTATAACACCACGTAATTCAAAACTTCCAGAAGTGGAGCCTGAGATACACTTTTTTAAACAAAGTATAAAGGTGATTTGGGCAAACCATAATAAAACTCAAAATTGCCTAGTACTCTTATACACTACCCGCACTATTGTCACACTCACCTGAACATACACCCACATACATCAATCGACACTATCATCCATACAGCACAACAACTCTGATACTCTTGATACTCCTTGTTTAGCCAACTCATGAACTGCGGAGTTAGCTTCCCTGTACACAAAGGAAAGATCCCAGTCCCATTTTGATTCAATTAAAGCTATTCATTAGTGTTTTTCAATTTTCATATTGTAATTGGAGGTGAAAAGAAGAATAATATTAACTTCCATCAAATTAACTGCAGAATAGAAAACAATTTGATCTATGACATCATTTTTAATTATGTTATTTTCATGAAAAAAACATGAGATTTATTCCTCCCGTCTTATTTTTTTTAATATATATTTTTTGAAATGGTATTCTTATTAAAATTCGAAAAGCAAAAAAGTATAAACATTGATACGAACTTCATTAAAAAAAATTTCTAAACTTAAGTGAAAGAAAAAATATACCGTCTCAATATTTTGGGATATACGACGAGGATACGAAATAAAATTTCCACGACTACACACTCCCACCTAAATTGACACTGGAAACCCACAATAGCCACAAAACCCAGAGATTCAGTCCAGCGTAAAACATCATAAGTCTTCCAGGCGCGAAATCCTTTTTTTTTTTGCCAAATTGTTTGCTAAGGTGTGCACTCTCTAGGCACATGCTATATACACCATTCGATACCTTCGCATCGGCTTATATCAGATAAATTAAGGGCTTAAAAGCAGCGGGGCATCGATGAGGCCTCTTGATCTAATCCACTACGAGCAAGCTATCACATTCAATGATAAGCTTGTATGATTTGCACCAAGGATAATTTCTGAGCAGGATACAAGCTTCTTTAATTGTTAAGATTTCTGCTGAAGTAGCGATTTTGAAAATGTTAGAAGGCTTTTCGAGCGATCATTGCGTAGGCATCCTCCAATACTCGCTTCACCAAAGCTACCTTTAACAACACCATCGGTATTAAATTTCAGAGCACCCGAGGGAGGAGGGTTCCAAGCATACGTTATCGAACTGACCTTACTTGGAACTAAGTAGTTGAAGTTGTCTGGACATCTAATTAAATCTTTAATCGAAATTCCTGCTTCGGGCCATATTGCGTTACACCGCCAGCTTAATCGTTGGATACATAAGTCGCATAGTTGCTTGCTATCCACCTTGACCTTTTGAATAAAATCTCGTTTCTAAAAAGCCAACAAGACCAACTGAAGCAAAAGAAACTGAGCTTCTAAACTAAATTGTGCAGGAGAGATGGAATAATAGAGGTCCAGAGCCTTAGTAAATCTCGGAGAGCGTCACATGACACTTTTAACTAAAGAAATACAATTGACTTTAACGGAAAAGAAAAAATGATATGCTAATTCCCCCATATTATATTTTAGTTCAATTTAATCCCTAAATATTTGTATTTGGTCCAAAATTGACCCCTATTAATACCAGCCAATCGAATTAAAGGTCTTTAGAAAGTATGCCCAAGGCATAACTACTCAGTCAATTAAAATTTGTAATCTTATTGACAAAAAAAATGTTATCTAGCTAGCTTAATCATGTTGGGTCGGGCCTGCTGAGGCAGGATAGACATAGATGTTAATGCATTTGTTAATTTTTATATAATTATATGTATAGTTTGCAACTTGAAACGAATTCAAAGCATACTGACAAACTATAAACGTGGTAAAGTTGGTGTTCTTCATATAAGACTATGGAAAACGATGTGGGAAGCCATTGTACCCACCAAACTCACAACATTCGGGTGGAGACTATGCCAAGCCATTCTACGTGAGATTTTCGCAATTGCCGTCCACTGTTCGAGTTCGCGATTCAACACATAACCAATCAAGACTTCAAATGGCTACTTACCATCCTATGGGCACTATGCAATTTTAGAAACGGAGACTTCATGCACGAAAAAGATTGAGGCGAGAAAAAAAAGTTGGGTTTAAGCTCCGAAAGATCAAAACTGACCGCTTTTTCGGTGAGGACTCGATGGAATCCGCCGCCGAGAGGTCTATATAAGATGAATTTTGATGTGGTCTTCGATGGTAACGGAAAGAGAGGAGGCATAGGCATTATAATCAGAGACAACGAAAGGTTCGTGTGGGGAGGTGCGGCCCTTAGAATAGAGAAGGTGACGGAGTCGAGTGTTGGGGAAGCTATGGCAGCGTTGAAGGCGTTGGAGGCGGCGCGTAACATGGGATGTCGTCGTATAAGTATTGTACTAGAGAGTGATTGTGCTGGGATTTTAAACGATTCGTCTTTAAGATGTATAGTTGATGAAGGGAAAAGGGTAATGAGAGAAGCCGAAGAGTGCTACATTCACCACATCCAAAGAGAAGGGAACCAAGTGGCCAATTTAATTGCTAATCAAATACAGCAGTAAGAAGAGGTAATACAAAAGTGTGTAAAATATAAAAAACGGGTCAAGGTGGATTGTCCCACACTAGCACTTCTACGCAATAACTCTACCAAAGGCGACCCTATTACCGGAATAACTTCCGAAACGCCTGTTACGATTTTGACTGTCCAATAACCAATTTGGTCCTGAGGTAAGGAATAATTGTTACGCCAAAAGATGCGGTCAAAACAGCCAGAACCACGCCTGTAACCCAAGTTAATTCGTGAGGTTTTTTAAAACCACCAGTGAGATAGACACGAAATACGTGTAGGATCATCATTAAGACCATCATACTTGCCGACCATCAATGAACTGATCGGATTAACCAACTAAAATTAGCTTCAGTCATTATGTATTGAACAGAAGCAAAAGCCTCGGTAACAGTGTTTAGTGAGTGAAGAGGATATGTTTTGGCAGCATGATTACCCTAATTTAATCCATCAAGTTATTATGTGTGATGCTATTAGTTTTTGATTATGTGATCTAGGACAGTAATATACTCTAATTTAAGGGTTTGAAAAGTTATAAATTAACAATTAATTGATTTTAGACTATAATACAGTTGTTAATTAGTTAGATTTGACAGCTGTTGATTAAGGATTAGTTAGGTTAGTTAGATAGGTTTCTTTATATAAACTTTGTACTCTTTCTTTTAAAATAATAATGAAAATATATTGGTTTTTCCCTTTTACAAGAATAAGTCACGTGTTCCTTCTTTCCACTATCAAATCGTCTATTCCACCAAAAATCCCCAAATTGTTCTTTTCCTAAATCAAAGAAAGTCTGGTTTAACATAAATAATTTAGATATTGTAAAAAATAACACGGCTTAATTAATCTATAATTTTTTTTTATCAATTTGATAATATAAAGGTCAACACTTCACTTCTTCCATTTGCACTTCAGTTTTTCTTTATTTCTCATTTTGTTCTCCCTTTTTATTACATCGACTCTTTAATAATTAAATTAATTACAATGATTTAATGTGTTATTTTTAATATTAGTCAAATATATATTCACAGAACTACAAATGACATTGTTGATTACTTAACAAGACATGGCGTGACCACAATGGTAATAATGAATTGAGAAAGAAGATGGAAACCATCATTATAACTAGATTTTTTATTATGTTTAAATAAAATTAATAGTAATATTTATTTTTAAGACTTTTTTATTTTTTTAATTTTATTCATATATAACTTAATATGTTATGGTTTACTGACGGTACATAAGGCTTATACACCAGTGACAAATGGTGAAAGTATCATTGTGGTCCATGTATTATATCTCAAATGCATTTGGTCTTTTTATCGAAGATAGATAAATTGACGCATGTACATTTTGAAAAGAACAAAATTTCCTTATATTTAGTAGATATATTTGGTTAAGCTGTTTATTTTTATTTTCTCATATTCCTGAGAAATTATATCATAGGTTATTCCCGCCACATTATCCATTGGATTAACCAATAAAAATCATCCATCTCATTGTTTTTTTCATGTCATATTTTTATCAAGTGAACATTCACTTGGTAAAAACTGCTTTTAAAATATATTTACATTAACTATGAGTGAAGATTCACTTAGTAAAAAATATGAGATGGAAAAAAATAATAAGATGGATGATTTTTATTGGTTGGTCTCATGGATGACATGGCGAGGATGACCAATGATATAATTTTTCCATATTCCTTTAAGTTATGGGTTTTACATCTACTATCCCTCTTACCCCTAGAGTTCTTATTTCGATTTTCTCTAAGTAAGATTAGAATCAGAATTAAGATTAAGATTTGTCACAAAATAATCCCTATATTAAAATTTTCATTTATTACACCTTTAATTTTTGACGTGACCATTATAAGAAATTTAAAAAAAATTGACCAAAAAAAATTAAATTTCTTATAATGGTCACGTCAAAAATTATGATTTGTATTAATTTAAGGCTTAATGTATATTTTGTCCTCTAATGTTGATCACTTTTATCAATTTAGTAGCTAACGTATTTTTTGGGTTCATGTGCCCCTAATGTTTGCACTTTACTCAAATCGTCCCAAATATTTGATGCCGTTAATTAAAAAAATTAGACCAATAATATAATGCCACATCATCACCCTTATATATATTTTTATTTTTTCAGCTGAAATTTAATAAATAATATTAAAAATAAAATAAAATTGTCCCTATTTATTTTTTTTTTACTTTTAAAATCTTCTTGTTTCCCAAATCAACCCTAACAATTGCCTCTCAGACTGCTCCAATTTCATTCGTCGTCACTTCCCTTCACCTTCTTCGACCACCACCACCACAACCGTCTGTTTCTCTCAAAAATCATTGCCAACATCCTCCGGCTATCATCAAGAAAGCCCTCTTTCGTTGCAACTAGATGAGCTGTTAATTTCAGTTTTGACTGTTGGCGATGGTCCTAATCTCGACGACTCAGTTTCGTCGTGGATACTAGTTTTCCCCAAAAATATAATACACTTTTCGAATGAATAGTGATGATGATGGGTTGTTTTGCAGTGATGATGATTGGTTGTTTTTTGTTTCCGAATTCAGTGGTGGGGTTGTTTTGCAGTGATGATTTCTCCCAAAAAATCAGTATTTAAGAATTAGACGGTATTGTAAATGAGCTTTTAGTAGAGAGGAGTTAGTTTGTTGGGGTGCGGAGAAAGTGCGAAAATAGAGAAACATATGGCTTGGAAAAGTTTCTAAACTGAGAATCGTGAAGAAATCTGATGAATAAGGGAACCCATGGATTGATTGAAGCTAAAAATAGGTGAAAATTTATTATTGATTGAATCAAGAATCACAACTGTTAGAGTGAAGGGGGTAACTTAACGGTGGTGGTGGTCGGAGAAGGGGAAGAGAGTGGTGACTGTCAAGGTTGATTTGAGGAGAAAAAATTTTAAAAGTAAAAAACCTATGAGGACTAAATCGAACAAATAAGAAAACTTGAATTACTTGAAATATCATTTATTTATTTTTATTAAAGTCAGTTATATATTTTTATTTAATTTTTTAACATTATTTACTAAAGGTCAGCTGTAAAATAAAAAAATATATAAGGGTGGTAATGGTTATATTATTGGTCTACTTTTTTTAATTAACGGCGTCAAATATTTAGGGCGATTTAAGTAACAGTACAAACGTTAGGGGACACATGAGCTTAAAAAAATATGTTAGGTACTAAATTAAAAAAAGTAATAAACATTAGGGGCAAAATGTACAGCTCAATGTTGGTGGTAGGCGGAGCTTTTGTAGTTACGTTAATATTGATGTATTGTTGGAGTTTTTCTTTTTTTTACGAGCGGGCTTTAAATGATGTCAAATGTTATTTTAAGGACACTAAATTCTACACACTAAAAATCAAATCTTAAATTATAAACCTTAAACACTAAATTTTAACTTTAAACCTTGAGAGATAACCTTAAAATTTAAAATCATATCCCTAAACTCTAAAAATGCACTACTTGTGAAAATTTTCGTTTTTTACTGCCAATGCATAAAATCATATTCCTTGTAGGTACTGTTTATTCTTAAGCTTCTTCATACAAGTATACCCGGCAAACTTGGCATGAGACTCGAGACCCGAACTAATTTTTTAGACCCGAGATTCGATACCGACCCGAACATGATGACCCAAATTTGATTCAAAACCCAAAATAAACCGAAACAGAACTGATCCAATTTTTAGTTGAACCAAAATGAACTCGAATCAATTTTTAACGAACCGAATGGACCTAAACCGATTTCACCCGAACCGTAAACAACCCGAACAAAGGGCAACCCAAAATACATAAAAGATATTAAAAGAAATAAGAAAGATAGGATGTGAACTACCACACAACTCACCAAGAAGACAAATATATGGGTGTAAAGAACTGATCCGGTCTGAAAACTCGACTGAAATCGACCGATCCAAAGGTTGACCTGAATCAAAAATTGATCGGTTCCTTATTGACCAAATATTGACTCGAACAGAATCAACCAACCTAATATGACCCGAATTACCATAGACCCGAACTACACTCGAACCGAAATCGATTGTTGTCAGACTCAAAATAACCCGAACGGAAATGACCCAATCCGAACATCTGCTTACAAGGTGTCTTTTCGTACCGTTTGAAATTCAGTTGATCTCATTGAAAATATTTAAGCTTTATTTTTCATCCACATCCATGCTTGTTAAAATTCCTAATTCTTAAATACAACTTCTGGGTTCTGCTTTCTTTCTTTTCATGAATTTGTTTTGTTGAAGTGATTAATTGCTTTTTAGTTGCTCGGGCTAGTTTTCTAGTGCTATCAGAACCGATTAGAATACTTTTGTAAAGTTGATGAAAAAGTATAATGAGAAATTATAAATGTTAATTTAAAATATTTATCGTTGTTGCAAAAGTATTGTAAAAAAAATAAATTTTGTGTTTTAGATATGATGTTAGTAAATAAAAAATGAATTTAACTTAAATTATACTTAAATGGTAATTTGTTAATTTTATACTCAAAAGTAAAAAAAAAAAAATCTAGTTTTCTGAAAGTTAGTTTGAAAAGCATTTTTGTTCATAAATTATTTTCCGTTTTTATTGCTTTTAGTAAAAGAACATCTTTGACTTCAAAAACTTATTTGTAAAACAATGAATTAAGAGAAAAACTTTAATACACAGTATGTGTAAATTAAGAGAAAAAGTTTACAGAGACTTTTTAGTTTTAAGAGTTAGGGATTAGGGTTTAGGGTTTAGGGGTTTGGGTTGTAGGGTTTAGAATTTAAGGTTAGTGTTTAGAATTTAGGGTTTAGGGTTTAGTTTTTTAGGATTTAGGTTTAATTTTGATTTATAGTAAAAATATGCAGCCTCTGTGTAAAATTTATTTTACACAGCTTGTGTATCAAATTTAGACCGTGAACTAATCCTAATAGAACAAATGAACGAGTTGTTCACATTATTTTTTAGGGAAAATTATACATGTGGTCACCTAACTATCACATTTTTTTTTTAATTTTGGTCATCTAACTAATTTTTTCGTTAAAATTGTCACTCCCGTTAAATATCTTTCTTGTTTTAGTTTCTCCGTTAAAAACCTAACGGAATCGCTAACGTGCATTTTTTATTATTATTTTCTCCTTCCTCCACATATTATTTTTTAAGTTTTTATTCAGACCAATGTGGTGGTGACACGTGTCACCCACCACAACGAAGAAAATAAATCAATTTTGAGGGAGAGCAAGGATTTGAACATGTATCCCCAGGCAGATAAGTGGATGTATTAGCTACTGGCTAAACCCAAATATAATCATATTTTACCACAAATTACTTTTAAATTAAAGAAACGAACCCTAAAAAATAAAAAAATGGAAACAAGTGACTTGCAACAAGCTAGGACTTGAAACCACATCTCACAACATGGAAGGGCCAAGCATGAACCAAATGTGCCAAGTGAAGATTTTAATTTATTTCCAATCAAATTTATATTTAACGTATATTAAGTTACCAACAACACAAAATAAAATATTAAAGCTAAGAGAGTGATTCAAACACAAAACCTTATTGATAAACATTTAAATATTTAAACACTAAGTTAAACTAAGATTTAGTGTATAGGGTTAAGGTTTAGGGTTTAGTTTTTTAGGATTAAGGTTAGGAGTTTAGGATTTGGATTTTTATAGTGTAAAAATACATACTTGTGTAAAATTAACCTGTGTATCAAAGTTTTACCCATAATTTGTAATATAAAATTATTTTTTTGAACTGTTAAAAACTGTAAACGCAAAAGACTAGAATATTTGTTTTGTCTTTTATATAATTATCGTCAATAATTAATGACAAAATGGACATTTTTTTTAAACATGCACCATTTTATTTTTATTTGTCAAAATATAAATTAACCAATTCATCCATATTTTCAAATAAGGCTTAAAGGTTCTTGAAGTCTTTGAATTTTTTAGGAAAAAAAAGTCAATTAAGGTTGATTTTTTTGCACCCAATCAAGCCCTCCAACCAATAAATTAAATTAACTAAAATCTTTGACCTATTTTGACCATCAATTTGTGATGATTTTTTCTTGAGATATTATTGCCACGTGAACACTATAATTCTGTCATGTAATATTTACAGTATTTTTCAAAAAATATTTTTTTATGATTTATATAATTTTTTTAGAAATTTTAAAGAATTTTTTTTATAAAATTTAAAAATTCTTAAAATGTCAAGTGACAACACTGTAACATGACATATTGCACCAATTGATCCAGAAAAAACTATTAGATTTAACAGTCAACGTTAGTCAAATGTGTGAATTGATGAAATTTTGGAATATAAAGGCTTAATTGGGTGTAAAAACGTTCATAAACTTAATTTTTTTAAAAAAAATTAAGGGCTTATAATATCTTTAAGCCTTTCAATAAAAAGATCAAAATACAAAATGAGATATAGTACATGGATTGTAACGAGATTTTTACCAGCATAAAATATTTCTCCAATATATAGAGACATAAATCCCATCATTGAACAATTAATCTTAGGGTGCGTTTGGTTCACGAAATGTAATATTACATTTGGGAATAAGATTCTCGGAATGTAATATTACCTGATATATTACTGAGAATGTTACATTACCTTGTTTGGTTTATTGGGTAGGAATGTAAGATTACTGTGTTTGGTTGAAGGTATATAAGGTTATCTGGAAGTAAAATTTACTAAATTGTCCATATATATTTTCTTTTTAACGTATTAAACTTTCAATGTTAAATTTAAAATATCTACACAAAAAATAATAGAACTATTTTTGTTACACTATCTAAAATTTTTAAAAATTATATATTTATATATTATTAATATAATTATCATATTAATTATTCTTTAAAAGAACCCAAACAAGTGGTCTCAGTGAAAAAATGGATAATGTTCATCCTAGAAGACCCAAGTTCAATCACTTTGTTTATAAGGTGTGTGTACATTGTCAAATGTTTAAGAATGTGTATGAATATATACTACTTTATAATCACCTTTAGACTATTAAAAAAATTATTTTATATTTATTTACCCTCGTTGTCCTCTATTAAAATATTTTTGTGAATTTTTAAATGATAAACGATTAATATGTTCAAATTTTTAATTTTTTTATTACTTGTGACATGTCAAGTAAATTAAAGAAAATAATAAAATAAATTTAAAAGTTGTATAATACCGATAAAAATTTATATCATAAGTTTAACCTACTAAAATGTTTTATAAGATAATAGGCATCTCATAAATCAAATAATAAAATTAAAAATATCAACTCTTAACCTATTAATTTTTAAGAAATATACTATCCCAACATATAACATATAAACATCATAAATATAATATTAATAAAAATAAATTAAATATTAAAATAATATTTAAATATGTGTAACACCATTTAAATATTAAATTAATTTTGAATATAAATATTTAATTAATTTACACCACACATATTTAATCATCTATTAAATTCAACAAATGATTTATATGAATAAAATTTATTAACTTAGGGACAATATGGTCCAAAGGAGAGGAAATTAACAAATACCTAAGAAATCAAAGAGAATCGCATTTTCACCATTTAATGAAAAAACTGCTACTGTTGGGAATGTAATATTACCCCTTAGAGGGAATGCTCTCCAATCAAACGTGGGTATGTGATTCCGAAAAAAGATCATTCCCCCAAGTAATGATCTTTTCCCCGAACCAAAAGTCCCCTTAGGGTAAATTTGTAACATCCAAAATTGGGATTGATATTTTTGAATTAATAGCTCGAGTTATTGGGATTAAAATAGAGTTTAAGGAGTAAATTATAAGGAATAAAAGTTTAACGGTTAATTTTTAAAATCTGAAAGTTTTGGGGATCTAGGTGGTAAGTAACCTAAATTTTAGGGTTGGCCGCCCAAACCCTTCCCTTTCCCAGTTTGGCAAGTTTATAGGGAGATAAAGATTGGCAATTCATTAGCATTAAAGGGGTAATTAAAACTTGATTAAAATTGGTATTAGAAATAAAGATAAGGAAATAAAGAAGCAATTCAGAAAAAGGGAAAAAAGGGTTCCTCTTGTTTTTTAGAAAGCCTTAAATCTTTGTCGCCGCCGTGCCTCATTGCGGTCATCATTCCGTTTGAAGCCACGACTCCGACCTCCGATCCGAGCGCGAAACCACCAGAGTAAGAACCTTCTTTTCCTCTTCGCATAACCCTTCAGTTCTAGAGACAATCGACGCCTAGCCGCCATGTTCACCTGAGCCAAACGCTCTCTGCCCAGATCGCACGAGCAGCGCTTCACTCCGTTAAGATCCCTGACCGCCCAAAGCCATCTCCATTCCAGCATTCGCGAACTGAACTTGTCGTACCCTACCCGAGGTCGTAAACCCTTGGCTTTCACTCTCACCTGCTCGATTTAGCCAAAACCCTACCATGGCAGTGGCGTTTGTCAGCTTTTGTGCCAGCAGCGCCACTTGTTCTGTGCCACTCCACCACCTCTTCAGACGCGTCAACCACCGTAACCAATGAGTCACCGCCATGCCAACCACAACCCCTAACGTCGTGAACCTCGAACCTTTGGTCATCCCCAAACTCTAACCCCTCAAACCCCAGAATACAATCCCCAGATTGAAACCCCTAATTTGGGGGAATTCGATTACAGAAAGAAAAGAAAAAAGTTATAGTGTGGGAGCAACGAGACTATGCTATTCTTTAGTGAAGAATAGAAATAGATTTGTGGGAGCAACGAGAGTATGCTATTCTCTGTCGGTGAAGTGAGTGATGAAATGTATATATATATATATATATATATATATATATATATATATATATATATATATATATATATATATATATATATATATATGAAATGAAGTTGAGAGGGTTATAGTAATTAGTTTGTGTGTGTAAATTTGTATCTTGAGAAAAATATATATTTGTATTTCGGTTTGATGATAATATATATTTGCATGAGCCCTGAAATTCATATCTTGTGCTGACTTTGCTTTCAATAATTCTTAGTTTGGGGAGAGAGCTCCACGTGGGTTCATGTTAGGGAAAAGAAAGCAAAGAAGGGTTTGTTCTGAGATGAGAAGAAAGAGGCAATAGTGAAGGGATCATTGTGTTGGGACTTGGAGGCTTTCATGCACCATCTTCCTCTCCTTATTTCTCTCATGCTTTTTAAAACGGTAAGTTTTTCTTTGGCAAGGAATAATTTTTCCAAGAACAATCTCAAATCTGTAATATTATCACTACTTTTTAATTGCATCAATTTAGCTCTCGTTGTTTTTAAAATCAACAACGTTGTCCCTTCTTTTTAGTTTCATCAACTTAGCCAACGAACTCCTGAATCGTATCAATCTCACTCTTTGACTATCGTTGACTGATAAAGCCGTTAAATTCTGTGTATATGATCGTTACAGATGAAGAGTTTTAGATTTATTTATTTATTCTAAAATTGTAGGGGTTTTTTAAAAAAATTATGTCAATTATATTGTTACGTCATTAAAATTGACCCGTCATTATCTTATTGGAGGACGTTAATTTAGACATATGGATATGCTAACTCAAACGGTGTTAATTATTTAATGATAGAGTGTCTGACATGGCAAATGATGAGTGTTTACAATAGTTTTGTTAGTTAATGACAATCAAAAGACGAGATTGATACAATTCATGAATTTCAAGGCTAAATTAATGAAATTAAAAAGAAAAGATAATATTGTTGATTTTGAAAGACTGCATACACTAAATTAATGCAATTAAAAAAGAAAGATAATCGTACTGATTTGGGATTAGGCAAAATTAGCACTTAAGTTTTTTTCTAAACTGTTTATAATTATGTATAGTTTTCAACTTGAAATGAATTCAAAGCATACTGACAAACTATAAACGTGGTAAAGATGGTGTTCTTCATAGGACTTCATATAAGACTATGGAAAACGATGTGGGACGCCATTGTGCCCACCAAACTCACAACATTCGGGTGGAGACTATGCCAAGCCAATCTACGTGAGATTTTCGCAATTGCCGTCCACTGGTTCGAGTTCGCCATTCAACACATAACCAATCAAGACTTCAAATGGCTACTTACCATCCTATGGGCACTATGCAATTTTAGAAACAGCAACTTCATGCACAAAAAGATCGAGGCGAGAAAGAAAAGTTGGGTTTAAGATCCGAAAGATCAAAACGGACCGCTTTTCCGGTGAGGACTCGATGGAATCCGCCGCCGAGAGGTCTATATAAATTGAATTTTGATGTGGTCTTCGGTGGTAACGGAAAGAGAGGAGGCATAGGCATTATAATCAGAGACAATGAAGGGTTTGTGTGGGGAGGTGCGGCCATTAAAATAGAGAAGGTGACGGAGGCGAGTGTTGGGGAAGCTATGGCAGCGTTGAAGGCGTTGGAGGTGGCGCGTGACATGGGGTGTCATCGTATTATACTAGAGAGTGATTGTGCTGGGATTTTAAACGATTCGTCGTTAAGATGTATAGTTGATGAAGGGAAGAGGGTAATGGAAGAAGTTGAAGAATGCTACATTCACCACATCCAAAGAGAAGGGAACGCAGTGGCGGATTTAATTGCTAGGCATAGTTTAGCGGGTGAAGAGGATTTGTACTGGTGGATTGATTATCCTGATTTCGTCCATCAAGCTATTATCAGTGACGCCATTAATGTGTAATTAACTAATTTTTTTTATTAAGGCTTAACTATAAAATAAATGCCTAAATTATGTCTTTTTTAATAGGTGCCTAAAGTATTTTTTTTGCTAAGATATGTGCCTCAAGTTTTATTTTTTACTGAAATATGTGTCTAAAGTGTTTTTTGGCTGAAATAGGTGTTTAAAGTTTCATTTTTGATTGAAATAAGTGCCAAAATATTTTCCTCAGTTGACATTAAAACAAGCCAAACATAAAATTTTAGACACATATTTCAGCAAAAAAAATACTTTAGGCACATATTGTAAAAAAAGACATAGTTTGAGCACTTATTTTGTAGTTAAACATTTTATTAATTAGTCTGTACTATTGTTCGTTATTCTAACATTTAGAAAATTACATCATGACGATTGGTTCAAATTGAATACTGATTGTGTAAGCAGTTCTGAGTTGGGTATGATATCCAAGGTTATAGGGGTATGTTGGATGATAGAGACGGAATTATGGTCACAGCATAGACATATGGTGCTGGAATTGGATAGTTTGGATGTAGAACGATCGCTCAATGGGCAAGACGTAACGGGTGTATCCTCAATGTTAGTTCACTATATTCATAACTTATTTCGACAAGATGATTCAAGTTGAACATGTGTTACGAGAAGGTAATCAATTGACCGATGTGATGGAGAAATTAGTATGAAATGAAGCTCTCGAGGGTCGAGTTTCTTAACTATTTATACAATGATTGTATTAGTTACAGATCGTCTATATTTTTCACTTTTTTTATAAAAAAAATCAGACGTATTAATATCTAATTATAAACAATTTAAATATTAATTGACCGAAATTTATAACAAGTCGCAAAGAAAATCAGTTTGCACTTAAAAAATGTATGTTCACGTTATCATATTGAATTGGTTTGAGGATGCTTTAAACTCTTTAACTTTTGTAATAATTAAAGTTGCTACAGGTTCAAAACATTTTTAAGATAATGACATGCTAATTTTAATGGCACGACAATACAATTGAAGTGATTTTTTTTATAAAATAATTTATAATCTCAAAATAATGAACTAATTATAAAACTTTCATTCGACCTATCATGTATCAAAACTGACTCACCATCATCGACATAGTAAGACAGTTCGCGATAACGATTGATATGGAAGTATATAGCGACCGCATGTACAAAATTTAATACCTCTGTTAGTTAATGACACTCAAAGGGAAAGATTGATATAATCAGTAATTTGAGGGTTAGATTTATGAAATTAAAAATATGATATAACATTGTTAATTTTAGAAGACTACAAGAACTTGATTAATGCAATTATAAAAAAAAGAAACAACATTAAGATTACTAAAGGAACAAAATTACTCTTTAAACCATGAAAATTTATCCAACTTATATATGTTGTTCTACTTAAAGGTGTTTATCGAGCGAGTAGATCATGAGTTAAACAGTGCTCGACTCGTGCTCGTTAAAAAATTTTGTTGCTCGAATTGATTCGTTGCTTCTTAAGCTCGATAAAATTTTACTCGACTCGTGCTCGTTAAAAAATCTCATTGCTCGACTAGACTCGTTGCTTGTTAAGCTCGCAAAATTTTTTACCTTATTTTTTAAAATATAGGTAAAATCTAATGATACTATTAGAGCTTAATATAAACATACAAATTCAGAGAAAAAATGTGAGGAATGGGGAGATAAATAAAAGAACATGTCATGATTGAGTTAGAGATGAACTCGATATTTGAGTGTAAAACTCTTTTTAGTTTCTCAACAATCTTCGATGAACAACAAAGTAGAGAAGGCCTTAGGGATTTCGATGTTTTGACTTTCAATCGTATTTTTTAAAATGGGAAATAAAAGTTTTTTTTTTTTACTTTTATACATAAAGTAATAATAAAAGAAAAAAAGAAACGTTTTAATAAAAAGAAGGAAAAACTAATTATTATAATTTAATTTTTTATTAATACAAATTAATTTTTGAAATTCTTGAGAAATACAAAATATTTTGGAAATTTAAAATCAATTATTTTATTGGTAAATTACCTAACAAGTCACTAAACTTTTTTAGAGTTTTTAACTAGCATTTAAACTTCTTGTAACATAATTTTTTAAGGTAGCGACCAAAAATCATTAAAAAAATTATATAAAAAATAACGAGTTGCTAGCGAACTTACCGAGTCGAGTTGGACCTTGTTCAACTAGACTCGTTAAGATCTCGAATCAAATCAACTCGAATCGAGCGTTAATCGAGTTTTGACTTAATCGATCTCGAGTTATTTGTGAGTTGCTCAACTCAATAAGCACCCTCAGTTATACTGTCGAATCGACTAATTATTGATTCAACAGATTAAATCAACTGACCCAATCTGATTTTAAATCTATGTATAAGTTTAAATTAGTTAAAAATCAATTTCCAGGAAAATAAAGAATCATGTCTTTCAGTCACAAAAAAAATCATGTCTTGAAAGTTAAAACAAAACCATCAATGCACGTCTAACATACACAAACAAGGACAAATAAAGCTTAGCTGTAATGAATTCATATTATAGTAATATCAATAAATGATATCACCAGTACCCGAAAAATTAAAGATACACTATTCTGTATCGACAGAGGTTGTTCGAAGTGGACAAAAATTCTCAACTATTTTTCGGTATCCTCTACTATGTTTCCAAATTAAAAAAATATTAAAAAAATTAAATTTTAAGTCATAATTTTAAATTTTAAATTCTAAATTTTATATTTTACCTCTAAAAAAATACACTCTACCTGAAATTCCCTAAACTTTAAACTTAATTTTTAGTGTAGGGCATAAATAAGGACATCAAAAAGGGTAATGATTTCTATTCGTTTCAAGTAGTAACTAGCTTGATATTCCTTAAGTTTGTCTTGAATTTGAGATCTTGTGTATGCAAAAAAAATTGTTAGGAGACTCACCAAATAAAATCAGGTGTGTGACAGCGAGTCGGTTTGAATTAATCATGGCAAAGCTCTGGAACCGGAAGAGCAACTAAAAAAATACGCTAATTTGTTTTTTTTTTAATCTATGTATATAAGGTCCACCAGACCACTGCCTGCTTATCTTGGAGAAACTAGAAAAAACAGAGAAAACTGTTTGTTTCTGGGAGCAGTGAAAGCGAGATGGGTTTAACGGAGAAGCAAGAAGCATTGGTGAAGGAATCGTGGGAGGTTTTGAAGCAAGACATCCCTGGTTTCAGCCTGCGTTTCTTTTTTCTGTAAGTCATCTTCTTTATACATGCATATAGATATAGTACAGAATGCAGATATTGGTGTTGTTCATGAATGTCTGGTCTGGGATGGATGAAGTTTAGGATATTGGAGATAGCTCCAGCTGTAAAGAATATGTTCAGTTTCCTGAGGGACTCACATGACATTCCTCAAAACAATCCCAAGCTCAAAGCTCATGCTCTCAAGGTTTTCATCATGGTCAGTCCTTTTCTATTTCATTCTAGATATGTGAGTCGGCCATTGAGCTGAGGGAGAAAGGGGAAGTGGTGGTGGCTGATGCAACTTTGAAGCATTTGGGCGCTGTTCATGTCAGGAGTGGTGTCGTTGAACCCCATTTTGAGGTATTTATTTATCTGTTTTGTTCTTCTTCCATGAATGAATGAATCAAGTCATATAGATATGCGGAATGCAGGTGGTGAAAGAGGCACTTTTAAGGACAATCGAAGAAGCTGTGGGAAAACAGAAAAGTGAAGGGATGAAGGCTGAGATGAACAACAACAATACCCATCATGAATAGCCTGCTTCATCCTCATTTTGATTCCCAACAAGTTATGATTATCTTAATTTAATGAATAAAACTTCTTATTAAAGACAATACTTTGCCTCAATTTCTCTACCTCTATGATAACAAATTGTTATTTTACTACAAATAATTCGAAATGATGTGTTAAGTTTTAAAATAACATCTAGGATTCGAATCTTGTCAAGGTAGAGGGAAAATTATAGACGATATTTTATTTACTAATGAATGAATGAATAATGTTATTCCAATTATACAAAAGCATAGTTTTCCGCAATTAATCAGAAAAACATACCCCCAAAGACATGGTAAACAACTTAACACTTCTAATTGGAATGGAGCCTCTTTTTTATAACTCACACCGGCTTCTCTTACTCTTACACCATTTACTACTAACTTATCATTCTCCTCTTCTTTCATTTTTTTACAGTATTGAGTATGCACGGATTACCTCTGCAATGGGTGCTCGGCACAACGGGCATTTCCCTCCCCCACGAACCAACTCGTTCGCACATTTCGAACACGTGCACATGTGTCCGCATCTGCATCCATTTTTTTATCATTTAAAAGACAGTCATGGTATATAAATATCAGCATTGAAGGAGTTAGGAATGTAAAAACCTGAACAAAAGTGAATCGATTTGGCTATCGCAACAAACACAGCATGTCCCTTTCTTCACATGACCCCATTTGGACAGGTCCTCCGATGTTTCTACAGTCAAAACTGTAACAAAAGTTGGTCCGAAATAATGGTTTCAACTGTCACGGAGGGAAAGACGTTGGGGGCATTTGCAAACCTTTTTCACCAGCTGATCTATTCAACGCTGCAGAGACTTCCTGCCTTACAGATCGCTGCAACTCGAGCTGCATATCCATGCAGGCTTCCAGCATCCTCTGCATGTGGCTCATGCCTTGCTGGAGCCTTGCCATATCTGCTCTAAGATCATTAACCATCTCCCATTCCTGCTCGAAATAAGCAATCTCATAAATAACTTAAAAGTGCAGAGTGACAAAAAGTACCATCTACAGGCTCGAAAGTAATATATCTGGGCCTATGTCCTGATAATATTCAGCAACTATTGAACAAACCAAGATGACAACCTATAATGATAGAAAACAAGCAGCATAATTAACACACAATTAGGTAGGGTGAAAAAGAAATCCCCGATATATAATTCAATTTCTTATCTAACAAAATGTCTCTCCGGATAGTAGGGTTTCCGTGGATAATTTTAACTATCCTTTGGTATGAAAGTCTCGATCATGATTCCTACGACCAACATCTAATATGTTAAATATTGAATCCAAGAAAAAAGTTGACACCTTACACAACACTATACAGAATAGAGGGGAAATGATTCGATAGAATACAGTAGCACAAATAAGAAAGATGGCTCACAATTTCTGATCTATGCATGCCATGCCGAGACCAGCTAGTATGATGTAAACCTTGATGCCATAGCGGTTGCGGTGGTGGCACAGAAGAAGGTAACACCAGTGACGGTCTGCTAGTAGTATCATTCCGATCATTTATTTCATCCCTCTGCCGCTCTTGATCATGTTCTGGAGAGGCTGGAGTTGGCAAGTTTCTATGTAGATCCCAATCGATGGGAGAGTGACCTTGTCTTTCCACGTAAGAATGAATTAATTGGTCTAGACTTTCTCGGAAACCACTTCGAAGAAGATTAGAGACACTTCTCCTGCAAATTAAACTTATATCAACCATCAAAGAAGTCATAACATTTTATTTTAAAGCATAAAAAATAACATGTGACCAAATACCTGCTCAGAAGTTCTCTAAGTTCCATACTATACACATTATCATCTTCAGGTAGATGAAATCTATTGAACCTTCTAAATGGGATTGCATGACGTGCTCTTGGAGGATCAGAAGGCCCTTCTGACCAATTATCAACAGCTTCCCGAGAGTCATCCTCACGCCAAACCCTTTGGCCTCCCTGTGGATGATTTTCTTCTCCATTTACATTCCCAGGATTTTCTTGGCGATACTCACTAACTGAGCCTTCTTGCCAGTTTGTATCCAGTTCTTCTGCATTGCCTTCTCTCCATTCATTGAATTGAGCATACGTTGGCTGTGGCCAATTTCCTTGCTCATTATTGGTTGTTGGCTCCTGCCAATTCCCGCCTAGGTTAGCATTTCCTTGCCAACTTATGCTCTCAACAGCGATGTTGTTGCTAACCAAATCTCCTGTTTGTGACCGTGTGACATCACTTTCCGAACTCCTAGATTGTGTATGCTCATTTTGATCATGTTGAAAATCCTGAAACATGTTTGATTGGGGACGTTCATTTCTAGAATCATCTATGACATTGCTAGACGTGGTTTCTGAATTGCTGCTTGCTTGACCACGTACAATGGTTTCTGATCTGTTGTGGAACCCTTCCCTGAATGAGAAAAAGAATTGGCGGTTAAGCAAATCAATGGAAACCATGAGAGCTTCATGCTTGAGCGAGCTGAAAACAGCAGTACAAGGAATTGTTCAAGTCATCACCAAAATATTCATCCCTGAGAATGAATGACAACATTTCATACCTCAAGCCAGATACAGTTTGTCGTTGTCTTAATTGAATTAATTCACTCACTGCCATTGAAGGCTGTCTCTCCTCTTCAACAGGTCTTTCATTTCGTAAGAATCTAACTCTGAGTAGTGACTGCAGATTTAAACACATTGCTAGTTAAGTATGGCCACATATGCAAATAAAAAGGTCATGATATAAAAGGACTTTCATTGAGCAAAACCAAATATATATATATATATATATAACAGAAAAAAATATATATATATAGCAAGTTTTGTTCTTCTATAAGACTATAACAGAAAAAGTATATTGAATCTTAAATCCAAATAAGCAGTGGCAAAGAAGGAAGAATACTGGAAACAGAAGTGAAAGGTATTTATTAAGAATTAGAAAAAAGATAAACAAACCATCCATATGTATATTAAGTCAGCCTAGAGCATCATTGAAGGTCAAAGTCATCCAACATTGACAAAACTATAAATAAAATCCAGCAAAGTGTTTAGTCAATCAAACAGGCCTGTTTTCAGCTCGACATACTGTAGAACACCCTTGGTGCCTTATTGTTGAAACAGGTTAATCCCACATGAAACTATAACAATAGTTGGATTCAAAACCTTGCTAAAAATGATGGAACTACTATTCATGCATGTACAGAATAACTTACAATACTTAAATTACAACCAAATACATGAAATAAATAAATCAATCAAGGGAATGCATATGAGCATGTAACAAAATTAGTGCAACACCAAATAGCACTAAAATTGCCCTGTTCACTTTAACTCAATTTAGACTCCAGCATATTTCAGATATTTTCAACAAATTAGGAAAGTTAAAGCTAAATATACAACGTATAGCTGAATATAATTCAATGGAGGAATGAAAATCGAGCCAACAGACCTGAATGCGGTTTCGATGAGCAAAATCAGATACATCACGGTGCTCTAATAGAGACTGAAGTTCCCTATGTCTCTCTCTCTCAATCCTCATAAGCAAGTCAATAACAGCTTGTCGTCCACGCAACCTCAACAAGTCCCTTCAAATATGCTCTGGTTGAGCTTCATCATGGTCAGCAACAGAGTCTTCACGAGGTTGATCGACTTGCGCACTAATTGTAGCAGCTGCCTGATGATCTTCCCTTTGTCTCCCACGAGCTCCTAGCTGGTGACTTGTCATTTGCATCCACTCCCGCACAATTCTAACTCCCTCACGCTCCGTTTCATCAAGCCATTCAGGTCTAGGACCGCCAACACGGGATACACGGGATGACGAATGATCACTAATCCCACTCTCCATCCATCCCCGGACTATCTGCCTCACCCTTTCCCTTTCTACCTCACCAAGATCAGGAGACTGCTCCCTTCTAGATCCATTATTATCCCCACCATGACACACCCTGCTCATTCGACCATGTTCCATACTCGTTCTCACTCTCACTCGCATCGACACCACTACCATGATTCTCACTCCCACGACTCTCGGACAAAGTCCTACTCGACACTGCTGTATTTCCATCAGCATTCCTCTGCTGCCTCAACCTTTCCCTCACCCTCTCTCGCGCCCTATTCAACACATGCTCATCCTCCAACTCTCTCCACATTTGCAAAATTGAAGAAGCTTGAGTACTAGGCCTCTCAATGGTCCCTCCTTGTCTCCTTGAATTAGGAGACTGCAACTCTCGCAAGAACGAAGAGTCGAGAGTCGAAACAGTATGTAAACCAGCTAAAGCCATCAATTCAGACTCCCTATTCCTCCTCTCAATCGTGGTAATCATTTCCTGAGCCTGCCTGGCAGCCCACCTACTCAAAATCCTGGAATGCCACCTCCTAGCGGCGGATGACTCCGCTAAATCATCGCCTTCAAGATCCGACCTTCTTCTCCTCCTAACAAGCTGGTCACCCTCATCGTCTTCATCATCAGAATTTCTATTAGAACTACATGACGCAAATGACATACAATCATCTAAATGCCCCCACATTAATTCTTCCAAACCCCTTTTAAATTCAGCCGTGGCATCATTTGAGGAGTCTGGTTTTTGCTGTAAAGCTTGAAAATCAGTCATATTTTTATCCCTTTCTACACCTAATTCTTTTCCGTTATGCAAATTTGTCTCAATTGCCTTAGAACCCAAACAAGATCACAAATTTATGATAAATTATATCAAAAATTACAAAACCAAACACTAATTTGGCTTACAGAATTGATAAAAAAACAAATTTCACACAAAAGAACAACGCCCTACGCAATACAGTTTGATACAAACAGCGCTCCCATTCATTTCTTCACTTGATAACAATTCCAAAAACAAAACAAAAAACTATAAAAAAGATCAAAATAAATGGAAAATAATAAAAGATTTTGATAGAAAATTGTCGAAAGGGAAGAAATTTTCTGGAGTGCCAGCGACGTTTTACAATGAAAAGAAAGAAACCCTTTCGCTCATTTTCGTATTAAAAATATGTGGAAAATCGTTTCCCTCAAAGTTTGAAAAACAGGAAACTGAAAAAACATAAATCTTGTTTGTTTTGATAGGAAAAAAAATAAGGAAAGAAAGGGAGAGGGGAGATCCAACAAGGAGAATGGGGTGAGAAATTTATAATAATCATTACATGGAAGAGAGAGATTTTTTAATTTTATTTTTAAAATATTTTTATCTATTTTAAATTCACTAACTGTTTACGGGAAAAGAAGCGCGCCATTTACGTATGAATGACACGTAATATTAATTTGCCATTTTTACAGTTGTATTTTTAGGAATGACACGTCATTAAATAATAGGAAAAGACCGGTGACTCACTTAGTCAGTTATGCTCATGAGAAAAATTATTATATGGTATTAGTTTATCACGTTATTTACAGTTTTATTTACAAAAAATTAAATGTCATTTTTTAAAGATAATTTTTTACTTTTTATGTCATATAAATAGAAGGTGGGTGGTTACATAAAAGTTGATTATGAAATGATTAATGACATGAAAAAATAATTAATTGACTGATTTTTAGTGAATAAGAATTATAAATAACGTGATGAGTATACCCATGAAACAATTTCTCGCTCATGAGACACACCAGTCTACATTTAAAAAAAAGCCTCAGTAATAAATTATTATTTTCTAAAAAAATACTTGATTTAAGGAGGAGTTTTTTTTGTAATTAGCATGTCCGTCTTACGGTTCATATTCGGAGTGCAGAGTTGCCCTCCCAAAAATATCATTTTTAAGGTTTAAACTCTGTCCTCTTCTTGGGAGTACAATATACTTTACCAATGTACTCAACAATTGTTGGTAGAGTTTAATTGTTATATATACGAGAGAAATACTTTTAAAAATATAAAATTTAAAATTTTGTATTCATATTTTCGTGAATAATAAATAACTTATATAAATATAAATTTATAAATTACAATTCAAAGAAAATTTTTTAAAATATTCTGTTAGATAAAAGTCTACCATACATATAACCCAAAATACTAATTATTGAGGTTGACCTGCATTTTTTTTGAGAATGTAGAAAAAATATTTATGAATTTAAAATTGTTTTTCTTCAAAATTTAGGTGAATTTAGCATTGTTTTTGAAAAAGTATAATAGAAAAGTACTTTTAAATTTTGAGTTTGATATTTAAGTGTTTAGTATTACTGTTAAAAAGTGCTTTTGAGAAGATAAATAATCATTTTAGACATGACATTGTAAGTTACAAATATATATTTAAATGATGTCTAAATTTTTTTTAATTTTATAATATATAAAATATACAATTTAAATTATCATAAGAATATCAAAAAAATATTTTTATTGATAAATACATATTTTTTAACAATTGTACGTGTCTCATAAAAATATAACAAATTTAAAATATTTTATTTAAAAAGCTTGACATGAATATATATATATAATTTTTAAATTAAAAACAATTTATTAATTATATAATCATGTCTTCGTAAAAATTTATAAATTTAATAATTATAAGTAAACACAACAACAAATGAAGGTTAAAATTATAATTTAACTTCTGAAAACACTTTTTCAACTATAAAAACTAAAATTTTCAGCTTTTGCATTTGGATTGAAAAATACTTTTAAACGGGATTCTTTTTTTAAAAATTAGCAGTTTAGCATTATTTCTATCTTCAAAAGCATTTTTAACTTCAAAGTATTTTTCAAAAGTAATATTAAACAGGGCTTTAGATAGACATATGCTTAATCCCAAATAGTGTTAATAATAAAAGTAATAAACAAGTTATCACTTCCTTATTGTATGTATCAGGGCGTATCTACCATAGGTCAAGCCATAAAAAAAAATTAGATAAATTACATCAAAGGTCACTTAATTATTAATAAAGTTATAATTGGGTCATTCAGTTATTAAAAGTTACAATTAAGTCACTCAATTAAAGTTTTAGTTAAGCTCGGATCACTCCTCTGTTAAAATACAAACGAACATCTAACAAGATTTGGTATAATGATAGTTTTAGTCCTCAAAACTTATATATTATACCAATTTAATCCTAATTCAAAATAATTCAATAAATCTAACCCTTAATACTTAAAAAAGAAATCAATTTAGTCATTTTCTTCTCCAAATCGCAAGTATACCCTCGTTAACACTAAAATACTTCTTTTAAAATCATTAATTAATCTAGTACATAAATTTATATATGTAAATATGTTTATAATCATTTTTAATGTTAGATCTATAATTAGTATCTACATTAAAACTAAATTCATTGAAATCTATTTAAAATTATTTATGAAAATCTTCGGTTTTAGTTATTATTACCCGTAATTTTTTACAAAAATTAAGGTTTTCGTATTATTTTATAGTTACTTTCATATATTTTTTGAATGATTTCATTATTTTCCTTTTATTTTAAAATAAATTAATAACTATACTTCTTAAGTTACTGAATTTTTATTATTTAAAAAATTTCTTAAATTCTTAGCAAGTCTGTGTATTTTCATTAAAAAAGTGAAGTTGTTAAAGATTTGTTGATAGAGATCAGTGATCATTCATATAAAGTGTGGGAAGTCATTTTAGATGGTTTCAGTTACTTACAAGTAATATAAAATGTTGTGCTCAGAGCATTAGTTGTAAAAATGATGTTTTGGAAAAAAAAATGTATAGACTAATGTGAATTCTTCTATACATGTGTTTTATTAAAGAGAGCTAGTAACTAAATCATAGTGGATCTCTTACATATATATATATATATATGTGTGTGTGTGTGATTGAATGGTCTTTTGCCATGTCAGTTATGAACATCCTAAGTAATTTTGATGATTTATTCAATCTAATCTTATCTTGCATACGATTGTATTTATTATATGTGAGTGAACTACCAAATTTAAATTCCTAGATCCCTGGTGTGTATTAGAAGAGAAGTGCCCCAAGGTTAAGTATGTTGGTACACCTCTTTTCATGTCATAATTATATATTTTTTCAAATAATATCAAATGTAATAAGATTAAAAGTCGATCAAAATTTACTATTTGCAAAAGTTTAAGTTTTTTTTATTATCCATGATTGTATTTTTAGCTGATAATATTTTAATTTAATTTTAAATTTGAATAAATTCATTTGAGCACCTACAAATAAAATTATTCGAACTTAAATTATCTAAAAGACTTTTTTTTTTTACCTATAGGACCACTCAATAAGCTCTATCCATGGTTGTATTTTAAATGTTCTATTAAAAAATAAATGTTTTGACATAATTAGTTTGTACAAAAGTACTTTTTTGCCGACAGACTCCTTTCATTGTTATTATATTACTTTTATAACTTAAAATTAATTAGTTAAATATTAATATAATATTTTTAATTTTCAGGTTAGATCTTTTAAATAAGATCAAAAATTCAAATTATAATATTATAAATAAATTAAATTAAATTAAAAAAACCATTTTCGTAATCAACTTTTTAATACCTAATTCAAATTAATTGATTAATAATTTATAATATAAATCAAATTTCATCTCAACAATTAGTTTATTATAAAACCCATAAAATTGTAAACATGCTTATAGCAAATAAAAGGTTTTGAAAAATGAACTCCAACCTTAATATAAAGGAAAAGTACCTTTTATTTTATAGGATCACTAACTAATAATAATAATAAAAGAAACAATTACGAAGGCACAATAATTATGGCCACGAAATATTCCTCTAATAAAATAAGTAAAAGACTACTTCACCCTTAAGTTTTGGGATAAAATAAAGGCTAAACTATAAAATAAGTGTCTAAACTATGTCTTTTCTTTGTAATAGGTGCCTAAAGTATTTTTTGTTGAAATATGTGCCTAAACTATTTTTTTGGCTGAAATAGGTGCCTAAACTTTCGTTTTTAGCTTGTTTTAAAGTCAATTTTGACACCTACTTGGGCATCTATTTCAACCAAAAATGAAAGTTTAGGCACTTATTTCAGCCAAAAAATAGTTTAGGCACCTATTTTAGCTAAAAATGAAAGTTTAGGCACCTATTTCAGCCAAAACATACTTTAGGCACCTATTACAAAAAAGAGACATAGTTTGGGCACTTATTTTGTAGTTAAGCCTAAAATAAATTGATTCTTTTGTTTAAACTTTTAAAACGTATTTAGTTATTTACTCAAAATATCACTTAAAATATATTTTAAAAACATGATATAATACTTTTAAGGTTATATTTTGATACACAAGCTGTGTAAAAAAAATTACAAACCCTTCATATTTAAGCTATAAATCTAAAATCTAAATTCCTAGCCCTAACACCCCAAAACCTAAACCATAAATTCTACACCCTACAACCTAAACCCTAAATCACAACATAGATCTCTAAACCCTAAAATTAAAAGGCTTGTGTATCAAAGTATTTTCCATACTTTTAACATATAATTTGATACAATATATACTATCCAAATCTCTCCCCATCATAAATCAAAAGATATTTAGCGGTTAAGCATATTCGATCACGCATCTTCTTATATATTTTGTTAGTGACATGTTAATCGAGTTTAATTCAATTGACATATTTTTTAATCTTGGTGTTGAAAAAAATTAGTAATGCATTAAAAATATATATTCATATTTTTTGGAGGAAAAAAAAGCCTCATTAAAAAAACCCTTCATAAGAAAGGAGGAAAAAGTGCCCAACTAAACTATATTATTGATGTTAAGAAATCCATTACAATCCAAATACATGTAGCATAAAAACAGAGTTAAATTTCAGTTAATTCAAGCAATTTTTATAGTTACTTGTAACTTTTTTTATTAAAAAACATATTTATAAATTTTACTTTTAAAAAATATTCTCAGCATTTTAATATTTTCCCTCAAATAATATTTTTTCAAACTATATTTTCTAAATTTGTTGTACGAGCTGTCTTTTATTAACTTCAATTTTTCATACTTATTGCGTGTAATTTATAACCTAATTGGACAGATCTCTCTATTCTATAAGTTTTTAGTTTTGCTTATGTAAGTGATAATTTTGGTAAAGATAGGAAATATTGTAAACAAGTGAAAATGAGATATATCAAGATATAATGAAAAGAGAAATTATAATATAGCCTTATAATATTAGTGTAACTACAAGTGATATTTGGTAAAATTGAGGAACAACTGAAAAGATTGTGAGAGAGAGACACTAAACAACTATTTATATACAGTATGTTAAGAATGAGAGGTATAAATATAATAATGTTGAGTTATATCGGTGGCTGTGAATTATGGATAAGAGTTTACTTGGGTGTTTACGTAAGGTTAACCGTATAATTTAGCTTAAACAGTTGGTTAATTGTTATAATTGTTATGAACTGTAACTTAATTGTTAATAAATAATTAACTGCTATTTTTTTAAATGGTTAACTATTATAATGGTTAATCGTTAAGAAATGGTTCGATTAAAGGTTAACATGTAACCTATTACAATTTTCTTTTCAAATGTTCATTATTTTCTTTTTGGAATAATAAATATATCTCTATGATAAATATTGTATTATTTAAAAAAACTTAAATAGAGAGATTTTAAATAAAAAATTCATATTTAGTTAAAAAAAGTACTTATAGATTAACCATTAATCATCTATTTTAACGATTCGATTAACTAAAATCGTTTAACTTTAACGATTAAATTAATTAACTTATAAAATAAATTATTATACTGATTAACGGTTACGATTTATTTTGTACTCTCATAAAGTTTACTACTCCTACGAGTAAAAAAAAAATACACAACATGATAGGAAAAAGACCTCTTAATTATCTTCATATTCGATCCATTAAATCCTCTCAAATTTCAACCCGACTTTTAAACTTGAAAGAGTAATCTGATCCTCGAACAAGAATAGGTGAGAAGGGATGACGAAAATCAAACCCTTTTCTTACTCTTAGGCCATTAGTGGAAGGTGAGTTGAGTTTTTGCATAATTCTTGTATGTTGCCCTTTCTTTCTCAATGATGTTTATGTTTAATATTTTTCCTATCTAATTTTGATTTTTTTGTAAAAAAATTTGTTATTGTTTGAAAAAGATGGTTTAGCTTCTTTTTTTTCTGAGAAGGTAGTTTGGCTTAGAGGGAATTTAATATTTTCAATTTATATAATAGAGAGAGAGAGTGAACCTACAAATTAAGATAGCAATGGCACAGCTACTGTTTGAATTGATTGATAGAATATATCATCAAATTTTATGACCCCAAAATCTGATGAGTTTTTTAATGGATTATTATTTTGCTTTTTCCATGCATATGATTATTATTCAGCATATTTACGATAGGGTCTTTTATTATTTTCATAAACGGACTAAAAACCATCATATATTTATTTTATATTTTAAAAATATCAATATATGATAATTCCTTCCTCCACACACACACACATATATATATATATATAGGGGATAAGATCCAGTTATACAGAGTACGAGTTTTCAACTTTTACATATTTTTGGATCATTAAATGAGTGAAATGAGTGACTGAGATTAACATTGAGTTATGTGAAGATTATCACTTGGGGAAAAAAATAAGGAGTTAATCTCAGTCATCCATTTTACCCATTTAACGATCCAAAAAACGTGTAAAACTCTGAGTTTTACATTATGTGTAAGTGGACCCTATTCTTATATGTATATGGATAGGATTAGGGGTGTAAATGAACATAGTGTTCGGCAAACCATTCGTTTATGTTATTTTTAAGCTAAATAAACGAGTATGAACAATTTTTTTATGTTCGTTTAATAAACGAACACGAACAGAGGTGTGTTCAGTTCATTTATGTTCACGAACAAGCTTGTTTATAGGCTCGTTTATAAGTTTGTTTATGCTCGTTTATAAGCTCGTTTATAAGCTTGTTTATAAGCTCGTTTATATAATGAAAATGCTTATGGATGTATCTAAATACTCCATTCATCCCACTATTTGTGTCACATGTTGACTTTTCACGGGGTTTTAGGAAGAAAGAGCTTATATAAGATGTGTGGTGTAAAATAATTTGAATGACAAGTTTTCCCTTAAAAAGTTAACTTTTATTTTTGTTGGAAAACTAAAAAGGATAAAAAATAAATATGTCTTATAAAAGTTGTTGAGTTTTTCAAAGTGAATTTTGATTGGGACAATTTTAAAACACAAATGTGACAACTTTACTAGGACATATGAAGCACTACTTTTTGTTTTTACTAAGGATGCTATATAAGTTCATGTTGAAATGTAAGTGTTATTTTGTTGTTTTTGTTTTATTTATTTATTTAATTAACATTTCTGAACATATAAACGAACATGTTCACGAACGAAAAAACGAACACGTTCGCGAACACTAAACAAGTGAACACAAACACTTTCAAAAATAAATAAACGAACATGAACACAATATAAAAAATTTAAACAAACGTGAACCCAACATGAACACCTTTAAAATAAACATATGAACACGAACATAGTCTTGTTCGTTCAAGCTCGATTCATTTACACCCCTAGATAGGATCCAGTTACATAGTGTAAGAGTTTTTAACTTTTACACATTTTTTGGATCGTTGGATGAGTGAAACGGATCGTTGAGATTAACAGTGGATTATGTTAAGATTATCTCTTGGGAAAAAAGTAAGGAGTTAATCACATCAATCCATTTCACCCATCTAACGATCCAAAAAATGTGTAAAACTCTAAGTTTTATATTTCATCTAAGTAGATCATACATATCCCATATATATATATGGATATGATCCACTTACACTGTGTAAAATTCAATTATTTTTGCACATTTTTTGGACCATTGGACGATGGTAATGACTAAGATTATTTCCTTATTCTGTTCCAAGTGATAATATTCACATTTTCTACTGTTAATCTCATTCATCCATATATCTTCATCCAACGGTCCAAAAAAGGTATAAAACGTTCAAGTTTTACATAGTGTAAGATGATCAACTCTATATCCCCTTACACTATGTAGAACTTGAAAGTTTTACACATTTTTTGGACCATTGGATGAAGGTAAATGAATGGATGAAACTAACAGTAGAAAATGTGAATATTATCACATGAAAAAAGAGACAAGGAAATAATCTTAGTCATTTATTACCCTCGTCCAACGGTCCAAAAAATGTGTTAAATTAATTAAGTTTTACATTGTGTAAGTGGATCCTAACATATATATATATATATTAAACTTGGATTGGGATTTTATTTTTTAAATATAGGATTTCTTATTACAGATATTTATAAAAGTAAAATTTTGGTTAAAGTTCATTAGAATCTCCCATGCCTATATTAAAAAATGATAAATTATATATTTGGTACTCCACATATTTCCATATTTTTATTTTAGTCATTAAACAAATTTATTTGGTAAAATGGTACATAACGTTACATTTTGTTTCTATTTTGGTACTCCACCATTAAAAATTAACGGCAAAGTTGACATGATATTTTTATTTTTTATTTTCTCTCTCCTAATAAAAGTGTCACGTTAGCTTTGTTGTTAATTTTAATGGCAGATATCAAAATAAAAACAAAACGTAATGTTAGGTATCATTTTGCTAAAAAATTAGTTAGATGATCAAAACAAAAATACAAGAATAGGTGGGGTACCAAATAAGTAATTTACCCTAAAAAATTCATTTGATCTTTCTACTATTAAAAGATATGTTTTTAGCTTTTGTATGTTTGAAAAATTGAATATTTTGGTCCAAAATATTAATCTACTGTTAGTTGAACCAAAATATTGTGTTTAGATACCAATCACTGGTTAGTCTAGCGAGATGTGACGGTAGGCTCCTTAAACAAGGTAAGATGTTTGAATCATAACATTGTGACTGAAGCAAAATAGTTAGTAGGGTCGTTTCTATAACGAATCTATGCAATACACGTTTCCTTAAACAATGAGCTCTTGTCCCTCAACCAACAAAATTCATTTTTTACCTTTATTTATATATATATTGTCGCATGGGCTTTCTCCCTTACAAAAAATAAATGTTTTAAAAAAAAGCATTTTTACGGAGTCAAAGGAGACGTCACCTGGAGACCAGGATGACACTCCCAACAAAACACCGTAAATATTTTAAAAATGAAAAATAGTGGCAAATGTGGAAAATATAAAAAAAATGGATGGAGTCGCCACCGGCCACTTTGGTAGCCCGGACACTGTAAAAATAACCAGAGATTCATAACGTTTGGGGTTCAGGAGTCAGTTACGCGTGGGGAAGGATTAGCACCCCCCACAACGCCCGAAATTGGTACCGCGTTGATTAAGTGTTGTCTTTGCAAGAAACAAAAATTTGAATTTTAAATTTAAAGTTTAATCCCTAAATAAAATGGTCTAAGGAGAACATTTTCTTATTTACGAAAAACCGAGGAAGATGGCACCTGAATAAGTCATGATGTCACCTCCTAGCCGGATTTCGAAATAAAGTGAAAAATATTCCCTTAAATTGACCAAGTTTAGAAAAAATATCTTAAGTAGAATAGACAAAATAAATATATAGGCATAATAATATGATATACATATAATATACATATTATATAGTAAAAATAATAATAAGAATAATGATATACATATATTTATAATATACTAAGTATAAAGTAATATACATATTATCTAAATATAATATAATATATATAAAAGTAATTATAAAATAATAATAACCACATATATATATATACAAAATAATATATACATAATTATAATATACTATGTACTATATAAATATACTATGCATTAATATATAGTACTATATAACATACATATATATAATATTAAGAAAATAAAAATAATATACATATATAAGTATACATAATATGTAAATAAGAAAATATAATATATATGTGCATATATAATAATAATGAATAATATATAAATATAATAATAATAATAATAATAACGATAATAAAAAATGAAAAAATGACCAAATTGCAAATAAAATGAAGTTTTAAAACTAAAAGGAGGTCGAAATTGAGATGAAATGAAAAAGGGAAAAGATTGAGGGAGAAACTAAAATAAGGTGGAAGGGTCAAATGGGTAAATACCCCTTTTAAACTGATTTAATTTAATTTCAAGACTAAATTGCGAACCATTTGAAAGTTTCAAGGACTGAGGTGGTAATTTTACCATGCGGAAAGCTCATTTTAAAATTAAATTCGGGGCGGAGGGACTGGTCATGTAATTTGGCCATTGAAAGTCTGATAAAATTCAATTTAGTGACCGAATTGAAAACAAATTAATACTTAAAGGGACTTATTGAGCGATTATTCCCTACGGATACCATATTTTAAAAAAAGGATGGGACAGAGGGGTTTATGGTGTAATTTTCCCTCTTTTTTGCACCAGTATATAAGTTAAAATCTAAAAAAAACTATTATTTTCATTATTTCAAACAAAAAATAGAGAGAGCCTCTAAATTCTCTGCCCAGTCCGGTCGGGGAGCGGCCGTCGTTCATCTGCCGTCGTATGCCTGTTGCGGCGCCATCGTCCACGGTGACCGGTTCTTTGAAAGGTCGCAACTTTTGGACTCCTTTCGTCGAGTTGAATTCAAATCCTAGATTGGATTTTCACGAAAATCCCCCTAAACGCGTAGATCTAAAAAAATAGAGGTATTTGATTTTTATTTGTTTGTTTTTTTACCTTTCGGCCTTTGAATCTTCATTTTTGGTTCGAATGAAATAAAATATGGAACATTTTTTATTTTGAACCTTCAATATTTTCTTTTTTATATATCCGAAAACTCCCTTACATTTGATTTGGCATGGGTTTTTATGCCCGATTTCAAGCATCGAAATAAAATAAAAAATTAATCAACTTGCTTCTGATTTTTTTTATAGATCTTGGGCGGTGGCCAGTAGAGTGAGCGGTGGCTATCGCGCGTGGCCAATAGTGGCGCGCGTGGCAGCCACGCGAGCAGAGAGTGGATGAAGGGTACGTCAGCGGCTGGTGTAAATGTTAGGGTATTAGGGTTTTCAAATTTAGGTTAATGGGTATTTTCAGGTTTTGTAATTTTGAGTTATCAGATTTGTTTGTATTGGGTAAATGGGTTGGTGGGTTTTGTATTAACTTTGGGCTTAGAGGCCCAGACAGAAACGAGCTACTATAGCTGCCCCTCTTTGCGCATTGTTGTGCAACAGAAATAGGGCAAAGACAAAAAGTAACCATTTTTGTCCAGTTGGTCAGGGTTCTTTGTTTGGCCACCGCTTCTTCTTTGGATTTCTCTTGATCTTCTTGTCACCCTTGTAAGAAAAAATCTTCAAAATGAAAGACTCGTTAGGGAGACAAAAATCTGAGGTAATAAGTTCGAGGAGACAAAATGAGCTCGGCTTGCTACGACTCTGACGACGACGCAATGCCTACAGAAAATTTGACCTAGCTACAACACTGACGAAGAGGCAGGGTCTGTAAAACTTGATCTAGCTGCAACACTAACGAAGACACGGGATCAAAATATGAAGGTTCAGCCCAGTTATAATATTTGAGGAAACCGGACCGAAAGTCGATAAATTTTGATATAGATATTGGTTCGTAGACTTCTTTTGCATTTTTCCCAAATGCAAAAGGATCAACGGTTTTAAGTTGCCTTTACCGGTATTCGTTTTCTCTGGGCTAGTTGTACTATTCTTCTGGGTACAATCAGTTTGTACCAATCGTGACATTGGATTTTTCGAAGGATTTATTTTCCTTCTACCATTCGTGATAATAGATTTTCAATTGACTTTTGAATTATCCATTATCTTAAACTTTAACGTGTTCAAGCACGTTGTGCCAACATTTCTACTGGGCTTGTCAAAAATTTTGATCCAGCTGCATCATTGATGAAGAGACAAGATCAAAAATTTAGTTCAGTCATCCCATCAGCGGAAGGATAAAATCAGATGACATCAACTTAGGTCTTACTATACCCTCAACGACAGAGTAAGAATAGTCAGTAGCTTGAACCTAGCCACACCATCAACAGAGGGACATGATCAAATATCAGCGACTTGGATTCTACCGCACCATCAACGGAGAAGCATAATCAAATAACAGTATCTCAAACCTTACTCTACTATCAACGGATAAGCAAGGATGAACCGCAACTTGGACCATACTACGCCCTCAAAAACGGAGTAAGAACGATCAATAACTTGAGCCCAACCACACTATCAATGGAATGACAAGATCTGATATCAACAGCTTAGATTCTACCGCGCTATCAACGGAGAAGCAGAATTTGGATAATAGCAACTCAAACCTTACTACACCATCAACGGAGAAGTGGGGATGAACCGCAACTTGGACCTTACTACGCCCTCAAAGAATGAGTAAGAACGATCAATAACTTGAGTCCAGCCACACCATCAATGGAAAGACATGATCTGATATTAGCAGCTTAGATTATGCCATGCCATCGATGGAGAAGCAGAATCTAGATAACAACAACTCAAACCTTACTACACCATCAACGAAAAAGCATGGATGAACCACAACTTGGACCTTACTATGCCCTCAAAGACAAGAGTAAGAACGATCAATAACTTGAACCAGTCACACCATCAACGGAGCGATAAGATCGGATAACTTGGATTCTATCACACCATCAACGGAGGGACATGATCTGATATTAGCAGCTTGGATTCCACCGCGCCATCAATGGAGCAGCAGAATCTGGATAACAACAAATCAAACCTTACTACACCATCAACGGAGAAGTAGGGATGAACCGTAACTTGGACTTACTACGCCCTTAAAGACGGAGTAAGAACGACCAACAACTTGAACCCAGCCACACCATCAACGGATTGATAAGATTAAATATTAGTAACTTGGACCTGGCTACACTATTAACAGAGGAACCAGACCGGATAGTAACTTAGACCTAACCACTCCCTCAAAGGAGAGACATGATCGGATAGCAACAGCTTGAACCTAGCCACACCATCAATGAAGAGACAAGATCGAAAGATGAGAGCAACTTGGATTCTTGTCACGCCATCAACGGATGAATAAGATCGGATGAGAGCAACTTGGATCTGGCTACATCATCAACGGATGAACTAGATTGAATAACAATGACTTGGACCCAACCATTTTATCAACGGAGGGGCCGGATCGGAGGATAAAGTTTTGATTTTTTTTTAATTTTTTTCTTTATGATGATTTTTTTATTTTTTTGGATTTTTTGATTGAGCTATAACTGTAAGAAAGAGATAATATCCGAAGAAGAAGTTTGGTATTAGCTGCACCATCGATAGCAACGCGCAATATGCAAAATAATAGATCCGCTACATCACACCAAAAGAGAGGTTGAATCTGGATTAAATTGGTTTACCACCACTGACGGAAGTAAAATTGGAAAAGGGTCAGCTCTGTTATTTTATGGCAGGAACCATGACCTGTAAATGAAAGAAAATATTAATTAGTAATTGTTCAAAATTTTGTCGTTATTATCTGGATGTTTGAGCTTTTCGTGTATTCGACCTTCTTCAGGGCTAGAGGTTGATCGTCATGTTGTTGCCCCCGCGATTGAGGTTCTTCTGTCTTTTTCTTAGACCTGTTAATGTGTTTGAGCCAAAAAAATAAATGCATGATGAATGTATTTTTATGTATGAATATATGTGTTTACCCTAAATGCATGATAAATGAATGTGTGAAAAGTTTTTTTGCCCCTCAAAGGGATGCCCCTAACTCCATGTTGGTCGGATTGAATTCTCGGTCTTGTCTTGTGAAGATGCCCCCAATCTCCCTTAACTTTGATCATCTTCCTGTGGAGTTATCTTTCCGGGTGTATTCTCCCCCAAATTATTTTCATTGAACTTCGTCTAGGCTAGAGCAAATTTGAAGCTTGGGGTATATTTTCTCATTTTCTTGAAAGACTTCCATTGTTCTCACGAACGAGTTTTGTTGCCCCCCAGTCAGGTCTATGAATTTGCTGTGTTGGTTTGTGTTAGCTTATTACTTTCGGCTCTGGCAAAATGATAAAGACAACAATCAATGTAGTCGTCTAGGGTACGAAAGTCTGGCTCGACGTCGGAGGCTAACTTTTAGAACTCATATAGAAATGCCCCTGGACGTGGGGCCTTGTAGAGGCATGGTGTATATATAAACGCAAAAGTTATTCTCAAAAATACCTCTGGACAGGCTTTTGCCTTGGTTTGGTTAAATGCTTGATTAGTCAACTTTTTGCCTTATTTGGTATTGCTGACATGGGGCATCCCGGGGACTAGTTTCTAAATTGTGAACGTATGCATGTAAATGCAATGTGCATGTCCTAGATGCTGAGGTACTGGTTCAAAAATAGTTCCCGCGGCTCAACTTCTAAATTTACGGGATTTATTCACAACTTTGAATGTTGCATTGATATCCAGATTACTAGATTTTCTCCCGATAGTGGATCTTTTCAATTTGGGAACCAATCGTGAATCAATACTTCATGTTGGTGAAATGCAAGAATTAAAATGTCATGCTATGTTGTGCAGTTAATGCAAAATTAACGGGTCTAATATGATGTTATAAAAAAAGGTCAGGTTAGAATTAAAATAATCGAATGAATGAACTAAATGGTAAATAAGGTAAAAAAAGAGCAGATAAAAAAACTGTACAAAAAAAAAGGCATCAAAGCCTAAAAAGGGTAACTGCTAAACGGGCAGAGTTTCGCATTGCTTAAAAAGGTTGGCTCCTACAACTCACTATATGTAGTTCGGATATAAAGAAAAGGGTACCCGAACTATCGCGAGGATATCGGTTTGGGGAAATACGACCCTTATACCATACGGAGGTGAAAACCCCATGAAATACAAGGACCAAATTTCGGAAGTGAATTACAACACTATACGGAGGTGAAGACCCCACGAAGCGAAGTAATCACTCCCACTTAACAAGGTGAGGAGCCCGAGTAGAAAGCTCATGCATGAATGTCGAGGGATTAAAAATTAAATCAAATCGAATTTTCAAATTTCTTGTAAGACAACACAAAATCAACATTGGCCTGACTTTCTTAAAAATGTCCCAGCGGAGTCACCAAGCTGTAAAAAAGGGTTTTCCCTCCCTCAAAAAATATTTGTTTTAAAAAATACGTTTTTACGGAGTCAAAGGTGACGTCACCCGGAGATCGGGATGGCACTTCTAACATAACACTATAAATATTTTAAAAATAAAAATAGTGACAAATGTGGAAATATGAAAAATAGATGGAGTCGCCACCGACAACTTTGGTAGGCCGGACACCGTAAAAATAACCAGAGATTCAAAACATTTTGGGTTCGGGAGTCGGTTATACACGGGGAAGGATTAACACCCCATAGCGCCCAAAATTGGTATCGTGTTGATTAAGTATTGTCTTTGCAAGAAAACAAACATTCAAATTTTAAATTTAAAGTTTAATCCCTAAAGAAAACGGTCTAAGGAGAACATTTCCTTATTTACGAAAAACCGAGGAAGATGACACCTGAATAAGTCAGGATGTCACTTCCTAGCCGGATTTTAAAATAAAGTGAAAAATATTCCCTTAAATTGGCCAAGTTTAGAAAAAATATCAGAAGTAAAATAGACAAAAAAATATATATAGGCATAATAATATGATATACATATAATATACATATTATATAGTAAAAATAATAATAATTGTAATAATAATAATATACATATATTTATAATATACTAAGTATAAAGTAATATACATATTATGATAAATATAATATATATAAGTAATTATAAAAATAATAATAACCACGTATATATATACAAAATAATATATACATAATTATAATATACTATGTACTATATAAATATACTATGCATTAATATATAGTACTATATAACATACATATATATAATATTAAGAAAATAAAAATAATATACATATATAAGTATACATAATATGTAAATAAGAAAATAATATATATATGCATAAATAATAATAATGACTAATATATAAATATAATAATAATAATAACAATAATAAAAATGAAACAATGACCAAATTACAAATAAAATGAAGTTTTAAAACTAAAAAGGGGGAGAAATTGAAAGGAAATGAAAAGGGAAAAGATTGTGAGAGGAACTAAAATAAGGTGGAGGGGTCAAATGGGTAAATACCCCTTTTAAACTGATTTAATTTAATTTCAGGACTAAATTGCGAACCATTTGAAAGTTTCAAGGATTGAGGTCGTAATTTTACCATGCAGAAAGCTCATTTTAAAATTAAATTCAGGGCGGAGGGATTGGTCATGTAATTTGACCATTGAAAGTCTGATAAAATTCAATTTAATGACTGAATTGAAAATGAATTAAAACTTAAAGGGACTTATTGAGCGATTATTCCCTGCGATAGACCATATTTAAAAAAAAAGATGGGGCGGAGGGGTTTATGGTATAATTTTCCCTTTTTTGCACTAGTATATAAGTTAAAATCTAAAGAAAAACCTATTATTTTCATTGTTTCAAACAAAAAAAGTAGAGAGAGCCTCTAAATTCTCTGCCCAGTTCGGCAGAGGGGAGCAGGTGTCGTTCGCCTGCCGCCACAGTCCACGGTGGTCGATTCTTTGAAAGGTCACAACTTTCTGACTCTGTTCGCCGAGCTGAATCCAAATCCGAGACTGGATTTCACGAAACTGCCCCTAAACGCGTAGATCTGAAAAAGAAAATAGACGTATTTGATTTTTATTTTTACCTTTAGGCATTTGAATTTTCTTTGTTTGGTTCGAATGAAATAAAATATGGAACATTTTTTTATTTTGAACCTTCAATCCTTTCTTTTTTATATATATTCGAAAACTCTCTTACATTTGATTTGGCATGGGTTTTTATACCTGATTTCAAGCATCGAAATAAAATAAAAAAAGTAATCAACTTGCTTATGATTTTTTTTCAGATCTTGGGCGGTGGCCGGCAGAGTGGGCGGTGGTCGCCGCGCGTGGCGGCCACGCGCTCGAAGAGTGGATGAAGGGTGCGGCGGCGGCTGGTGTAAATGTTAGGGTACTAGAGTTTTCAAATTTAGGTTAAGAGGTATTTTCGGGTTTTAGAATTTTGGGTTTGTTTGTATTGGGCAAATGGGTAGTGGGTTTTGTATTAACTTTGGGCTTAGAGGCTCGGACAGAAATGGACAACTACATATATTTATTTTAAAATAAATTAATTATAAGATTGTCCGTTACTTTTTAAACTCTATGTTTTGTGCTCAACATATTAATAGATGAAGAAGGATAGAACTAGGAGTGGGGTTTGGCGAAAAAAATATAAATATCGAAGGTGGGAAGCAAAACATAAATGTTAAAAGGTAGAAGGTAAATTCATGATTATTTTAATTTTCTAAAAATGTATTTATATTAAAACAAAGGTAATATATATATATACACACGCGCGAAGGTGTATATGCAATAACTATCTTGGAAAAACAAATTAGGTTGTTTAATGCAATAATCTAGGACTAGTAGGCCATATTGAGTTATTCCACAAAGCCCATCCTATGAAACAGAGCTACATGCCAATGGGTTTTTAAATCTCAACTCACTACTAATTAATAATTCAAAACTTTAAAAGTTAGCTAATTGATCATCATTCCTAGGTTTAGATAAGATGATGAAGCTTTATCTTGTGAGTGTTACCTTTGTGGTGAGTTAAAAATTTAAAAAGTTCAATTATAAAATAAATATATAAACTATATTCTTTTATTTAAGTGTATAACTTTTTTTTTATCAAAATAGATATTTAAAATTTGATTTCGTAATTATTTTTAGATTATCATTGTCTTCCATTGACGAGTTCTTCAAACACTGTAATTTTTTTCAATCAACTTGTCATTACAAGCAAAATCAAAGTGTTTTTAACTAATTTTTGAGAATTAAGATCTTGATTTATTTTCACATAGATAAGTACCAAAACAATGGATCCATCAGTTTAGGGTTTAGCTTATCTAACAATGTTCCCATCCCAAGAGTGATTATTTTCAAAGAAAATGAGGGCCCAAAAATCAGATCCTAGAAATCAAGTTGGATACTTGGAAATAACCGTATCACAGGAGAAACTATATCAAATGTCCGCTCATTACATCATTTATAGTCTTAACTAATAAAAATTATTTATTTTATTAATTTTTTTATTTCATCTTTTCACTTAATAATCTTTATTGATCAATAATCATAAATAACGTGACGAACCGAGCTTATAATATAATTTCTTCATATTCAGACCCAATCAACTAAATTTTATATATTAACCAACTGATTGTTCTACCATTTTAACGAACAACTAATAATATTAAAAATAAGTTTACAATAATCATTTTAATGATATCGATAAACTATGAAAAAGAATAAAGATACTAAAATCCTAAATCTCAACGGAATTTCATTTTGTGGATTTCTCCGATTGAACTCGGGTGTTTTCTACTAATAAACTTGAGCCCCATAATGTCATAAGATCAAACATAAAAAATTGTAAGCCTCTAAAATTACATAAGTCAACCAATAAGCTGAATTTTGTCAAGAACTAAAACTATAAAAAAAAATTATAACAAATGTACGAAAGAATGTTAGGAATAAAATTCCTCAGTCTCTTTCTTATATTTTTGTATATATCCTACTATTTTATATTACACAATACATAAAATTATTAATAAAACATATAAAAGAACTCAGAGTAAATGTATCTTATTCGAATGTTAGACATTGTAATCTACAAGTCCAGGAGAAGGTCATCTATATCAAAACACTCATCCTCACTAAAAAACGGCCCACCATCCCACACACTGTTCCCTTCGCCGTGCTTCAATGAAATCTCATCCATAACCTCCATTTCCAATCCATCAAGCCAGCTATAATCGTCTGTTATTTTTGCCTCCTCCTTCACTTCCTCTTCGCCGTTGCTCCCATCACTCGGGGGAGCTTCACTGCCCGCATTTCCGTCGTAGTTTTCAGAGTTACTAAATGCAGTCATCGAGTCTGAGCCGGCACAAGTATCCGACGTAGTCTCCGAACGAGTTACGACCGAATCGGAATCCGAAACACGGGGAATGTTCAGGACAGCTTTGTCGCCATACATGGTCTTGGCAGCTTGATCGTAGACTAAAGCAGCTTCGACTGCGGTGGGGAAAGTGCCTAGCCAGAGCCGTTTCCCTTTGTTAGGAGCTCGGATTTCAGCCACCCATTTACCCCACGTCCTTTGCCTAACGCCTCTGTAGATACAAGCTTGGTTCTGAGGGCCGCCTTTGCCTTTCATACACCCCTTTTTCGAACCCTTTGCAGGGGGTTTCACTGCTGGTTTGGTCTCGGAATTTTCACTCCATTGTTTCAGAGTATCGGCAACCGATAAACCATTTCGCCTCTTCCTTTTCCTAGAAGAATCCATGAACAGAGGAGTACCCACGTTTGGGTTTCGATTCTCAGAAAAACCCATGTTTTAGTTCCTTCAAATGTGCAACCGAGCAGCTTAAACCGATTCAAATCTATGAAAATCTGCAGTAACTAAAGAACAGAACCAGAAGTATCAAGAAGTCCAACAAGATTATGCTTAGTGAGTTTTTTTCTAGTGGACTTCGAGTCTCGGATATTTAAATATTTTGTGTTGTAAGATATTTTCATTTTTATATTGTTATTTTATAGCTAAGTAAATGACGTGGCGGATTTTTTTGTAGCTCTTGCCGCGTTCCTCGAATTCTCTCGACACTATCTAGATTTTCCGGATATGATCTGAGTTCCTGTTTTGACACCAATATGTTTCATTAATTTCTGATTTTTGCCATTGGCCCCACTGTTTATCACTTATAGTACATACCTGACCAACTAAAAATCTAGATTCACCAATATGTTCCATTAAGTTCCGATTTGCCTTTGTTGCCTATTTTTTCTTGGATCATATTTTTTTTATTGTATTATTGAGGTGAATGAATGTAGATTTTCATGTTCATGTTTTAAAAAATTAGATTTAAATCTTTTTGTCAATAAAAGTTTAGACATAGTGTCAAACAAATATTTTTAATGTTCGATAGAATATTCATTTTAATTTTTATTCTATTTCTGAAGTACTTTAATTCTTAACGTTTCGTTTTAGTCCAAAATAAGTCATTTATGAATGAAAACTGTTAACAAACCGATGGTAAATGAAAAAAATATTTGAACAATTGTTGAAGCAATTAATCGAACAAAACATTGATAAAAATGAAAAATATTTAATGCACTGTCACTATAATTTTTTTTATTAAAAAAGAAAAATATTACTACATGCATCATTAAAAAACCTTTATAAGTCTAGATGAAAAAAAAAATGCATGCAGTAATACGTACATAAAAAACTACGAGCCAAGCTCGACCAACAAGACATTTTCTTTTAAACAACCAAGCAAAACAAACTCACACCAACTAGTCCTCGGAAAGAAAGGAACACCCCAACTCAACCAACGCCGGTAGCCTGTTGTAAATCACAATTTAACAAAGATAGAGCACAAGTAGGCGGCTCATCATACACAATCTCCATAGGTGCTTGACCACGCAAGTATCGGCAACAAAATTTTCTGTTCGACCAGTATGCCGAATAGAAACTTCCCAATCGCGCTGAAGCATTTTTTTAATGGCCACAAACAACGCATTGTCGATCCGAGCCACATCATCTCCCATCAAGCTACGGACCCTCTCCCTACAATCCGATTCAACGGCAATTCTACGGAAACCCAATCTCCATGCATGACGGAGTCCATCAAGAGTTGCCCAAAGTTCAGGGCTAAACACTGAACCATGTCCTATACTACGAGAAAAGCCACCCATCCAAGCACCATTATCCGACCGGAAAACACCCCCCACTCAGCAGCTCCAGTAACCGTATCCACAGCCCCATCTACATTCAATTGATCCAACCACTATCCGGTAGGCACCAAAATGATGATGCGGAAGTTCGATTGACAGACCCGATAAGAGGAGGCATTGTACCACCCCTGCAGCTTGTATCATCTCCATGTATCGTCTACTAGAAATAACTATATCCTCCTTTTACACAAAATCAGGATCAAAAATAATTTTATTCTTTCTAGACCAGAGATTCCAGCAAAGAAAAGGAAAAAAACATGCTTCAATCATCACTCTGAATCGCATACTTATTAACATTCCGAATATTAACTTGGATCCACTCAAAGACTGGTAGTGTAAAGAACTCCGTTTGCAAGTCGGGTCTAATAAGGCCATACCAAACCAGTCGAGCCTTAGGACAGTCCCGCAGCACATGGATTACATCCTCAACACCTCTCTTACAAATACTACAAACATTATCCTGAGTCATATGCCTACGAACTCGTTCAGCATTAGTCAGAAGGTTACCCCGCAAAGCTAACCACATAAACGCCCGAATGCGCTGAGGAATAGGTAAATGCCACACAACCTTCCATGGATTATCCGACACGACCTCCCGGTCACCCACAGCTTGTCGATAGGCCGACTGTCAGTGTAATTTTAATTTATACAAACAAATTTATTACAGAGGTTAGGAGTTTAATCCAAGATTTAGAGCTTAGAGGTTTAGATTATAGTGTGTTGAATTTAAAGTTTAAAGTTAAAATTTAGTGTTTGAAATGTAGAAATAAAAATTTAAAATTTAAAACTTAGACATGAAAATTTCACTTCCTACCCAGACAAAAAAGGTAAATTCCAAAAATCATCATTAAACTTTACTTTTAAACCTATTTTGGTCACTAAAGTTTCAAAACGTGTAATTTACTCAATAAAGTTTAGATATTTAACGTTTTTTGTCACCATCTATTAACTTTTTGATGACGTCCATTTACCAGCGAACGAAAGAACTTTTTTACGATCTGAACGATGGAAAACTTCATCAGTACAAGAAAAGCAATATACTGAGAAACATGCTTCATCTGACGACAAAGGATGGATATCGACAAGAGAGAAAACAAAAAGTTTTGGTTAATTCATAAACTTCTTAATACTTTTCGATAAAATAGAGATCGAATTCAGACTCAAGGGATCGAGACGAAGTGACTGGTGAAATTTGGACCGAATGATCACCATCTACGACCGTTTGAAGTTTAAGAGTGATAAAAAACGTTCAATATCTAAACTTTAGTGACCAAAACATTTAATATTTGAATTTTAATAAATAAATTGATCGTTTTAAAATTTTAGTGATCAAAATACGTTTAAGAGTAAAGTTTAACAGTAATACACAATTTACCCAAAAAAATCGAACAAAACAATATCTAATCTAATTTCGATAACGATGATAAATAAAAAAAATCTTTCATTTTTTATTTACTTTATTATTGTTTAAAAATTCATAATGGCCGTTTTCGAATAATCTGAATTTATCTGAGAGAAGACGTTTAGCGATCTCCTCCTTTTTCCCTCTCTGCCTCCCTCTTCGCCTCCTTTCTCCTCCTTTTTCCGAATAATATTTTTTTTTCAGGCTATAGTTTCGATCCGTATTTGTTTTTGGTTTTAAAATTTCGAATTTATCCTTCAAAAAGGAGTATTGATCTTCAATCAGGCAAGTTTCTCTCTTATGGCGTCGTCAATAATCAAAATAAATAATTTTGATGTTTTTGTTTTCGTTTCTTTATGGGCTGGGTTTTTTAGGTGATTGAATTTGATGCTTCGTTAGTAATTGATGCTGGAATTTGCGTGGATTTTATTTAATTTATTTGGTTAAATTTTAATGTTAATAAGCTACGTGGTTGGTGAGAAAATGCAGTGGGATTTTTTTTGTTAATGTGCCTTTCCCTTTTTCCCTCTTTGTTGAGCTTTCCCTTCAGTTATATGGTTAGTTGCTGAGATAATACTGGGGGTGCTTTCTTTTATCGAAAAAAGGTTTTGCTAGTTTTTTGTTTCCAGAATTGAAATGTTGTCATGCTCTGTGTGGTTGCTTAAGATGAGACCTTTTAAGAATGGGGAAAAATCTGTTTGTTTTATATCGAATTCTAGTGTTCAATTGAGCTCTGTTCATTTGTTGAGATGATTTAAAGATGTTTATTTTCTATGATCCTGAATATTGGATTTTTTTAAAATAAACGAGGTTGTAAAGTTGTTTCTTTTTGTCTTGAATTGTGATTTTCAGTTAAGGTCTGTTTGATTGCGAAAGAACTAAAATGTAATGGGAAAAAAAAAGCTTTCTATTTCTGTGTGAAACACTTATTTTGTGTCATCTAATAGTACCTTTAAACACAAAATACATTTGTAAATGGAGCAGAGAACTACATATATCTTAAGGCTTAACTGATGGGATTTGATTCTTGACTTATTTGAAATTATAACTACTCTCCTATCTATCTGTCTATCTTATTTAAACTTTTTTTTTTGGATGCAGGTTTTGGGATGGTTACTGGCCGTAACATAGATACACTACCGACTATAGATAATGGTTTACAAAGACCTAGTGGGAATTTGGAAGATAGTTTGATTGAGTTAAAATTGATGTTGCGAGCGCATCATAATCAACAATTTGTGGATCATGAAAGGGATCTTAATATGTATAGGAGTGGCAGTGCTCCGCCCACAGTCGAGGGATCACTGAGTGCTGTTGGTAGTCTTTTTTCTCATCCTGATTTTCGAGACATTAATGGTATCACTGGTGTTAGCAGTAATAGTAGCAATAATGGAATGTCTGAAGATGAGATTCGCTCGCATCCTGCATATCTTTCGTATTATTACTCCCATGAAAACATAAATCCGAGGCTGCCCCCACCATTGTTATTGAAAGAGGATTGGCGTGTTGCACAAAGGTTTCAGGCCGGTGGGTCTTCCCTTGGGAGCATTGGGGATTGGAGAAAGAAAAAGTTCGATGAGGGTGGTGATAGTTCATCACTATTTTCAATGCAGCCTGGTCTTTGTGCTCAACAAGGAAAAAATGATTTGCTGGAGCTAAGGAATGCCAATGCAAGGAATTTGCCTAGGAAGATGTCAGCTGACTGGCTTGATAAAGGCTCAGACAGTTTGGTTGGGTTGTCTGGTTCTGGGCTTGGTGCAAGGAGGAAGAGTTTTGCTGACATTCTTCAGGTGATGTAGCCTCCAGTTCAGTTGATGAGTTTGTAGTTTTTTTTTTCTTTTAACCTCGTTGTAACATGATTCTTCTTAATGTTTATTGATTTGGGTTGTTTTTTCCTCTTTTCTTTGTGATATTCTCGTCAATATGGATTTCCCATATAGGTGCTTTCCTTTTATTTTCCTTTTCTTTGTTTAATGTATTTTTTTCTTGCATTTTGTCATTGTGGTTGTGATGAAACAAGATTTTTGTTCTGATTGTCAATGTGCCTTTGAATCAGTGGGATCAAGTTCTTAAATATTTGATATGTTTGATTATAATTAGGTTGAAGACTCTCCTTTTTTCTCAGATTGTTTACAGCTTCAGTCCAGCATCACCAATTTGCTTTTCCTTTCCCAATCATTTAATTCTTTTTTGTTGGACTTATCATTTGATTGCTATACTATTTTTACTCAAGACATTTTCTAGATGAAACAACTTCCAGGTTTCCCTAGATATATGGCTACTTAAGTATATATTTATTTGCTTGGTGTATCTATTCTGAAACCCTTCTCTGCTTCTTTGCTTGTTTGTCTTGCTATAAGGCTTGTAATGAAAACCGTGTGATACAAACAACAATGCAATAAGAACTTGTACCCTTCATATGGTGATCAAAATAAGTGGTGCAAAGAAAAGAAGGATATCAATTTTCAGCTTTTAGAGTCTAGACCCTACATTGTTTTTGCTTGTCCTTCAAATAATTTCTCTGCAACATTTATATTTGGATGTATCCAATTTTTTCTTGTCTAGGATAATGGTATAGTTATTTTCTTTGAGTTCTTGTGTTTGTTTCTTCAATGATGCACTTTTTTTTAATATCTGCATTCTTTTCTTTTTTTATGCTTCAAACATCTTGATATCAATAACATTATCTGATCTAATTCTGTTGAAAATGGGTCATTGATTAAGCGAAATACCATTTATTTAATTTAACATGTTCCGTAGTGGACCTGACATGATAGTTCCCTCCAGGATGGACTTGATAGACCTTCCACCTTATCAGGTCACCTTTCACGGCCAGCAAGTCGTAATTCTTTCAGTGATATGTTAGATGAAGCTAGCATTGATGATTCTGGACCACCTGGTTTCTTTAATGGACCAGAGTCAATGGAGAGGTTGCCTGCTGGAGTAGCTCATCCAGGTATGGTTGGAGTTCAGAGCCATGGTAAAACCACTTCTAACTCTTTTGCATCTGCTATGGGTTCATCATTATCGAGAAGTACAACCCCTGAACATCATTTCGTTGGGAAGTCTCCTGGTTCTGGACTTCCTCCTGTTGGAAGTAAGATCAGCCACACAGAAAAAAAGAATATCGGATCTAATTTCCAAAATGGACATTCATCTGATGTGCCTGAACTTACTGAAATTGCAGCCATGTTATCTGGATAGAACTTGTCGAGAAGTAGAAATGTAGGTACAAATGCTCATGCGATCTCATATTCAGGCTAATTTGGATAATCAGCTGGACTTTTCATTCAACATGCCCAATGGTCATAATCAGAGCGTGCAACAGCAATTCATTGACCAGTCCAATTCAGAAAAGCTCTCATTTTCTACAAACTATGTTGACTTGGCTAGGAAAAAGGGGATTGCACCAAATATTAATGCTTCTAAGATTATTTCCAACGGGCAAGTCAGCCTTCCCAGAAGAACATCATCTTCTGCAGATCTTTATGCAAAAGCGCATTCAGGACTTGGGATTTCGGAAAGATCTGATGTTGGTCATCCCAATGTGAATCTTGCTAACACAGATTTCATTGGCCACTTGCCTGGTACTTATTCTGTTAACCAGAAGTTGAATTCAGTGATTAAGAACCATTTAAATGCAGGAATTGTATCTTCTGGAAGCTTTTACCTTTTTTGGGGTTCTTATCATTTTATACATTTTTCTTTAACATATTTCGCTGTATTTTTTCTTTTAGGTTCCTCTTTGACTGGTACAGGTGATAGAACAAGTTTAAATAGAGCTGGAATTCAAGGGTCTGATCTTTCTCCACTTATAGATCCTCGATATATCCAATACTTGCAGAAAACTGCTCAGTATGGGACACATGCTGCAGCTAGTTCTAGTTCTCTGCTTGCTGGGAACTATGCTGGTACTTTACAGGGGGATTTGAACGGCCTTCAAAAAGCATATCTTGAAGCAATATTAGCCGAACAGAAGCAACAGTATGAACTGTCACTTTTAGCTAAAGCTGGTGGTCTGAATCATGGCTATTATGGAAATCCCTTGTATGGTCTTGGCAAGCCATTTACTGGAAATCCACTGGAAAATTCTGTAACACCCGTCCATTGGTTTTGGAAGTATACAGAATGATAGAAATGTGCTTTTTAATTCAATGATGAGAAACTCAGTAGGGGGTTGGCACTCGGATATTAGTAATAATGCAAATGGAAGATACATATCATCTTTATTAGATGAATTTAAGAACAAAGGCTAGGTCTTTTGAACTCTTAGATATTGTTGACCATGTTGTTGAATTTAGGTACATGTCATGGTGCCTTCTCATATGTTGTAAGTGCACCGATGCTTGTAATTTACTGAGCCTAATTCTATTGTGCAATGCAATACGGATCAATATGGTAGTCGCTTTATCCAACAGAAATTAGAAACTGCCACGGAGAAAGAGAAGAACAAAATATTTCCTGAGATTATTCCTCATGCTCGTGCTTTGACGACTGATGTTTTTGGAAACTATAAGTTAATTCCGTGTAAGTATTTACATTTAATTATTATTAGTAGTTTTAGTTAAAGTCTACTACCTAGAAGAGTTGTAAATCTAATGCAAGTAGGATTAGTCTAATGTAAGTAGGACTCCTAATTGTACTTAAAGTCCTATTCCTAAGTCTATATAAGGCTGTAAATATTATAACTTTAACATAATAAAAATACAGAAAAGAGAGTTTTCTGTTTCTCTACATGGTATCAGCCTAATCGATCCTAATTCAACAAATTCAAATGGGTCATTCTTCGACAACCAGTGAGCAACAATCTACAGCAGAAACTTCTGTAGGCGTGGAGGATTTTTCAGACGTTTCTGGTGCCTCTGTGACATGCCATCGACTAGTTGGCCACAACTATCTTCAGTGGTCACAATCTATTAAGCTTTTTCTTGTTGGGAGAGGCAAACTCTGCTACATCACAGGGACCATTCCACAACCCTCTGCTGCAGATCCAAACTTTGAAAGATGGGCTCGAGAGAATGGAAAAGTGATGTCTTGGCTCATCAATACCATGTCCCCTGAAGTTGGGACTAATTTTCTTCTTTACAACACAGCATGTGAGATCTGGAATGCTGTGCGGAAGACCTATTCCAACAGTGACAATGTCAGAATTATTTGGCATTGAGAGCAAAGCTGGCAACCTAAAACAAGATGGGATGTCCGTCACAGTGTTTTACAACACTTTGACCAGTTTGTGGCAGCAAATAGATCTATACGAGAGTCATGAATGGGAGACACCTACTGATGCTGCTCTCTACAAAAAAATTACAGCACAAAGAAGGATTTTCCAGTTCCTTAATGGCCTCAACAGAGAGTGGGATGCAGAAAAATCCAGAATCCTGGGCAGCAAACCTTTTCCATCACTTCGAGAAGTTTTTGCTGACATACACAGGGAAGAAAGTAGAATCTTTTATGCTGCCTGAAACTATTGCCACAGAAGGTTATGCTCTTGTCACTCAGAACTCAGTTAAGATCAGAAAAAGCAAAATTGTGTGACTACTGCAAGAAGATGGGGCACTTGAAGGAACAATGCTGGAAGCTACATGGCAAACCAGCAGATTGGAGATCATCTACCAACAGGGCTCCTAGAGAATCAAAGTCTAATGCAACAACTAGTGATGGTTCGAGTGTTTTTTCTAAACAACAAATGGAGGAACTTCACAGGCTATTTGGCAAATTCACAAAGCCTAGTGATGGAAACCTAGCCCTAGTAGAAGAAGCAGGTAAATCAAGCCACTCTTTACCTATTGCCCTTCTTTCCACCAAGGCTACCTCACCTTGGATCATTGACTCCGGGGCTTCAGATCACAAAGAAGGATTTTCCAGTTCCTTAATGGCCTCAACAGAGAGTGGGATGCAGAAAAATCCAGAATCCTGGGCAGCAAACCTTTTCCATCACTTCGAGAAGTTTTTGCTGACATACGCAGGGAAGAAAGTAGAAGGTCTTTTATGCTGCCTGAAACTATTGCCACAGATGGTTCTGCTCTTGTCACTCAGAACTCAGTTAATATCAGAAAAAGCAAAATTGTGTGACTATTGCAAGAAGATGGGGCACTTGAAGGAACAATGCTGAAAGCTACATGGCAAACCAGCAGATTGGAGATCATCTACCAACAGGGCTCCTAGAGAATCAAAGTCTAATGCAACAACTAGTGATGGTTCGAGTGTTTTTTCTAAACAACAAATGGGGGAACTTCACAGGCTATTTGGCAAATTCACAAAGCCTAGTGATGGAAACCTAGCCCTAGTAGAAGAAACAGGTAAATCAAGCCACTCTTTACCTATTGCCTTTCTTTCCGCCAAGGCTACCTCACCCTGGATCATCGACTCCGGGGCTTCAGATCACATGACTGGTAATAGGGAACTATTTTTCAGTTTTACACGTATTAGTTATGAGAGTTCAATTAAGATTGCTGATGGCTTACTATCTCCAGTTAAAGGAAGTGATTCTGTTGCTATTAGCGAAGACTTGTTACTTGAGGGAGTATTATTTGTACCTAATCTTGCATGCAATTTGCTTTCTGTGAGCAAGCTTTCCAACGATTTAAAGTGCTCCTTGATTTTTAATGATTCTAATTGCTCTTTGCAGGCACTGGACTCGAAGAAGAAGATTGGCAGTGCTAGCTTGCAAAATGGCCTCTATGTTCTTCACAGCAGCCACAAGTCTTTCCATTCTCAAACAATTTCTTGTTTTACTTCCTTAGGAAATCTAGATGATGCAATGTTATGGCATTTTAGATTATGTCATCCTAGTTTTTATTATCTTGCAAAATTGTTCCCTGATTTATTTATTAATAAAAATCCAAGTTCCTTTAAATGTCATATATGTCCTCTTGCTAAGCAAACAAGATCTTCCTATTTACCATCTATCTATAAACCTTCACAACCTTTTTCTTTGATTCACAGTGATGTTTGGGTCCTTCTAAAGTGAAGAATGTGACAGGTAGTAGGTGGTTCGTTACTTTCATAGATGATCACAGTAGAACCACTTGGACTTATTTGCTCAAAGACAAATCAGAAGTTGCATCCATTTTTGAGTGATTTTGCACCATGGTCAGTAACCAATTTGGTACAAAAATTCAAATCCTAAAATCTGACTGGGGGTGAATATTTTTCCAAGTCCCTAGGAGATTTTTTTGCAAAACATGGAATTGTCCATATCACATCTTGTGTAGATACACCACAACAAAACGGGATTGTAGAAAGAAAAAATAGACATTTGTTAGAAGTCACTAGGGCTCTCATGTTTACAAATAATGTTCCTAAATATTTGTGGGGTGAAGCCTTGTTAACTGCCACATATCTCATCAATAGGATGCCCAGTAAAATTCTCAAGTTTAAGACACCTAGGGATGTTTTCTTGGAAAGTTTTCCTAATTTTAAGCTTATGTCTTCTGTCCTTCCCTTGAAAGTCTTCGGTTGTACAGTCTTTGTCCAAAACATAGATCCCTCTAAAACCAAACTTGACCCTAGATCATTAAAGTGTGTCTTAGTTGGTTATTCTTCACTTAAGAAGGGCTACAAATGCTTTCATCCTCCTCGAATTTTTTTACTTCTGTGGATATTGCATTTTTTGAGCAGGTCCCTTACTTCTCAACGGCTGCAACTCAGGGGGAGAGTTGGGATGTATTTCAGCCTCAACCAAATCAGGTTTATCCTTTAGTTTCTTCAGTACCTCTATTTTTTGACAATCCTAATTTTTTGAAGCCTCAGAATTCTTCCAAAACTCCTACTCCTTCACCCATCATCACAGTAACAGTTTCATCACCACAGGCTACTCCTACACCTCCTCACACCTCACCTAATGCTACTTCTAATCCTCCTAAAGAAATACAAGTCTTTACCAGAAGAAAAAAGTCTATCCCAAAGACTATTTTGCAATCTGACACTTGCCGAGAATTGCACTTGAGTCCAGCTGCCAGTGAGGAAACAAGAGGTAACGAGGTAACTGAGATTCCTTCCCACTTGCTTGAATATGAGTATCTGCCTATTGCTAAAAGAAAAGGGGTTAGAGATTGTACGAAATATCCTATTCAAAGGTATGCTGATTATAGTAGTCTAATGGTATCCTTTAAGGCTTTTACAGGTTGTTTAGATGAAGAGCAGATACCTACAACTATTGAGGAGGCATTACAAAATCCTAAGTGGAAGAGGGCTGTTGAAGAAGAGGTTGAAGCACTGGAAAAGAATGAAACCTGGTCTGTTGTTGATCTTCCACAAGGAAAGAAATCAGTAGTCTGCAAGTGGGTCTTTGCCATTAAATATAATGCCGATGGGAGTGTGCACAGGTATAAAGCTAGATTGGTGGCCAAAGGCTTCACACTGACCTATGGAGTTGACTACAAGGAGACTTTTGCCCCAGTAGCAAAATTAAACACTGTCAGAGTATTAATGAGCTTGGCCGTGAACAGTGACTGGAAACTACATCAACTGGACATTAAGAATGCCTTTCTTAATGGAAAGTTAGACGAGGAAGTGTACATGAACATTCCACCAGGCCTAGAGTTTGCAAACTGTGAGGGGAAAGCTTGCCGACTAGAGAAATCACTCTATAGACTGAAACAATCTCCTAGATCATGGTTTGACAGATTCACAAAAGTTGTTCTTGAGGATGGATATCAGCAGTCCCTAGCAGATTATACATTGTTTTCCAAGGTAACTTCTAATAACAAAAGGGTTATCTTAATAGTGTATGTGGATGATATAGTTTTGACAGGTGATGATAAAGAAGAAATAAATCATCTAAAAATCTTGTTGAGCAAGGAATTTGAGATAAAAGACCTAGGAAAACTTAAATATTTCCTAGGCATGGAGGTAGTCAGATCAAGCAAAGGATTGGTCATTAACCAGAGAAAGTACGTCTTGGATTTACTCACTGAAACTGGAATGCTAGGCTGCAAACCAGTCGAAACACCTATGGATGTAGGCTTGAAATTCAGTCAAAGGGATTCAAGTTCAAAAACAGATAAGGGGTTGTATCAAAGGTTAGTTGGAAAATTAATTTATTTATCCTTGACTAGACCTGACATAGCTTTTCCAGTTAACATTGTTAGCCAACATATGACTAATCCTACTGAAGAACATATGGAAGCTGTAAAGAGGATTCTAAGGTATCTAAAAGGGACACCAGGACATGGCTTGATATTCAAGAAAACCTTGGACAGGACAGTAAAGATCTTCACAGATTCTAGTTGGGCAAGTGAGCTGACAGACAGAAGGTCAACCAGTGGATATTGTTCTTTCGTTTGGGGGAACTTGGTCACTTGGAAAAGCAAGAAGCAAACAGTTGTTTCAAGGAGCAGTGCTGAGGCAGAATACAAAGCATTAGCCCTTGGAATGTGTGAAGGAATCTGGTTGGTAAAACTGCTCAAGGAGCTAGGAGTGAATAAAGAAGAAAAATTTGAAGTGTTCTGTGATAATCAGTCTGCTATTCAAATTGCCAAGAACTCTATCCAACATGACAGAACAAAGCATGTTGAAATTGACCGACACTTCATTGCAGAGAAGCTCACAAGTGAAGTGACAGTATTGAACTATGTTCCTACTAAAGAACAGGTAGCAGATATTCTAACAAAAGCTTTGCCAAAAGCTTTCTTCGAGAAATTTAAATTCAAGCTGGGATTATACAATGTATATTCTCCAGCTTGAGGGGGAGTATAAGTTAATTCCGTGTAAGTATTTACATTTAATTATTATTAGTAGTTTTAGTTAAAGTCTACTACCTAGAAGAGTTGTAAATCTAATGCAAGTAGGATTAGTCTAATGTAAGGACTCCTAATTGTACTTAAAGTCCTATTCCTAAGTCTATATAAGGCTGTAAATATTGTAACTTTAACATAATAAAAATACAGAAAAGAGAGTTTTCTGTTTCTCTACAGAAACTATGTCATACAGAAAGTATGTGCTTCATGATGGTCTTATTTAAACCAGCGAATCATCCTGATTACGCATTTATAATCAATTTGTCTAATCTTGAGCTGGATTTTTAGTTCTTCGAGCATGGTACAGAAAGTCAAAGAGTAGAGCTAGCCAGTCAGCTTACTGGTCATGTGTTGGCTCTCAGTCTTCAAATGTATGGTTGCAGAGTGATTCAGAAGGTGCATGGACGGTAATTCCTCATCTTTTTTTTAAAGAAAAAAAAGACTGTTGCTTTAATGGAGTTAATTTTTTAGTCTGGATAGTTGTAGCCTCCATCTTATGCTGAAGTCATTTTAGCTTACATTCCTTGGCTTAGTATACTGTATATGTTGCATAGGACCATTTTGATGATCCTATTATAATAATATGGCTGTTTTGTTGTTCGGGGATCTTGAATACAGAAGAATCCTAGTCTGTTACCAGACTAATTAACATTTTGCTGATGAATTTGGATGTAGAAGGGTGATATGGATAGAAGTTTCAATACCTTTGCCTGTTTAAAATATTTTTACTGAACGTTTGAAAAATTTCTATGATTTTGGTATGAGATGAAGTGTTGTTTTATCAGGATGGTGCACAAAGTTAATGTGAATTGCTTGTATGTCCTTTTGAGTTTATGAGGTTATGAAAGGCTTTCTAAAAACCTGATGACCGTAGGCTTTGGAAGTGGTTGATGTGGATCAGCAGACTAGAATGGTAGCAGAACTTGACGGTTCAGTCATGAAATGTGTTCACGATCAGAATGGTAATCATGTTATACAGAAGTCTATCGAGTGTGTTCCTCAGGATCGAATTCAATTTATCATTTCAGCTTTCTATGGCCAAGTTGTGGCACTGTCTACCCACCCTTATGGTTGTCGTGTCATTCAGGTTTGTAATTTACTGATCATACCCTTTCATTTCTGGGAATTTAGCATTTCTTTTATTGATTTTTACTTGCTGTTGATGCTCGTAGAGGGTGCTGGAACATTGCAATGATTTGAAAACCCAAGAAATCATTATGGAAGATATCATGCAATCTGTATGCACTCTAGCACAAGATCAATATGGAAATTATGTTATTCAGGTATCTAAGCTTCATTTTGAATCTCTATTATTTTTCATGTGGGAAACTTGATCTACTTTATCTGCCATCAGAGAATGTTGTTTACCCTGTTTTTTTCTCAAGTTAATCACTTTACTTAATTGTGCATAACTGCATATATATTGCCTATTGTAGTATGTTTCAGGAATCAGTTTGTAATTAACATATTTTTCTTTCTTTGAAATGCTTTTACACATTATATTGCTTTATCTTGGTTTCCATATCAGATATGATACATTCCTTCTTATATCAAATCAGTGCTTCTCTTCTCTTTGGATTATCTTGAAACAGTGCCATTAACTCAGTTTTGAACTTAGTTTCATGGACATATTACTCTTTATTGTGCCCTTCATCATGTGTTATTAAGTTATTTCTTCCATTTCTTTTCAGTTGCTTGTTGGTCTAGCCACCTTCTGCTGATGTATGTCCTATTTTGACCATCCATGGGATTATATTAATTATGTTTCCTTGTGTGATAGCATGTTCTTGAACATGGTAATCCACATGAGAGATCTGCTATTATCCGCAAGCTTGCTGGTCAAATTGTGAAGATGAGTCTGCAGAAATTTGCTTCTAATGTTGTTGAGAAGTGCTTGACTTTTGGTGGGCCTGAGGAACGTCAAATTTTGGTCAATGAGATGCTTGGTTCTACTGATGAAAATGAGCCATTGCAGGTATGTCACAATACTAATTTCCTTTTCCACATGCAAACAATGATATATGTAATATACAGATATATTTCTGTATGCCTTTTTTGGTTGTTGCATCTAGTTATGTTAAAAGGCTTAATTTTTGCAACAAATAATATGTTCAATTATTCATTCTTGTTTTTTTTTTGCTGAATGCATAACTACAGGCTATGATGAAAGATCAATTCGGAAAACATGTTGTGCAGAAGGTTCTCGAAACCTATGACGATCAGAATCTTGAGTTGATCCTTTCTAGAATCAAGGTTCATTTAAATGCCCTGAAAAGGTACACTTACGGCAAACATATTGTTTCCCGTGTTGAGAAGCTTATTGCAACTGGTGGTATGTATCCTTTTTTTTTCATCTTAAACTTCAATCTACATTATTTTTTTTTGCTGCCATATTAGTCACATTCATTCCAACTTATAAAACCCAAATTTCTCGACTGCAGAAAGGCGCATAGGATTACTATCCTCATTGGCCTCCTCCTGAATAATCCATATATAACCATAAATGGCACTTTTTATCCGCTGCCACAACAAGACAGCAAATAGATGCAGTTTGTACAGCCCGACATAAAAAGGTGATTATAGTATTCATCATCTCAATTCCCTTATTCGCTGCAATATATATAAACATAAATCTATCCAGTCTGCAGAATAAGATGATCATTGTCGATATTTTAATTGTATATTTTCCGCACTATTATAACTCGGAGAAGAAGCCTTCTCCGGAGGTCGTTTCAGACGAACAAGATCAGATTATGGCTTCCATTTTTCCCATATCCATTCTGCAAGTAGATATAGATGCCATAGATTGTAAATCGGAAGTTTGGTTGTAAATGCTTAAATAAACAGGTAGAGTCCCAATTTTCAATGTTTGATAATTTTTTCTTGCATATGTGTGTGTGTAAATATACCCTGAATTTTTTGGACATTAACATCTGATCTGTTGATGAGGTTTCTGGTTGAGATGAAAAAAAATTCTTGAGTTTAAGGGCTTAATTAGCTGTAAAAAAAGTTTAGGGGCTTAATTGATTTTTTTGCAAAAGTTTAGGGACTTATTGAACCCTTAAGCTTAAATTTTACCAAACTATAATTAAAAAATGACCCAAACCTAAAATGATTCGAATTCAAAATAATTTATCTTTAAAATGAGTTAAGCATGGTTTAACTTAAACCCCCCAAAAACCTAAATGATTTTGAACTCAAAATAATTTTAATAAATAACTTGAAATCAAGATGATCCGACTTGAAAAAATTAAATGAACATCTTAATAAATAAAGATAATTAAAATAAAAATAAGTCTTACAAATTAATTTGATTCAAAATCAACCTGATTCAAACTTACTTGATTTATTAATCTGACTCGAGTTATATTGATGCATAGAATAATACTGGTTTTTAATGGTAGAAAAAGTAACATTTAACTCGTGAACTGTGTTTTGTTTACTATGTTGGATGAATGAAAACAAAAGAAAAGTCATATGAGTTGCATGCTCACAACCTTTATGTCTTTTGTTTTATATACGAGTCTGCATGGACAATGAAATCCATAATAACCACTACTCTATATGATTGAATTTCATTAAACTTCTTTAGGTTAATTAACTGATTATTTTATTCATCACTTGTTTACATTGGATAAAGATATTGCTATATATGATAATCATTTTTTTGAATAGTGCATTTAAAATAAAATATAATTATTTATTTAAGTAATTATTCCATACATAGACGGTGGAAATAAAAAGATTTTATGAGAGTTAATTTTAAGGTTTAGGGTTTAGACTTGATGGGTTGTGATTAGAATTTAGAGCTTGAGGTTAAAATTTAGGGTTTATAAGTTAAAACCTAAATCTTTAATCATATTACACTAAATTTTGAATCATAACATCTAAACCCTAAATTCTAACCATAAACCTTAAATTCTAATCACAACCCCTAAATTCTAAACAAAAACCCTAAATTCTAATCACAACTCCTAAAATCTAAACCCTAAATTCTAATCCTAACCCCTAAAATTAAGGCATTTGTAGAAATTTTTTGTTTGTACTGCCTGTATATTGAATATAAATCATATTTACTATTTGACATATTGCTGATAAAATTTATTAGGTTGGGTGTAAAAAATTATTGAACTTTAAAAAAATTAATTAAGTCTTTAATTTTTTTATCCAGTTAAGTCTTTGAACCAATTAAGCTCTTTGACCAATTTAATTAATATTTTTTTTTATAAATGATAATTAAAAATATGCGACGATTTTTTTAATCCCTTTCATAATATCTTTTCTTTGCAAATGATTAACCGTATTTTTTGTTAATCTAATATTTACTTCGGTAATCATTCCAAAGATATTCTTGGACTAGCGGGATGAAGAGTTAGGTCTCTTAAGAAAGGTCAGGGGTTCTGACGTTGTGAATGGAAAAAATTAAGTTAAGAAGATCGGTCTTATATTGTGTCTCTGTAAAACTTGATTTAGATTAGTCGGTCAATAAGTCGAGTACCGATTACTAGACCAAAAAATATTCAACATCTATTGCTTGTTATTTTCGCAAAACCAATTTCGTATGTGCAATATTTAATTTATTTTTAAAGTAAACCCTAATTGAAGGAGTTATTTGCGCTAACTTTCACCTGATGGTGATAATAATAATAAACTTAGAGCCTCCTTTTATGATGGGCTGTTACACAGTAGAAAGCTAAAATAAAAAAGATGAGACATTTGCATGCATTCACAACAAAGCATGAGCTGACAATGTAATGAAAAAGATACAACAAATTTTTTGAAGACATGTTTTTTTTTAACATTAACACATTGGACCCCATCAAATGCATGGATTAGGTTGACTTATTGATGATCAAATGCATGTGACATCATGATTTATGATTAACAAGGACAGAAGCAGAACTTTACGTTAGGGGGCGAACCTATGAAATTTTAAGGGGGCGAAAATAAATTTTTAATAAAAATATATAAAAAAAATTCTAAAAAAGTTCTATATTCTATACGAATTTTAAATTTTTAGGGAAGCGACGGCCCCTTCAGCCCTTCGATCCATCCATGATGATTAACCTAACCCTTTGTTTTCCCCTCTTTTCCCTTTTTTGGGATATGCAAGAAAAATTAAAGCCTTATATTTTGAAATAATTGATTAATACTTTATTCACGTAAACATAATCCATGTATTAATTAAAGACAATCATCTTAAGTTTCCAAGTTTAGTTTTTTTTTATCTTATTTTTTGATCTTATGAGTTTAATTCATATTTATTATAAGGCTAAACTATAAAATAAGTGCTCAAACTATGTCTCTTTTTTGTAATAAGTGCCTAAAGTATTTTTTGTTTGAAATAGGTGCCTAAACTTTCATTTTGGCTGAAATAGGTGCCTAAACTTTCATTTTTGACTTGTTTTAAAGTCAATTTTGGCACCTTCTTGGGCACCTATTTCAACCAAAAATGAAAGTTTAGACACCTATTTCAGCCAAAAAATACTTTAAGCACCTATTTCAGCCAAAAATGAAATTTTAGGCACTTATTTCAGCCAAAAAATACTTTAGGCACCTATTACAAAAAAGATGCATAGTTTGAGCACTTATTTTGTAGTTAAGCCTTATTATAATGAGTTAGTTTTAGTTGAATTAGATATTCAATTTGATACCGATAATAATTGATTTGATTGAAATTGTTGATATAGTTATAAAATTAAGGGTTTTGCTATACACAACCTTAAAGACTGTGGATAAAAACCACCAAATTTCTATAACTAATACTTGTTTCCTTTTTCAATGAAATTTAGTAAGATGCTTAATGTATAATTATTTAGAGATATAATTAATACTCATCCAAAAATTTATTTCATTAATGCAGATGATTTGTTAACATTTAATAATCCTAAAAAATAGCAAAGTCCTAAAACAAATTCACTTTTCCCTTTACCGCCTTAACCCCATATTACAAACATATAAACCACAATTTTAGTCTGAACCTCCACTTTAATGTCACATCACATTACATATAAACCACGGTTTGGCCTAAATTCTTTAACATTTTCTTATTTGGCGCTTAAAACAAGTAGGCCTTACTTAAAACTTCAAAGAAAATACAGGATTTAGTCCTACATCGACTATTGTTTTCTTTTATCTTTTTTGTGATCTAAAGGAAACACTTGCATCCATATTATTTAAAGCAATAATATTTTCATTGTTAGGACAAGTATGTTTAGTGTGACCGAGTTGTTTTCATAGGGAACAACTCTTAGTCTGTTTCTTCGCCAATTCTTTTCCACGCTTTTTTTTTCAGCCGCCCTTTCATTTTTTTATCGTGGAGGGCACAACACTTCATCTCCACCTTCAAGCATATTGTCTATCGGGATATATTCTTCTTCTGGCAATGTGTCTCTGTGTACAGTTTCTTCACTAGTATTAGTAGCTTGTAATGCATCACAACACCAAAGTACAGGTAAATATAAGGATGAGACCTTGAAACAATCTTTGTGGAATAATACTCGTAATATATAACGAAAAAGTATACCCCAAAACTCAAAATTTTTACAACTGCACATAGTTGTATTGCCATCCCAAAAGATTATGAGATGTTTTATTTTCTCCTTCAAAATAGCGCACTATAAATTCATTATCTTCGGCATGAATTATAGAATATTGACTTGCTCTAGTAAATTCTTCTTGAAATTTTTTGAAAGCAAATGGGGTAAGGACTTGAAAAGCTTGTTCCTCCAATGGTGACTTTGTTTTCAAAAAAGTACTTTAAGAGTGGCAATCATATTTGTATGCGTACGCCCTTGACTAATTTCTTTATCTCTAAAATCCACCTGAAATATTGCGATAAAAATAAACATTTACTTGAGAAATAATAGAATTTTTTTTAAGAGCTTAGCAAAAATATAAACCTGCTTAACAAAATCAGTTAAAGATGTATGAGAAGAAACAAATATCTTGATAAATGCATTTATGCTCTCTAATCTTCCGGTGGTTATTATTCTAATTTAAATAACAAAAGTATGTTATTTAAATATCACAAGAGAAATTAAAAGTAGTACGAAAAATATATTTTAAAATTTTATTTAATTTAATTCAAACTAAATGAAAGTAAGTTGTTCAAAGATGTACCTTCATCATTCACTTAAAAGCAGAAATTGTCTCATTGCGAAAAATTGTACATATGAACAAAATGGTCTTTCTATAATTGTCGATGTCAACGAAAATCTCACATGGCATGTCATAAGCATTAACTTTGTATGTAGTATCAAAAATGACTACATCACCATACTTTTTGTACCAGTGGGGTTCTGGGCAGGCGCGATAAGAGTGACCGCACAAGGCCCCGAGAGAGAGGGGCCAAAAAATAAAGAACTTAAGTTAAATAGTAGTAAAAATATTATAAATTTGTATATATAATTATGTGTGTATATATATAACAATTATTTAAAATTTTAAACATGACAAATTTTGTAACATGTCACTCTTCTAGAAAAATATCAAAGCTCCTTTTTAAAGTAATACGAATGTGAGCCTTGCAATCACATTTTGAGGATTGCTTACTTCTTTGAAGTTTGAAGGAATCAATTACCTTTAAACTATGTAGTTTTCCTCCACGATCTAATAGTCTTTTTTTGTTTTGTATTTGAACGATCTTTTCCAACAACAAATCCATGACGTTTTGCATAATTGTTATAGAAAATAAATGTCTCATCTTGACTTTCAAAGGTTTGTCCAATAAAAAATTCATTATCTTACTCTTTATTTTCTTCCTCAATTGGAGGTTCATTCAAGTTCAAATCTAGCATAAGTAAAATATGTATAAATATAAAGTATCTCTCAAAAAGAAAAAAATAAATAGAAAAAGAATTGTATAAATTAAAAAGAATAAACAACTACAACAGGTGAAAATAAATAGACAAAATCACATCAAGTAGAAAGAAGAAAAATAAAAATAAAAAACAAAAATCACACAAACCTGTGTTGGATTGAAAATAGGCTATGCACTTCCCCTTTATTCGAGTAGAAGCTTAGGCATAGAAGGATCTGCCTTTAATTTATGATCAGTTTAGGGTAGGACTCATATAGCATGGGCTTTAGGCGCCAAATAAGAGAAATGTTAAGGCGGTAAAGGAAAAAGTAAATTTATTTTAGGAATTTGTTATTTTTTGGGATAATTAAATGTGAACAAATCATCTACATTAATAGAATAAATTTTTTGGATGAGTATTGATTATATCTCTAAATAATTATATATTAAGCATATTACTAAATTTCTTTAAAAAAAGGAAACAAGTATTAATTATAGGAATCTAGTGGTTGTTATATACAGCTCTAAAGGTTGTATATAGCAAAATCGTAAAATTAATTAAGATGTTGTTTGGTAAACTGGAAGCGTAGATGTTAGAAAAATTAAATATAGAATTCAAATTATAAAATTTGTCTGGTATATTACTCAAAATTAAGTGTTACAAATATATAATTAGATTGTTCGATAAATGTAGATTTTAATGAATAATATCACTTAGAAGACTTCAATGGAAAAGCGGATGATGTTCATCTTATGATATTCGAGTTTGAGTACCTGTATATACAAGGTGTGTGCATTGTCAAATAGTTAAGAAAAATATGAACATATACTATCATATAATCATATTAGTATATTCGAAAAGGAAATAAAATACAATTTATTAATGTATGCTACATTAAGGGATAAGTAGATCCTTTTCGACTATAATTTTTCACACTTTTTATACAAAGAAAAAATCTTTGAGATGAATTTCATTTTGGATTATCAAACGCAATACTAGCTTTCAATTGATTGGTTTTTTTACAGCAGGTATCAAACAAGGCCTAAGTGTCGAAAAAGCAAATGTTGAAATTGAATTATAAAATATGTTTGGTATATTACTTAAAAATTAAGTATATGATGTTATTAAATTACTTGATAAATAATATTTGTAAATAATAATATAGGAACAGGGGGAGTTGCAAATAGATACACTCCGAGATTACCATGCATGACAAGCTTGGCCATTTTATCAGCGACTTAATTTCCATTACGAGAAACATGTTGGAAGCAAACCTCTCTGTCTCGCTCCAAAAGGGATATGATATGTAGCATAATAGATACCTTGAGAGAATTATTACCGAGCCGTCGAACCTGGTGAACCACGTCTAAATAGTTCATTTCCACTAATTATCGCGAACATTTTTTAAAATTGGGACGTGTGAAAAATAGCTTGACGATCGATTTTTAAGTAAAATTAGGGTTTTTGGTCATCTTTAATTAAATCTTAAAAATTTAGGGTTTTTTATATTAAATCGGATTTTCCTTTATTTATCCTCGAAAAATATTTTGGAGTCGTCACCGATCACTTCGAGGTAGACGGGACACCAGAAAAACAAACTAGAGATTCTGTCTTAAAAATTGGGTTCGGAAGTCGGTTATGTGTAGGGAAGGATTAGCACCCCTACGAACGCCCGTTATCAGTACCTTTAATTTTACGTGGCATTTTGGCATTTCGAATAATTATTTGAATTTAATTTATCCCATAATTATTAATTGAATTTAAATTTCGAATGCAGATATCCTTTTATAAGGAAATTCATTTTATTCGAATACGAGATTAAAAGCACCCCATTAAGTGGCACCCCTATTCGTATTTAAAAATGAATTTCTAACATAAAAGGTTTTTAATGAATGATATTTTATTGTCTTGTCAATTTTAAGTATTAATCATAAAAGGCTCTAATTAATTAGTTGTTTAAAACTATGAATATTAATTAGTTTAATGGCTTTTATGAGAAAATACCATTTTCATGAACACCTTCCATATATTTAAAGCCTTTAAACTAATCATATTCCTAATTAATTAATCTTTCTAATTAATTAAAGTTCTAGTCCTAATTAAGGCTTTAACAATTTATTATTCAATTATAAGTGAAAATGTATATCGAATATACACCTTTATGACCAAGGCTGAGATAACACCCCATTGTAAACAATAGAACACCGTCCAGATTTGAACCTCAAATATTCTATTCGATATACATTTAATTAACTACAATGCATTAATAATTATTTAATTTTACTAAAAAACTAAATTAATATTCAATTATATGTGATTTATATATTAAATATATTCATTAAAATCCATGTTGAGATAACACCCCATTGTAAACAATGGAACACCATCCAAATTAGGATTTTAAAGTTTATATTTAATATATATTTAATTACTACAATTATCTTACCTAATTCAATTATTGAATCCTAATTAGAGAACCTAGGTTAAAGGCTCTAATATTTAATTAAAGACTAAATGTGTTAATTATCTAACAAAAAATACTATATGCTAACTTTAAAAATGCAACAATCAAATAATTTAATTACATTAAATAAAACCATTAAATAAATAATTAAATTAAAAGAAATTGAAACACAAAGCCAATTTTATTAATAAGGGAATGAATTGGAAAAGATACAAAATTAAATGTCCAATTACAAAGCTCATATGATCCAATTGAAAGAATTACAAACCTAAGGGGTACAATTATGGGATTTGGGGGACTAAATTGGGGAATTGAAAAGTTTCAAGGTCAAATTAATAGAATTAGGGATCAAATTGAAAGTAGGGCAAAACTTTGGGAAAAAACCAAAGCCGACCCGAACTAAGATGCGCGGATCTAAGGGCTCGACCCAATTGGAGCACGCGGATCTCCCTGACCCGCTACCAAAACGACAACATTTTGGGGAGGCTATAAATCCATAATTTTAAAATTCAGCCCTTATTTCCCATCCACTCACTTTCTCTCCTGTCTCTCTCCTCCCCGAAATTCTCTGAACATAAACTCCTAATTACCCAGAAAACCGCACCAAAACCGATAAAAAACACAAGGTTTTGCATGGTGTTCATCATGGTTCGGCAATAACTTGATGAACACCATGTTTTCCGGCATTCATCCGCCGCCTAAATTGCCCTTCGATCCCTAACCACCAACTTCGACCAACCTTCAGTTGTTCGCCGACTGTCACAGACGACGCCGGCGAATGTTCGATGACCATTCCGGTTACCACCTAATCTCCGATCATCCCTTTCACCTCTTCGACCTCCGTGGTGCGACTTCCGGTCATTTCGGGGCGATTTTCGACCGTTGGAATTAAGTTGGATTTAAGTTGAACCCTTGAATATAAGTTGATTTTCCATGCTAAATATGAGCCGTTGGAAGAAAAATGGCAAGATCGTAATTTTGGAAATCATAAGGCCAAAGTTAGTAAACTACTAACTTGAGATTTAAATTTAGGTCATTGGATGAAGGATGATGATACGAGGAATATTATGGAAATATAGAATTTTCAGAATATATCCGATAGTTCGGTAAAGGTAAATCGTAGTAGAAGTAATTTGTGAATATCAGGAAATCAGATTGAATTGAAATTTTAGAGGTTGTTCCATAATCCTTGGAAAATCATAAAATGATATTTATGGAATGGTGGACGGTTGAGGAGGAACTAATTTAGTTAGATTTTAATGGAATGACAATTTTGAAACAAACTAGTAAATAAAGATTAGTTGGAGGGCAAATTGGTCATTTGGCAGGGATGACAATTTTAAAATATTTGAAGTTACAAGGGCTATTTTTGGAAGATTAAAATTTAATATTAAATCTTGACCTTTGATTGATGATAAAATCAATCTCAACCGTTGGATAAAAGGGCACTTTTGTAATTTTCCTATTTGAATGAATTAAAAATTCATTTATATAATACAAGTGGCATAATTGGAGGAATTTAAAATTAAAAGGCCAAAAAGAAGAAGCCTTCTTCATCTTCCAATTTAGAAAATATTTGGAAAAAGGGAGAAAATTTCCAAGCTCGATTCAAGCACCGAAACTCGATTTTCAGGTAATCTTTCGAACTGCAAAGTTGTTCTACTCTTCAAGCTCTATCTTTTGATGTACTTAATTCATGGAATACATGCTTGATTGATGAGAATTTTACATGAGAAGGAAATTAGGGTTTATGAACAAAATTGGGGCTTTTGAGATTTTATGATTCCATGGTTGAATTTAAGTTGGAATCAAGCTTATATGATGTTAAAATCACGTTTTTGAGTTAGGATTTAAATTCTAAATATTTTGGTTTATATGGAGAAGATTAGGGTATATGGATTTAAGTCTAACAAGGGTTTGTGATGTTGGATTAATGATCTAGTAAGCTTGATTTGCTGTTTGGAAGTAAAACTCTAAGTTAAATATATAGGGACCAATTCAGCAAGCTTCAAAGTTAAGGGAAAAAATCTGAATTTTATGAATTTGGAGTGTATTTATGTAATTAATGATGTTGGAGATGTGAAATTGGTGTTAGAATGCTAAACCGATGTTGAATCGAATTAGTGACCATTTTGACAAATTGTCAAAATCAAGTGACCAAATAGGAAATGAATTCTTGGAAGGGGATCAAATCTGATTTTTAGTTAAGATAATAGAATTAAGGTAGTAGTGTTGATTTGAGGACTAAATTGCAAAGTTAAGAAGTTTGAATCCTTACCTTTGCATTTTAGTGACTATTTTGGGCAAAGAAAGAAAATTAGAGGGAATTATTCTGAATAATTATTTGATGAAGAAGATGATGAATTGGTGGTTTGAAGCAATTGATAGGACTAAATTGATGAGTATAAAAATAAGGAGAAGTTAGTAGAAATTAGAAGTTTATTATGGAAAGCTATGAAGAAGATTGAATTTTGGCAGTGACTTCGAAAATTCACCATAAATTCTAAAAAAATGGTTAAATGATGAATTTTATACCATTTTAAAGATGTGTTTGTCTAGTTTTGTTTCCAACAAACGGAAACTGATTTTGAGTTCCGATTTAAATGATATGAATTTTTAATCGAATGAAGGTCAGAAAATTTATAGAGCAGATTCTATAAGAACAGTACTGTGACGGGAGTTTGAAGAATTTTTATAATTTTTGTAGATTTTATTAATTTATGTGACTTATAGTGTTAAAACTTTTATCGAATCTAGTTTTTCCAGTATAAAGGAAATTAAAATCCGGTTTGTATTGTGCCCGGTATAAGCAAATCTTTGAAAGTGGCGCAAGCTGTCAGCAAATGGAATATGAAACATTTTATATTTAAATGTGAGTTAGCAAGCTCGGAAGAATTATTGGAAGTTCAAATTGGTCACTAAGGACCATAATGAGTTTTTGAACAGTACAAGGAAGAAAGGAAAAATATTTAGAAATTTTATATTCTAATGATTATATTAGACAGCGTGTTTAAGATATTGTTAGATTTGAATCTAACAAATATTTTATCTTATTCATGTGATTAATGAAGTCAAGGCCGAATCAAAGAAGGTTCGAGGTTCTATAAAGGAAAGGATCGAGTAGAATTTAGTGAGACATGCTAATAAATGGCCCAGGTGAGTGCAATGCATACATAACATGATACATATATGTTTTATACATCATTGGGAAGACTTGTGATAAGTCTACCTGGTTTATATAATGGCATGATATTTATGTCATTGGTCATATGATTGACATATTTTAAATATGTCAAAGATTGAATATAAATGCATGGATCACTAGTTATATATGATGTTATTCTATGAATGTTATTTCGGGTATGAACTACAAATAATAAATTATATTGATATACATTGCTGGATGGAATAAATACGGAAATTATGCCCAAATAAGTCATTGAGGGACATTGTATAGTTGGCATGCCATAGAGTCCAGTAGCACGCTGCATATTCGGGAAACCGGGATAGCACTATAGTGTACGTAAAGGACACTTATTGCATGGTACGCACGACCTTATAAACGTGCGAAAAATCGGGAGGTTAGCACAACCATATAAATGTGCAGAAATCGGGAGCACTTCGGTGCATATTTGACTCGCGTACCCAGGGTCCTCAAGGTTTAGTTTGGTCTATAAATAAATGGATAATAAATAGTAAACAGGTTAGTGTATATTCGGGTATCCGGTTTGTATGAACACTCGGGGAAATGGCAAGTATATTGGTAAGAAATTTATATTCGGTTTATATTATGTTGATACATGATTAGTATGATGGTATACTTGTCTAGTGATCATGATTCAATTATGCATATACGGCATATTATGATAACCGGGCAAGCATAAAAAGCTCATGACATTGGCATATAGTAAATAATTACTAATGCAATGTGAAAGTTGATGCATTGGCATATATCATGCTATATAAATGTAGCTATGAAGTTGAATAAAATTTAAATTATTGTTATTAACTTCATTTACTGCCTCACTAAGTTCGTACTTAGCGTGTGATTTATTTTACACACGTAAGTAAATCAAGAAGAGAGGGAGAAAAACATTGCATCAATATTGGAAAGCTCAACAGGTAATCACAGTAATGACATCCTAAGTGAGGTTTGATTATTATAGTGGCATATATACTTGCTAAACCTATTTGAGTGTGATTGACCTTTAAAGTTCGTTATGGTTTCAAGATAAGTGACATTTCTGGAAAGATTCAAGGTTAAGAATAACCTTAAGTGATGAGCTGCATGCTAAGATAATTGGTTTATGATTGGAACTCGAACAAATAATTTAAGTCAATTTTAAATAAAGTTAAGCGTGCTTGGGCTAGAAATTATAGGATGGGTGACCATCGGGAAATTTTCTGAAAATTTTAAATTACCCTGATTTTTAGAATAAAGAAGTCGTAACATTTCCGACTCGTACCCGGTGTACAGATACAAAAAAATGGGTGTTACATTACTTTTGTTGCATATGGTGGCCGAAAGGGGGGACCAGCCAAGGGACGAACGTGGAAGCTGGAGAGTTGTGCGTGTGGCAGCGGAGGACAACAATGGCAGTCCAGGCGTCAGGCACGTGGAGATCTGAAAAGTCACGCGTGTGACACACACACACGTGAAGGAGCACGAGAGTCAGGGCATGGGTGCGTGGATCTTTTAGAGGATTCCTTGCATTGAATTTGGACCGTCAGATCTGATCCAGAACTGACTGTTGTGATGTGGCTGCAAAGGGAGAAAAGGCAATTAGGGTTATCGGACTTAGGCTTATTAGGGTTTTGCTATTTGGGACAAAATGAGCCACTATGTAATGTTTTATTATTTTAGGTTTTTAATATGTAAGTGGACTGTAAAAACTTTGGGCTTTTTGTTTAGTATTTAAATATTTTATTTTTTATTTTTAGTTCGGATATATTAGCAATAATAATATAATATCATAAATAATAAACTGAATAATAATAATAATATAATACTAGTATAAACACAATCGAAATAATGTAACAACACATAGTAAAAATAAAAAATAATAATAATTAACACTAATAAAAAATAAACGACCATAATATTTTTGTTTTTTCTTTTCGAATCAACATAACATAAAGCAAACTAATACTAATAAGTATAGTAAATATATTAACTGAAAACACTAGTAATACTAATAAGTAAAGCCCAAAGGCCACTAAAACAAAAATTTAAATGCGAGTTGAACCCCAGATAAAATTAGTGATTACAGCTGCCCCTCTTTGCTTATCCTTGTAAAACAAGAATAAAGCAAAGACCATAAGCGCTAATTTTATCCGAATTTTTTGTTTGAAGATTCTGAGCTGCAAGTCCATCCTCTTCCAAAACTTCTAGAACTCCGATTTCTTCCCATGTAAGGCCTGAAGAAATGAAGCCCGAGAAGTGATGCCTCAATCCTCGATCGCTTTGGCACAGAGTGGTACCTCGCCTTGAGGATCCCAAACTAATGATGTCCCGACTGCTAGTCGTCTTGACACCTACTGATATCTCGCTTAGAGACTGCCGTAATGCCCTTGATCTTTATCGCCTTGGCATAGAGTGGTTTCTCGCCTTGAGGATCCTACATATGATGTCCTGATTTCTGGTCGTCTTGACACCGAATGACACCTATCTTAGAGACTGCCGAAATTCCCTCGATCTTTATCGCCTTGGCATAGAGTGGTTTCTCACCTTGAGAATCCCACATATGATGTCCCGATTTATGGTTGTCTTGACACCGAATGACATCTCGCTTAGAGACTGCCGAAATGCCCTCAATCTTTATCGCTTTGGCATAGAGTGGTTTCTCGCCTTAAGGATCCCACATATGATGTCCCATTTTTTGGTCATCTTGATACCAACTGATATCTCGCTTAGAGACTGCCAGAATGCCCTAGATCTTTGTCGCCTTGGCATGGAAATGCTCATTGCTTCTAAACTGCTAAAAGATTTATTGACTATTTGTTGGTATCTACTTCTTCTTTCTTGGAATATAGGATCCACTTTCTGTTTTTTCAAATACTTGAAAGTAGCATACACAATGATGTGATGATGCTAGTTAGCATGCTCATACCTTAGGGATGCCTAACTATTCGTGATGCATGACAAATAAAATTAGTCAATGTTCGGCTATCTTCTTTCTTGGTGCCTTGTTTTGGCCTTATTTCGCTTTCTTCTCCGATTTGTTGTTTCTCCTTGTGTCCGGACTCAGCCCTCGCTTAACCCTCATATTTTCAAAAACTTTGCTCTAAAGCGCTCTTCCGAGTTTTCACTTTAGAGTTTTTTTCTTTTTTCAAAATGCCCTTTTGGGTTTCCTCTTTGAATTGTATTTTATTTTTCTTCTTTTTTCCTTTTTCTTTTCCTTTTTTTTTCTTTTTTTTCTTTTTTGCTTCTTTTTTAGGGGCGCCTTTCGAGTTTTTGCATCTGGCTCTTCTGTCTTGGACCTCAATACAGAGGGCGTTCATCATCCTTATGGGCAAATCTTGTCAATTCTGCATGTCATGTGCTTTAGCCTTGACTTCGGTAGACTTCTTTTTAACAGAATTGGTTTCTGTCTTGGAACCACCTGCACTTAAAGGGTTAAATCATAGTAATGCCAAGAAATCCTTTGTTTTTCAATAATCTATGTCAATCTATTTGCAGGATGCTCATGAAATAAACAAAGGAAGAGAGATAATAAAAATTTTATTAATAAAAGATGTTGGAACAATTTAAAGGTCGTGGCAAACATGAGAGAAATGAAAAAAATATAAGTAGTATATAGTGCAATATCCCCGAGCATTGACTGTATGAATAATGCAAGAGCCCATCGACCATGGTAGATCTTTCACTGCCCGTCCTAGACTGAAATTTCTAATAACCCAAACGAGATTCCATCATAAATCAAAATAGGGCCCTTGAACTGTAATAGAGCCTATCAACCGGATGCCTAACCTCCAAAAATCATTTAAATTGCCCTTTTTGGATTTTTAATTCAGATTCCCCTTCAGTTTCAAGATGCCCATTTTCGAGTTTCCATCTTGAACCCTCCTTTTTAGGCATAATACTTTTTGTCGGAGTCTGAATTTACGGGATCGCTCAACTCTTTCCCATCCATCTCTGCCAGAATTAATGCTCCCCTAGAGAAGGCCTTTTTAACAACATAAGGCCCTTCCTAGTTAGGCATCCATTTTCCCCGAAAGTCCTTTTAAGTTGGCAAGATCTTTTTGAGCACCAAATCTCCATCTTAGAACTCTCTCGGGCGAACCTTCTTATTGTAGGCACGCATCATCCTCTTCTGATACATTTGGCCATGACATATAGCCCTTAATTTTTTTTCATCGATGAGGTTCAACTGATCAATCCTTGCTTGCATCCATCTGCCATCATACAACTTTGTCTCATTTAAAATTCTGAGTGATAGAGTCTCTACCTCGATGGGTAATATTGCTTCTGTGCCATAAATCAAAGAATATGGCGTTGCCCTGTCGAGGTCCTCACGGATGTCCAGTAGGCGAACAATGCAAATGGTAGCTTCTCATGCCAATCCTTGAAAGTATCGGTAGTCTTGGCTATAATCTTCTTGATATTCTTATTTGCCGCTTCCACTGTCCCATTCATCTTGGGGCGATAAGTGGTGGAATTATGGTGCATAATCTTGAATTGCTCACATGCTTCGGTCATCATCTTGTTGTTTAAATTGGAAGCATTATCAGTGACGATTCTTTCTGGTAGGTCGTAACGGTAAATAGTTTCATTCTTCAAAAATTTACATACAATTGCTCTTGTGATGCTGGCACAAGAGGCGGCTTCCACCCATTTGGTAAAGTAATCGATGGCTACCAAGATGAAATGATGCCCATTAGAAGCTTTTGAGTGTATTCGACCGATAACGTCCATGCCTCAAGTAGCAAAAGGCCATGGTGAGTTCATAGTGTGAAGCGGTACCGGTAGAGAGTGTACCTTGTCGGCATAGATCTGGCACTTGTGACATTTCTTTGCATATTTGATACAATCTCTCTCTATGGTAGACCAAAAATACACGTATCTCATGATCTTCCTAGCCATTGAGAAACCATTAGAATGGGTCCCACACACATATCCCACACTGCATATTCGAGAAAAGGAGATAGCACTATAGTGTACTTAAAGGACACTTAGTGCATGATAAGCACAACCTTATAAATGTACAGTAAATCGGGAGGTTAGCACAACCTTATAAATGTACAGAAATCGAGAGCACTTCAGTGCATATTTGACTCACGTACCCAAGGTCCTCAAGGTTTAGTTTGGGCTATAAATAAACAGATAATAAATAGTAAACATGTTAGTGTATATTCGGGAGCACTTATCTAGTGATCATGATGCAATTATGCATATACGACATATTATGATAACTGGGCAAGCATGAAAATCTCATGACATTGGCATCTAGTAAATAATTACTAATGCAGTGTGAAAATTGATGCATTGGCATATATCATGCTATATAAATGTAGCTATGAAGTTGAATAAAATTTAAATTATTGTTATTAACTTCATTTACTGTCTCACTAAGTTCGTACTTAGCGTGTGTTTTATTTTACACACGTAGGTAAATCAAGAAGAGAGGGAGAAAAGCATTGCATCAATATTGGAAAACTCAACAGGTAATCACAGTAATGACATCCTAAGTGAGGTTTGAATATTATAGTGGCATGTATGCTTGCTAAACCTATTTGAGTGTGATTGACCTTTAAAGTTTGTTATGGTTTCAAGATAAATGACATTTCTGGAAAGATTCAAGGTTAAGAATAACCTTAAGTGATGAGTTGCATGCTAAGATAATTGATTTATGATTGAAACTCGAACAAATAATTTAAGTCAATTTTAAATAATGTTAAGCGTGCTTGGGCTAGAGAAATTATATGATGGGTGACCATCGGGAAGTTTTCTAAAAAATTTAAATTACCCTGATTTTTGGATTAAAGAAGTCATAACATTTCCAACTCGTACCTGGTGTACGGCTACAGAAAAAGGGGTGTTACATTTATTGGTATCAGAGCTACAGGTTTAGCCGGTTCTGGAGATTAAACGAAGTATGGTAAAGGTCAAAAGTGTATACATGCCACTAGGATGTCAGAATTACTAATGAATTTACTTGTTGGAATGGATGCAATTGCTTACTATGATAATAATGTTAAATTCCAATGTGTGAAGGTAAAAAAATCATGTCAGGTGTTTAGCCAAGTGAATCAATAAGGGATTCACGAGCATGATAAGGTTAATGATAATATTTTACCCTCAGCTTAGCATGGTGCAGAGGCACCAGAGTAACATGATGTGTATGTTCTGGATTAAGATTTTTCTTCCAGACATTAGATTTGATCATGAATCATCCTGCTTAGGCATTGATTGCAAAAGAAATGAGAGTTCTGACACACTAGATTTTCAGAGAGATATTAATGTAGATCCTATGATTGTTAATCTATGGTTTAAGGATATAAAGGTTAGGTTGAAGGAACTCTGTATTGATGATCAGAAGAGACTAAAAATAAAGTAGTATTTCATCTGAAAGGATTAGACCCGTATTTGATAAAGTAATGTTATGGTACATACTCAAAAATCTATTAGCTAGAAGTTCTTTCTTTGAGTGTTCCGTAACAAAGTTTATTCTAGAGATTCAACGGAGTTTCTTGCATCTTAATTAGGGCAATTGGATCAATTACGGGTATGAGTGCAAGTTTAATAAACTGAGTTGAATTGTTTCTAAACTGTTTCCTACAGACAGAAGGAGAGCCTGTTATGACAGCTCATAAAGGGTTAGAGGTCAGGTACAAAAAAGTACTAACTGCCCTATGAATTTAAAAATTTTATGAAGCAGTAAATTATGTTGAATGCAATAGAAAGAGTTTAGAATGAGAAAATATCTAAATAGAGGTCATAGTTCGTAAAGAGGAATAGTGAATCGAGATAACCACTTTTAAAAAGTAGTGAAGATTTCTGGCAAAAATGCCAAGCTGAATTTATTACATTGTTCCGTTAAGAGATCGAGACAATAAAAATTAGGAACTCTCTGACATTTATAATTAAGGTTGGAGATTCAAGAAAGCCACAAAACCAATCATGTGAGTGCTGTGATAATTGGCATGAATGAGTATGCATAGTTTTTATTGGAATTTGTTATCAATATGAAAATGATTTAACTTATGCTATGGATACCAAGCATCAAGGGTAAGCTGGGAGAGTATTCTTATTGTTTGTGAGTTTTAAATGGGTTGCCTAAGAGGAGCTGTCAAGCTTGATACTTAATCGAGAGGGTAAGTTTAGGATTAGATTTAATCCAATATTGAATTTATATTGATTACACTCTACAGAATGGCTTTTACTAGATTGAGAAAGCTAAACATCTAGTTGCAAGAGTCATTATATGAAGGTTTTATACGATTTGGTATATCACCTGAGGAAGCTTCAGTGATGTTAGTTAAAGAAGCAGTAATGTCCCTCTAAGGTTAAAGTACGATTATATTATTATTACCAATAATGGAAGATTTGATAGTAGCACTAGTATTAGTGCAGTATGAATCTAGTAAGGATTCTACCTTATTCAATAATACGTCCCATAATAGGCTGGGATGTGTAGTGATGTAATAAGGCTAAAACAACAATTGATGTATTTAGCCAAAAGTCACTATTTGCCTTATAAGCATTAAATGCTTAATTATCTTTGGAGGAAAATAGTGTATGGATTACACAGCCTCAGCTCGATTCTACTATGACAAACTAGGTCAAAGATTTATAGATAAACGATAAGATATGTCTGGAAAGAATTTAGTAAGGTGAAAAGGAAAAATTTAAAGATTTCGATATTAAGTCTAAAAGATGTTTATGTTATCAATGAGTAATTTATATTCCCGAGGATGATGAAAAAAAGAACTAAGAGGTGATTGAATATGATTTGATTCAGTTTAGGATGTGGAGAATCAAGTAAGAATGGTTCGAAGGAATTTGGAGGTTTTTTTTAAAATGGTGGATATTATCTGTTGATCTTGAAAGAAAAGATATTTATATGAAGTTAAGGATAAAGTATTCCTTAAAAGTTTCACCTTGGAAGAAGGTGTTATGGTTTGGACCAAAAATGGAAGCTAAATATGAGATTCTTTGGGTCATATAAGATTGTGAAAAAGGTTGGTTCGGTGGCTTATTAGTTAATCTTACCTCCAGAAATGGACAAGATTCAACGATTCACAATATATTTCATGTATTGATGCTCAAGTAGTATCGATAAGATCCTTTACATATCATTACCCCGAAAGGAATAGAGATTCAATCGGATTTGATTTATGAGAAAGAATCGGTAAAGATTTTGGCACATGGAGTCAAAGGACTAAGAAATAAAATGATTTCGCTTGTTAAAGTTCTTTGATGAAATTATGAAGTCAAAAAGTGACTTGGGAAAGAGAAAAAGATATGAGAAAACAATTTCCTCAATTTTCGAACCCGGTATGTGTTGAAAATTCGAGGACAAATTTTTTTAAGGGGGAGAATTGTAATATCCCAAAATTTTGGTTAGGACCAAAATGTAAAATTTGAAATTTTAGGGGTTAAAGTGTAAACTTTGGAAAAGTTTAGGGACCAAAGTATAATTTTCAAAATTTATGTATTTTAACCCCGTAAATGAATAGTTTACCCCCAATAATGACGTTTTCATGTTACCCGTATTTTTCGTACGGAGTTTGTATTATTAGCTATAAAGCGATAAAGTTTGGAAGAATATTCGAATGATTGGATCGAATCAAATATCTAGGATATTTTGAAGGATGATAAGCCAAGGACGATTATGTCATTTTACATATCTAAGATATTTTATTTGTGTTGGAAGAATATGAACCCTTAGATTTAAGTTGATTTTCCATGCTAAATATGAGCCGTTGGATGAAAAATGGCAAGATCGTAATTTTGGAAAATCATAAGGGAAAAGTTAGTAAACTACTAACTCAAGATTTAAATTTAGGTCATTGGATGAAGGATGATGATACGAGGAATATTATGGAAATATATAATTTTCGGAATAGATCCGATAGCTCGGTAAAGGTAAAATCGTAGTAGAAGTAATTTGTGAATATTGGGAAATCGGATTGAATTGAAATTTTAGAGGTTGTTCCATAATCCTTGGAAAATCATAAAATAATATTTATAGAATGGTGGTCGTTTGAGGAGGAACTAATTTAGTTAGAGTTTAATGGAATGACAATTTTGAAACAAACTAGTAAATAAAGACTAGTTGGAGGGCAAATTGGTCATTTGGCAAGGATGACAATTTTGAAATATTTGAATTTAAAAGGGCTATTTTTGGAAGAATAAAATTTAAGATTAAATCTTGGCCCTTGATTGATGATAAAATCAATCTCAACCGTTGGATAAAAGGGCACTTTTGTAATTTCCATATTTGAATGAATTTAAAATTCATTTATATAATACAAGTGGCATAATTGGACGAATTTAAAATTAAAAGGCCAAAAAGATGAAGCCTTCTTCATCTTCCAGTTTCGAAAATATTGGGAAAAAGGGGAGAAAATTTCCAACTCGATTCAAGCACCGAAACTCGATTTTCAGGTAATCTTTCGAACTGCAAAGTTGTTCTACTCTTCAAGCTCTATCTTTTGATGTACTTAATTCATGGAATACATTCTTGATTGATGGGAATTTTACATGAGAAGGAAATTAGGGTTTATGAAAAAAATTGGGGCTTTTGAGATTTTATGATTCCATGGTTGAATTTAAGTTGGAATCAAGCTTATATGATGTTAAAATCACGTTTTTGAGTTAGGATTTAAATTCTAAATATTTTGGTTTATATGGAGAAGATTAGGGTATATGGATTTAAGTCTAACAAGGGTTTGTGATGTTGGATTAATGATCTAGTAAGCTTGATTTGCTGTTTGGAAGTAAAACTCTAAGTTAAATATATAGGGACCAATTCGGCAAGCTTCAAAGTTAAGGGAAAAAATCTGAATTTTATGAATTTGGAGTGTATTTATGTAATTAATGATGTTGGAGATGTGAAATTGGTGTTAGAATGCTAAACTGATGTTGAATCGAATTAGTGACCATTTTGACAAATTGTCAAAATCAAGTGACCAAATAGGAAATGAATTCTTGGAAGGGGATCAAATCTGATTTTTAGTTAAGATAATAGAATTAAGGTAGTAGTGTTGATTTGAGGACTAAATTGCAAAGTTAAGAAGTTTGAATCCTTACCTTTGCATTTTAGTGACTATTTTGGGCAAAGAAAGAAAATTAGAGGGAATTATTTTGAATAATTATTTGATGAAGAAGATGATGAATTGGTGGTTTGAAGCAAGTGATGTGACTAAATTGATGAGTAGAAAAATAAGGAGAAGTTAGTAGAAATTAGAAGTTTATTATGGAAAGCTATGAAGAAGATTGAATTTTGGCAGTGACTTCGAAAATTCACCATAAAAAAATGGTTAAATGATGAATTTTATACCGTTGTAAATATGTGTTTGTCTAGTTTTGTTTCCATCAAACGGAAACTGATTTCGAGTTCCGATTTAAAAGATATGAATTTTTAATCGAATGAAGGTCAGAAAATTTATAGAGCAGATTCTGTAAGAACAGTATTGTGATGGGAGTTTGAAGAATTTTCATAATTTTTGTAGATTTTATTAATTTATGTGACTTATACCGTTAAAACTGTTTTCGAATCTAATTTTTCCAGTATAAAGGAAATTAAAATTCGGTATGTATTCTGCCCGGTATAAGCAAATATTTGAAAGTAGCGCAAGCTGTCAGAAAATGGAATATGAAACATTTTATATTTAAATGTGAGTTAGCAAGCTCGGAAGAATTATTGGAAGTTCAAATTGGTCACTAAGGACCATAATGAGTTTTTGAACAGTACAAGGAAGAAAGGAAAAATATTTAGAAATTTTATCTTCGAATGATTATATTAGAAAACATGTTTAAGATATTGTTAGATTTGAATCTAACAAATATTTTATCTTATTCGTGTGATTAATGAAGTCAAGGCAGAATCAAAGGAGGTTCGATAAAGGAAATGATCGAGTAGTATTTAGTGAGGCATGCTAATAAATTGCCCAGGTGAGTGCAATGCATACATAACATGATACATATATGTTTTATACATCATTGGGAAGAATGCCCTCGATTTTCATTTCCTTGGCATATAGTGGTTTCTCGCCTTGAGGATCCTACATATGATGTCCCAATTTCTGGTCGTCTTGACACCGAATGACACCTCGCTTAGAGACTGCTAGAATGCCTTCGATTTTCATTTCCTTGGCATAGAGTGGTTTCTCACCTTGAGGATCCCACATATGATGTCCTGATTTATGATCGTCTTAACACCGAATAACATCTCGCTTAGAGACTGCCAAAATGCCCTCGATCTTTATCGCCTTGGCATAGAATGGTTTCTCGCCTTAAGGATCCCACATATGATGTCCCGATTTTTGGTCGTCTTGATACCAACTGATATCTCGCTTAGAGACTGCCGGGATGCCCTCGATCTTTTTCCCCTTGGCATGGAAATGCTCATTGCTTCTAAACCGCTAAAAGATTTATTGACTCTTTGTTGGTATCTATTTTTTCTTTCTTGGAATATAGGATCCACTTTCTATTTTTCAAATACCTGAAAGAAACAGACACAATGATGTGATGATGCTAGTTAGCATGCTCCTACCTTAGGGATGCCTAACTATTCGTGATGCATGACAAATAAAATTAGTCAATGTTCAGCTGTCTTCTTTCTATGTGCCTTGTTTTGGCCTTCTTTCACTTTCTTCTCTAATTTTTATTTTTCCTTGTTTCCAGACTCAGCCCTCGTTTAACCCTCATATTCTCAAAAACTTTGCTCGAAAGTGCTCTTCTGAGTTTTCACTTTAGAGTTTTTTTCTTTTTTCTTTTTCCAAAATGCCTTTTTGGGTTTTCTCTTTGAATTTTATTTTCATTCTCTTCTTTTTCCTTTTTCTTTTCTTTCTTTCTTTCTTTCTTTTCCCTTTCTTTCTTTTTCTTTCTTTTTCTTTTTTTGCTTTTTTTCTTCTTTTTTAGGGGCACCTTTCGGGTTTTCGCATCTGGCTCTTATGTCTTGGACCTCAATACAGAGGGCGTTCATCATCGTTATGGGCAAATCTTGTCAATTCTGCATGTCATGTCCTTTAGCCTTGACTTCGGCAGACTTTTTTTTAATGAAATTGGTTTCCGTCTTGGAACCACCTGCACTTAAAGGGTTAAATCATAGTAATACTAAGAAATCCTTTGTTTTTCAATAATCTATGTCAATCTATTTGCAGGATGCTCACGAAATAAACAAAGGAAGGGAGCGAATAAAATTTTTATTAATAAAAGATGTTGGAACAATTTGAAAGTCGTGGCAAACATGAGAGAAATGAAAAAACATATAAGTAGTATAAGGTGCAATATCCCCGAGCATCGACTGTATGAACGATGCAAGAGCCTATCGACCATGGTAGATCTCTCACTACCCGTCCTAGACTAAAATTTCCAATAACCCAAAAGGGATTCCATCATAAATCAAAATAGGGCCCTTGAACTGTAATAGAGCCTATCAACCAGATGCCTAACCTCCAAAAATCATTTAAATCGTCCTTTTCGGATTTTTAATTCAGATCCTCATTCAGTTTCAAGATGCTCGTTTTCAAGTTTCCATCTTGAACCCTCTTTTTTTAGGCATAATACTTTTTGACGGAGTCCGAATTTACGGGATCGCTCAACTCTTTCCTATCCATCTCTAGCAGAATTAATGCTACTCCAGAGAAGGCTTTTTTAACAACATAAAGCTCTTCCCAGTTAGGCATCCATTTTCCCCGAAAGTTCTTTTGAATTGGCAAGATCTTTTTGAGCACCAAATACCCCTCTTGGAAATCTCTCGGGCGAACCTTCTTATTGTAGGCACGCATCATCCTCTTCTGATACATTTGGCCATGGCAGATGGCCCTTAATCTTTTCTCATCGATGAGGCTTTACTTATCAATCCTTGCTTGCATCCATTTGGCATCATCCAACTTTGTCTCATTCAAAATTTTGAGTGCTAGAATCTCTACCTCAGTGGGTAATATTTCTTCTATGCCATAGACCAAAGAATACGGCATTGCCCTGTCGAGGTCTTCACGGACGTCTGGTAGGCGAACAATAAAAATGGCAGCTTCTCATGCCAATCCTTGAAAGTATCAGTAGTCTTGGCTATAATCTTCTTGATATTCTTATTTGCTGCTTCCACTGCCCCATTCATCTTGGGGCGATAAGTGGTGGAATTATGGTGCACAATCTTGAACTACTCACATACTTCGATCATCATCTTGTTGTTTAAATTGGAAGCATTATCAGTGACGATTCTTTCTGGTAGGTCATAGCGGTAAATAATTTTATTCTTCAAAAATTTACATACGATTTCTCTTGTGATGCTGGCACAAGAGGCGGCTTCCACCCATTTGGTAAAGCAATCAATGGCTAACAAGATGAAACAATGCCCATTAGAAGCTTTCGAGTGTATTTGACCGATAACGTCCATGCCTTAAGTAGCAAAAGGCCATGGTGAGTTCATAGTGTGAAGTGGTACCGGCAGAGAGTGTATCTTGTCGGTATAGATCTGGCACTTGTGACATTTCTTCGCATATTTGATACAATCTCCCTCCATGGTAGACCAAAAATACCCGTATCTCATGATATTCCTAGCCATTGAGAAACCATCAGAGTGGGTCCCACACATGCCATCATGTACCTCGGCTAAGATGGTTTTAGCCTCTCAAGCTTTGACGCATCGCAACAATATCTGATCCTTACTTTTCTTGTACAAAACTTCTCCGTCAAGGACATAACTCGACGCTAACCTTCTAATGGTTCTTTTATCATTATCGTTGGCCTTCTTCGGGTAAACCTGAAACTTGACATACTAAAGGACATCGTAGTACCACGGCTTGCCATCCTCCTCCTCCACCAAATTATAACAGTAAGCCGGTACCTCATAAATCTGCATCTCAATTGGCTTAATTTCGGCGGTTGGGTTCACCTCAAACATGGCGGCCAGAGTCGCTACGGCGTCAACCATCTGATTTTCTTCTCTTGGTAGATAAGAGAAGTTGATTTCTTCAAAAATTTTAACCAACTCCTGAATCAAATCGTAGTATTTGACTAGCTTCTGATCTCTTGTCTCCATTCTTTCCGTAGCTGGTAGATCACCAGAGATGAATCCCCGAATACTTGAAGCACCTTGATTTTTCTTTCTATGGTCACCCGGAGTTCCATGATACAAGCCTCATACTCAGTTATGTTGTTTGTACATAACAATTCCAATATACCAGTAAAGGGATAATAAACCTCCTCGGGAGAAATTAATACTACTGCTATCCCGTGGCCTAGGGCATTGACTGCCTCATCAAAATAGAGCTTCCAAGATTCATTGGTGGGCTTCTCTTCAGATAGAGTACCGATCAGGTCTTCATCCGAAAAACTAAAATTCAGCGGCTCATAGTCATCTGAAGTGTGGTTAGCCAAAAGATCTGCTACTACACCTCATTTTACTACTTTCTAGCTCACATAGACGATATCAAACTCAAACAACAACATTTGCCAACGGGCCATTCTTTCTGTTAAGGCTGGTGCTTCCAACAGAAATTTTAGTGGATTTATTCGGGAAATCAAGCAAGTAGTGTGGTGCAACATGTACTGCATGAGTCGCTTAGTAGCCCATACTAGGGCACAACACAACTTTTGGATCAATAGGTACCATGATTCACACTCGGTGAACTTTTTGCTCAAGTATTAAATAGCCTTTTCGTTCTTGCATGTCTCATCATGCTACCCCAACACACATCCCATCGAATTATCAAATACCATTAAGTACATAATTAACGGCCTGTCCAGTACTGGTGCTACTAAGATTAGGGCATTGCTCAAATACTTCTTAATCTTTTCTAAGGCCTCTTGGCAAACTTCATCCTATTTCCTGGGTCATTCTTTTAGAGTAGTCTGAAGACGGGATCACACTTATCAATCAGTTCAGAGATGAACCAAGAAATGTAATTGTGCCTTCCCAAGAATCCTCAGACCTCTTTCTGAATTTGAGACGGCGGGAGGTCTTGAATTGCTTTCACTTTGTCGGGGTCGATCTCGATCCCCTTCCGGCTAACCACAAAACCTAAGAGTTTTCCTGATGTGATTGCAAAGGTACACTTAGACGGGTTAAGCTTTAACTGGTATTTCCTCAACCTTTGGAACAACTTTCATAAATTCTCAATATGTTCTTCTTCGGTTCGGGACATGGCTATCATGCCATCCACATACACCTCAATCTCCTTGTGCATCATATCATGAAACAATGTGACCATGGCCCTTTGATAAGTTGCCTCGGCATTCTTCAACCCGAAAGGCATGACTTTATAGCAAAATATGCCTCACATGGTTACAAAGGTGGTCTTTTCCATGTCTTCAGGGTGCATTTTAATTTGATTATACCTCGAAAAGCCATCCATGAAGGAAAACCAGGAATGCCCCGCAGTATTGTCTACTAGGGTATCAATGTGAGGCAGGGGAAAATTGTCCTTAGGACTTGCCCTATTGAGGTCCGTGTAGTCTACGCACATACATACTTTTTCGTCCTTCTTGGGTACCAAGACTATGTTGGCTACCCACTCTGGGTATTCGACAACTTTCAAAAATCCAGCTTTGAACTATTTCTTTACTTTATTTCTAACCTTTAACAGCATATCAGGTCTTATTCTCCGAAGTTTTTGCTAGGCTGGCTTGCATTCTGGCTTTATTGGGATTTTGTGCACTACAATATCCGTGTCTATGCCCAGCATGTCTTGGTATGTCCACGCAAACACATCTTTGAATTTTGAAAGCAATTCCACCAAATCTTGTTTCACCTTCGGTGATAGATTGGTACCAATCTTTACTTCTTTCTTTTCTTCTCCGGTCCGTAAATTCAAAACTTTTAATTCTTGTTGATGGGGCAAAATTTGTTTCTCTTCACTTGACACCAACCTTAGCAATTCATCCAGGACTTCATATTCTGCCTTATCATCTTCTTCGTCAATTTCAGCCGAGCACGAGGGTTGTTCAAAATCTACCCCAGGATTAGAATCAAAATCATTCATACAGTTAATATTTAGGGACCTGCACGAGTTTGAAACATGTATTTGGAATAGGAATAGTTTATAGATGAATAATGAAAGAATAAGTAAAGAATGAATGAATAATGAATGAAATGAGTATTATGTTTGCCATTTGAGAAAATAGGAAGCATCATTTTCATTGAAAACAAAAATAGAAATTGACATATTAGCCCTTTTACAAAGGATTCCTATTACTGTCGGGCCAAAAGCAACAGGGTGATTCCAAGCATTACTCTAATTTAATCCTAAAAGCTATGGGCAGATCCATGCTGGTCCAATTGTTAAGCTCTTCGCCCGGGAAGCATGGGCATATCTTATCCAAATGTTGAACAATCTTGTCACCTTTAGAGATCACACTGACATCAATTACTTCCATAGCCTCGCTAATCAACTCTTCATTGAGGTTCTTCTCATTTTCTTGCTTGGCTTCTTGGACCTTCAGCTTGGGGTTCATGACTCATCCAAATACAAAAATATTCTTGAGATCTGCATACGTGATGGGAGCCCATATAATCTTTTCTCCTCTGAGTCAGGCCTTTCTTTATTCTTCTATTCTCTTCCATTCTTGTTTCTTCCATAGAAAGTCAGGCTTATAGCTAAGCCCAAATCAGTCATGCTTGTGGATAACACTTATAGGTCGCAGGCTTCTTTACAGATCATTTCCTAAGACTTTTCCTTTTTTTGCTCCACTTCCTAACGTTTCTGTCACTACCATCTTAGTACAGTTTGATAATCTTGGGTATTAGATTTGGTTCCCTTCGAAAGCAAAAGTGGCATTGACGAACTCTAATGCCCTAAAGTCGCATTCCAAAGCTTCCTCATCAGTTAGAGTGTATGGAGTATCCGAAGTTACTGAAGCTACGACATCTTGCTCGACATTGACTATTACTATCTTTCCTTCGATGACGAACTTCAATTTTTGGTGCAAAGAAGACGGAACAGCTCCGGCAGAAGGGATCCATGGTATTCCTAATAGACAATTGTAAGATGGTCGAATGTCCATAACCACGAAATCTATATTGTATTCATTTGGACCTATGAGCAGGGGTACTTCAATTTTCCCAACCACTTCTCTTTGGGTCCCATCAAATGCACGCACAGTATTCTGGCAGGGTTTCGTGTGCCAGCTGTCGATTGGCAGGCGTTGCAGAGTAGCTAAGGGCAGAACATTCAAGGCAGAGCCGTTGTCGATGAGCACTCCCGGTAGTATATTACCTTTACAGTGAGTGGTAATGTTTAAGGCATTGTTAGACCCCCTACCTTCCTCCGATATCTCATTGTCACTGAAGGTGATATGATTACAGTCAGTAATATAGCCGATGATTTGGTCTAGCTTACCAATCAAAATATTACATTCGACAAAAGTTTGGTTTAACACTTTCAACAGAGCCTCACAATGTTTTTCTGAGTTCAACAATAGGTTGAGCACTGAAATCTGGGCCAACTACTTTCTGAGTTGGTCTACCATACTGTACTCACTATGCTTTAAGAACCTCAGAAATTCTTGAGCTTGAGCCTCAGATACTGGTTCATTGAGTTTTGGAGGCGGCTTTTCCCCAAATATCTTCATAGGTTCAGATTTAGTAGCCTTGCCTTTTCCTCTCAACTCTTCTACTACATTTGGAGCTTCATGAGCGTAGCATTGACCACTCCTCATAAAATATGCCACATCGTTTATCTCTTTGGGGGTTTGGTTTTACAGGCTCTCCATCGGCGGCCTTTACCCCACAACTGGTTTCTCACATTCTTGCGAACTGGAACTTTCTTGTATTGAGACATTGGGGTGTAGTTCCACAGAACCATCCAGGTATCCTTAAAAAGAAAGGATGCCGAAGCAGAGATTATAATATTAGGGGCTACCATATGACTCTCTTCCCGTGGTGCATTTCCTTGATTTGGGGCCAAGGACAAATGGCCTTTTGCACTGTATTTGGCGTTTGGAGCGTCCAACGTACAAACTTTTGACTCGCTACTTCTCTCTTCTTCCTCAAAGAATTCAATCACTTTACTGTCCATTAATTGTTGAACCACTTGGCGAAAATCCTTGCAGTCTTGTATATGATGATCTCTCAACTGATGGTATTCATAATAGGGCCATAACCCCTTTTTACAATTACCCCTTCCTTGTACATTATTCTTTAATAGCATTTACGCCTTGACCACCATGATTTGGCAAAGGGTTATTGGATGTACTCGGCTCCCCCAACTGTAGCACTTCAGTCTTGATCAGATTCTGAACAAACTTTTTAAATTTTATACAGCTCTTAATAGTGTGGCCTGGGATGTCGGCGTGGTATTTCTAATGTGCTTTAGGGTCATACCATGCCAAATAAGGGGGATTGAAAGGGGTAATATGCTGAGGCCGAACTAAATATTCCTTGTACAACTGTGAGTAGAGTTCCTTGGAAGAAATCGGTAGCGGAGTGAAAGATCTATTTTCATTTTTCTTCTTGGGGGCCCACTCTTCCCTTCTATTAAAACTTTGAGGGTTCCCGACAGAAGCTTGGTTCTGAGATATGGTGAAGTTCTTAACAGCCTCATAGGTATTTGTGTTGTTAACTTCATGGTCCTTCTTCTTAAACTGTTTGCGTGACGGTTCCCCTCCGTCGATTCTCTCACTTTTGATGGCGGCTTCAATACGCTCGCTGATCATCACCATATTAGCAAAATTAATAATAGGGTTATTGATTAGACGGTTATAGAGCGTTCCTTTTAGCGTGTCAATGAAAATTGGAACAATTTCATTCTCGTGAAGGGGGCTGAACTTGAGCTGCCACATCACGCCACCTTTGGGCGTACTCCCAAAAGCTCTCATTTCTCTTTTGTTCTATTCCTTGTAATAGAAGCCGGTTGGGGACCATATCAGTTACGTGCTTATGCTGATCAGTGAAAGCCTTAGCCAAGTCCTTCCACGATTTAATCTGAGCTTGTATAAGCTGATTGTACCATCTTGTGACAGATCCCACTAAATTGTCTTGGAAACAGTCTATCAACACTTCTCATTGTTGGTGTAGCTAGCCATCTTGCGGCAAATTATTGTTATGTGGGCAGTTGGGCAATATGTTCCATCAAACTTTTCAAATTCCGAGGTCTTAAACTTGTACGAGATTTCTACGTCAGGGATTAAGCTAAGATCCCTAGCGTTTAGTCCATAAAACATCCTCATCTTCTTTTACCTAAAACTTTTCTTCAATATCCTTTCTAGTCTCTTCCAACTGATTTGAGAACTCCGCCTTTATTTGGTTCAACTTTTCTAATTCATCAAAGTCTAGAATGCTATCTCCGACATGTTCGACATTTGCAAATGTCACGCCTGGATGAGGCGAAGCAGAGGAGCCGACCTGATGGGACGAGGATACCCCTTGTGGGGGTTTGGTGTAGGATTAATGAAGAGAGGGTTAAAGATTGGATAATATGAGGGGTCTCCCGGGTTCTGAGTAGGGTTCAGAATGGTACTCTTCCCTCTTACGTCTTTCCTGTGATGGATTTGCAGCATTTGAGATATTTCCCTGATTACATCTTGTTGACATTTGATGATTGTATCTCTAAATTCTTGTTGCGTTCTCTCCAACTGGCCTCTAAGATCGGCTTCTAATTTTGCAAAGCCCCCCTCTATGATCCTTATTTGCAAACGGGTTCGGTATATGTGTGGAATTATTTGCAATTTATCTTTCAAATTTCTGTCACAACATTTTCATTATTAATTCCATGGCATAATCAATTAATGCAAATTATATGCGTTATGCAATGCATGAATGAATAAAATGCAATGATGTATGCAAATAAAGGCATTGATTCCATTGGTGATCACCCTCGAACAACTTTCATTAAAGATTAAAAGGTTCTCATTACACAGAAAGATAAACTCCTACAGATACGCCCCGACCCTAACTCCTAACTCTTCAATAGCTTCAAGCAGCTGGATGAACCTAGGTGACTCTTCCATGTCTGGAGCTACAAAAGAATGAGGGCTTCAGCTTCATTGGCTAGGTTCCTCACGTGTTGGGCTACTTCTTGCACTTGAACCATTAGGTCGGTGTTACACTAATCTCGATCTTGAATCATGCGGGTAGCATCACGAAGGCGTCTCAACCAATAATTGTCTCCTTCTTCGACGGCTTCTTCAAGAACTACAATCCTCCCAAGGTAATCCTGAACTATGGCCTCTAATGTCTCGATCTGAGCTCAGAGTGTCTCATTCTCTTACCAGGTAGCTTGGAGCTCAACAAAGCCATTTCGAGCACGGTATTCATAAAAGGGACCAATCTAGCTCCTCAACTCTTTCTTCCAGTTGAACATTCTGAGCTTGGCTTTGACTCAAGCTCTCGAGAGTAGACTTATACAGACCTTGAATCTCTAATAGTCGGCTTTTGCTTTCTTGAGATTTTCTCTTCCACGGATTAGCATCCATATCTTGTTTACCCTTCTTAATTTCTTGTTTAGCGTTTGCCCTTTCTCGCTGAATTGCGATTCTAGCGAGCTTTCTTTCATTTTCAATAGCTTGCTTACATTTCTCCGCCTTTTTCTTGAGTGCTTTCTTACTCTTCTTTCTCTCTTCTTCGTCTAAGCAGATCCCATTCATTCTTTCTTTCTCGACCGCTAGGAGCTTTTTTCGATCAGTATTTCCTACTAGAGCCTGTAGTTTAAGGGTATCACTTTGGTAAAGATTGTTTTTTCCTTTAAATCTGTGTTGAGCTTTATTAATCGTTTAACTGTCCCGTCTCGCTCATCCACATCTAGGCTAACCCGATAAAGCTTGCTTGTGTGCTCGGTTTGCAAAGCCTCCATCCTTTTTTTCACCTCTTATAGCTCGCTTCATAAGATGCCTGCCTCGGAAAGAACCATTCTCAAATATTCTTCAAGTGACATAGTCGGCCCTTGGTCGGACTCTGGAGTTTTATCATTAATTCTCTTGTGCATCCAAAATGCATAGTCTAGGGTGAACATACACTTGCTGTCTTCTTCCACCTTTATGCGATAAAGGTGATCCCAAGCTCTGGAAGCATCTTGAACCTTCACCTTAAACTCATTCTTGAATGGGAACTCGGAGGTGCTCAAACCGATGATGACATGCATAAATTGTCGATACCCGAACTGCCTTGACAATAACAGTGGCGTACAAGCAATTCCTCCATATATGCCTATCATCATTAGCCAATCGTAATCTCCACAACTATACAAGAAATGAAGAACACTACTGAGCCAAGGCACTCTCCACACAATGTCTTCATCTTGAATATTCTTAAAAATGGCCGTCCATTTATGTTTGTCTGGTTCTTCCCACCATTTTTTTGTTAGGTACTCTTGCAAAGGGGAAAATTTCCTAAGATTATCCCGGGCAGCACCCTTGTCGGTGTCTTCCAAAGGTGACTTCGGATCCATACTTGAAGTAACTGTGCACATCCTCTAAAGCGCACTTCTTCATGCTTTCGACTTGCGTTCAAGGAAATAAAAGTTTCAGTTAAGATTGCTGATACCAGGTTTTCCTTCTTCTTTATCTGCTCGAATAGGTCCAAGATTGCTACATTAATGTTACCCAAAACTCTAGGGAAAATAATTAGACCATATATCCCAAAGCGAATAAATCCATCTTCACGCCCTTCTTCATACTTGAAATTTATATTCGGTTTATATTATGTTGATACATGATTAGTATGATGATATACTTATCTAGTGATCATGATGCAATTATGCATAAACGGCATATTATGATAACCGGGAAATCATGACAATCTCATGACATTGGCATATAGTAAATAATTACTAATGCAATGTGAAAGTTGATGCATTGGCATATATCATGCTATATAAATGTACCTATGAAGTTGAATAAAATTTAAATTATTGTTATTAACTTCATTTACTGTCTCACTAAGTTCGTACTTAGCGTGTATTTTGTAACCCCCTTGACCCGGCCTAGTCGTAAGACCGAACCGCGCGAGCTACATTAGGTTCACCGAAGTAAACCGTGAAGAAAACTCTAGAAACACGTCCATTTTTTCTTTTTATCTTATCTAGATGCTGGTTATTACCCTACATGTACATACAAACAACGAGTGAAAACCCAACCCAATCGGGTATCGATTTGATGTCCAATTGGTCACTTTACAATAATAGGGACCAAAACGTAAATCTAAAAATCTATAAGGGTTAACTTGTTATTTGCTTTACCAATCTTCGATTAGTCAGGTTACAAGCATACATGCCAAATTTCAACTTAAAACAATCATCTGAGCTCATCCAATTGCATACATAACACCTAGGGACCCAACTATAATTTCCCTTATTTTGAAGGACCAATTTCGCAATGAAAGTTTCCAATCCTCAATTGAACCAATTACATGAATACTGGTGAAATTTCAAGTCAAAACAATCATTTAAACTCATTTAATTGCATGTATATCACTCAGGGACTAAAACGAGAAAAAATAGAAACCTTAAAACATACTTTCAACTAACTTAACTGCCACCCGTATTGATACGCGGGCAAGTGTATCGATACGCCTGAGCCTTTACAAAATTTCGGATTCCAGTAGCTTAAAACCGCATCGATACACCTTCATGTGTATCGATACACTATGCCTGAAACTGTAGACCCATATCGATACGATCACCCGTGTACCAATACGCTAAACCTGAAAATGTGCTTACCTGTATCGATACGGTCCCCTGTGTATCGATACGCTGTGCCTGGAAACACTTACCTGTATTGATACGGGAACAGGCGTATCGATACGCCCTAACCTGTAACGTCATAATTTGCTGATTTTTAGCCTCGTTTTGGAATTCTAATACTTAAGCATGCTTCTAACAATCAAATAACATCATCATTGATCATTTACCACCAACTACCATAAACCAAACATCAAGAAACAATCATCATGCTTTAAAGGTAAACTATAGGCATGCTTCCTAATACTCAAGCAACCACAACATGAACCATATGCAAAATCCAACAAACCAAGCTTATCACAAGACCAAAGCAACACTATAAACTTGCTCAAATGGAGAAGTAACCACTCAAACCCTCCCAACAACATTTAATCCACATTGCCTTTATTACTACTTTAAAACCCAAACATACTTTGGTAAATCAAGTCTTGGAATTCCCTCCTTGCTTGCTAGGCCACTTGCTTTCAATCAATATGCATTGATGATAAAAGAGAGCATAAGCAATCATTGCTTAGTGAGGAACGTTCAAAATACAAACCATCATCCAATGCAATTAAAATCCATTTCAAAACAATCATGCCATTCTTTCAAAACATACACTTAGTCTTTACAAAATCAGCATATTAAACCATATGCAACATATATCATGGATTCCACAACATAATCTCATATGCAATTCCCTCTACATAAGCCTTTCCCATGCATAACATCCCATATGCAAAGCTTAAGGAGTAAAACATGTGTAAATACTTTATTCCAAATCAATCCATCAACATGATACATTTAAAACATTATATTGGCTTACAAGTGATCCATCTCAACAACAACATTTCCATGAAACCATCATTAACATCGATAACATCGGATACACAGATTTCCCAAGAGATCTCGCAATCTCTTGCATCCCAATGGCATGGAGTCGTGCAACACATACACCACCTCTACACTACCAAGGCTAATCCTCCAACTTGGAGTAAACACATTCGACGCATCAACCTCTACAGCTCTTGGCTGGAGTAAATGCCATCTAAATGTCATCTCAACAACATTGGGGTTCACATGGTCGGAGTAAGTACCTCCCGTACCACCTCTCAACTATGGGTGACTTATTATAGTGCACTTTAAACCCTATGGCTGGCCAATTATATCCGATAACATTTCCATAACATTTTCAATTCATCACTTGCCAATATAATCCACTTTTATAAACATACCTCACTGTTTTCATATGCATTATTCAAAACACCTCAACATGCATTAAACCATGCATAAACCATGTTCACAAACATTCTTTAAAATCATGCATTACTTTCCAAATGCATCTAATATCATTTCACATCAGTTTCCAGCATTAAACCATGCTCATTTCATGCATAAAACAGGAGGTAAACATTCATCAAACAAGTGCATTCATAAAGCATTTGCCAACTGAAAACGAGAGAGAAAAACCAATTCACTTACTTTCGAGTCTTAGACCAGCGTATCAAGCCTAGTCTAGACTCCTATAAACCTTTTCAAACCATTGAAAATCCATTCTTATCCGTTTCACTCACCGACAAAGCACGCCTCCTTTGCCGATGTCAAATCAAGCCTTCGGCAACTCCTCAACACCAAGATTCGCTTCCAAACTACTTTTCCCTGTTTCAAACACATCATAACAGAGAATCCAATGCATTACAATGCATCCAAACTCACAACAACACAACAATTATTAGCACTCAACTATAATCCTCCACAACACTCTATCTTAACAACCGAAAACATCGTCGATTCCCCAAAAACCTCAACCCAACCTACAACTACGAATCTCAACCTTCAAATAACATCAATTAACATCCAAACAACAACCTAAAACAACATTATACCTCCAGTAAGCAATAATCAACCACAACACCTCAAAATCTCTTAACTAACAACCTAACAAATTAGAGATTCATTAGATTGCGAGATTCTATCATCAAAACTCACTTAATAATCATTTTAGACATCAAAATCAAGTTATAAATCAATCCTTAACTCAACAAAAATAGATCACTACGAATTTCTACAATTTTTCATCATAAATAATCAATTAAACCATAAATCCGAGTTTAATTTATCAAAACCCAATACAAATCATATAAAATGGATCAAGAACTTAGGAATTTCAATAAAGAACCTTTCATTAGAGGAGAAGAACGAATCCTTACCTCCAATGCTGATTTCTCTCCTTAATTGATTTATAAACAATGAAAATCAAGGTAGAAATAATAAGTATTTGATGTAAAAGCTTTAGAAATCAATTGGAAATCAAAAACTCTTTGAAATCCTAATTTTACTTGAAGAAATTGAAGCTGGAAAATATGTTTGGCTGGAGAGAATTTGGGAGAAAAGAAGTTGCAAAATTAGTTACGTGAAATTCTTTTAAAAGCATTCGTTGTGTTTAATTAATTCTCTCCTTATTTATACCTCTTAAAACTTAATTGAAAACAGTTAATTAAAGGGAGAAATCTGATGAAACCCTTTTGGATTAATAGCTCCTTAAAGATTCAAAGTTTTGACCCATTTCCAAAATAATCACTAAAAATAGTTTTGCAAACTTGCATTTTGGTCACTAACCCAAAATGTCCTATTTCCGAATTTCATTTTCCAAAATTGTTTTTACCAAAATCATTTACACATTTAATAATGATTTTAGACTATTTCCATATTTTTATCTTCAATAAAAATATTTAATCCAATTTAAATCCCGAATCCAACTCGAATCTCTAATCCCGGTCCACCGGACCGACTAAACCATTCCCCAAAACTCCTAAGCCCGAAATTGGGGCGTTACAACTCTCCCCCTCTTAATAAATTTCGTCCTCAAAATTTACCTAGAGGAAAAAGATGCGGAAATTGCTTTTTCATGTCCGACTTACTCTCCCAAGTAGCCTCCTCAACTTCTCGATGCCGCCATAAAACTTTAACAAGCTTTATCGTCTTCCCACGCATAACCTTACTGCTGGTATCAAGGATCACTGCTGGTTCCTCATCATAAGTCAGATCCGGCCTCAACTAAACATCCTCAATCGGCATAACATGAGAGGGATCCGACCGATACCTCCACAACATCAAAACGTGAAATACATTATGAATCTTTTCCAACTCGGAAGGCAACCTCAACCGATAAGCTACGAGACCCACACGATCCAAAATCTCATACAACCCGATAAACCTCGGACTCAACTTCCCTTTACGCCCAAAGAGCATCACCTTCTTCCAAGGTGAAACCTTCAAAAACACTTTGTCACCAACAACGTACTCCATTTCCCTACGCTTCAAATCCACGTAGGATTTTTGTCGATCGAATGCCGCTTTCAAGCGTTCGAACACAAGCTTCACTTTCTCATTACTTTCTTTCAAAACATGGGGCATAAAAATATACTTCTCCCCAACCTCCGCCTAACACAAATGCGTACGACACCTCCTACCAAATAAGGCCTCATACGATGCCATTTGAATACTCACCTGATAGTTATTATTATAAGCGAACTACACCATCGGCAACTGCTTTTCCCAAGTTCCTTGGAACTCGATAATGCAACACCTTAACATATCCTCCAAGACCTGGATCACGCGCTCAGACTGTTCATCTGTCTGAGGATGATACGAAATGCTAAACTGCAACCGGGTACCCAGGGCTCGATGCAAACATTCCCAGAACCTTACTGTAAACCTCGAATCTCTATCCAACACAATAGACTTAGGCATTCCATGCAACCTTACGACCTCTGCGATGTAAATATCAGCCAATTTATCCAAAGTATACGTCGTATGCAGCGACAGAAAATGTGCACACTTCGTAAACCGATCCACGATCACTCAAATGGAATCCTTTTTAGTCGGTGTCAAAGGTAGCCCTGACACAAAATCCATGGTGATTCTCTCCCATTTCCATTCTGGTATCCTCAAAATTTGTAACAACCCGGAAGGAAATTGATGCTCAGCTTTAACATGCTGACACACCATGCATTTAGCAACAAAATCAGCCACATCATTCTTCAAACCAACCTAATAATACTCCTCCTTCAAACCCCGATGCATCTTGGTACTACCGGGATGCATAGCAAAAGGGCTAGAATGAGCCTCAGTCAAGATGATACGTCTCAACTCCTCATCCTGCGGCACCACTACTCGGTCCTTAAAACACAACACCCCATCATCATTAAAATGAAAATCTGATGGTTTCCCATCCAAGATATCCTTAACATGAGGTACCAACTCATCATCATACGGTTGTTTCTCCTTTATCATTTGTGACAATGATGGCTTCACCTGTAACTCGGCTAACAAGCCTCCATCACGGGTTACACCCAACCATAACTTTTCTACTTAAAGCATCCTCTACCACATTCACTTTACCCGGATGATACTCAATGGTCAAGTTATAATCTTTAAGCAACTCCAACCACTCGTTGCCTAAGATTCAACTCTTTCTGCGACATCAAATACTTCAAACTTTTGTGATCCATGTACACTACACACTTCTCACCATAAAGATAACACCTCCAAATCTTTAACGCAAACACCACCGCGGCAAGCTCAAGAACATGTATAGGATAGTTATGCTCGTGCACCTTCAATTGCCTAGATGCATAAGCCACAACCTTACCATTTTGCATCAACACGCACCTTAAACCAACATATGATGCATCACTATATACCAAAAACTCCTTTCCTGACTCGGGTTGTATCAAGATTGGAGCTTGCATCAAAGCTTCTTTTAACTTTTCAAAAGCTTGCTGACGATCCTCTGTCCATTCAAAACGAACGTTCTTCTGCAACAACTTGGTTAAAGGAGCAGCAATCTTCGAAAAACCATCTACAAACCGGCGATAATATCCAGCCAACCTAAGGAAACTACGCACCTCCGTCACTGACCTAGGTGGCTTCCAACTCACCACAGCCTCAATCTTTTGTGGATCCACACGGATTCCCTCAGCCGACACCATATGTCCAAGGAAAACTTCTTCCTTCAACCAAAATTCACATTTACTCAGCTTGGCATATAACTGATTATCTAATAATCTTTGAAGCACAATCCGCAAATGCCCATCATGATCTTTCTCGGTACGAGAGTACACAAGAATACCATCAATAAACAATACCACAAATTGGACCAAGAACTCATGAAACACCTGATTCATCATATCCATAAACGCAGCTGGTGCATTGGTCAACCCAAACGGCATCACTAAGAACTCGTAATGCCCATACCTCGTATGAAAGGCAGTCTTTGGCACATCCTCACCCTTCACCTTCACCTGATAATATCACGATCTCAAGTCGATCTTAGAAAATACCGATGCACCTCGGAATTGATCAAATAAATCGTCAATCCGCGGCAAGGGATATCTATTCTTAATCGTCAACTTATTTAGTTGCCGATAATTGATACACATCCTCATTGTGCCATTGTTCTTCTTCATGAGTAACATCGGCGCACCCCAGGGGGAAACACTGGGTCTAATAAACCCCCGATCAAGCAACTCCTGGAGTTGTGTCTTTAACTCTTTCAACTCCTTAGGTGCCATGCGATACATCGTAATGGACACCGGTGCCGAATCAACATACGTCTCGATTTTAAATCCACCTCCCTATCTAAAGACAACCTTGGTAACTCTTCAGGGAAAACTCCTGAAAAATCACAAACTGTGCGGATGTCCTGCACACGCACATCGTTGGATCCAGGATTCATAACATAGGCCAAATATGCTTGACATCCGAGTTTTAACATTCGACTTGCTTCCAAAGCTGAAACAACATTGGTCAGGAACTTTGTGTTCTCTCCAACAACCACAACTTCATAATCATCGGCAAGACGCAAGGATATCCGTTTGGTTTCAAAATCCACAACTGCTCTATGCTCGGATAGCCAATCCATCTCCAATATTACATCAAAACCATGGAATGGAAATTCCATCAGATCCACAGCGAACACATGGTCTTGCACAATCAAAGGACACCTTCGGTATAACTTTCCAACCATATCCATCTCACCCAAAGAACTAGTTACTCGAACCCCAACATTCAAAATCTCCACAGGTATATCAAGCAACTGTGCATGCTCACTAAGAATATACGAGTAGGTAGAACCAGAATCAACCAAAGAAAATAGTGGCAAAGATTGCAAAGTAAAGGTACCTGCAATCACATCGTTATTGATGCGTTCTTCGCGATGTGCATACACCCTCGCGAGACCTCCTTCCTCCGGCTAGATAGCAACGGTGTGTGCCACAGTCATACGCCCACAATCTCTCGACTGTAAATGTCTTCGTCCATGCCCTCGACCTCTCGGGGCAGCCACAATAGGTGTAGGAGCATGCACACCTCTAGCTAACACAGGGCAGTCACGCCTCACATGATCAGTCGATCCACAACTCCAGCAAACATTAGCTGCAACAGGCGCAGGAACTGGCCCAGCTCGTCCAGTCTGAGGACAATCACGTCTAACATGGTCTCGAGATCCACAACCCCAGCAAACTCTATCCGACCTCCAACAAACCCCCGAATACTTCTTCCCACTCTAAACACACTCAGGTATTCCACCTCTGGAACTCTGACCTAGCCCTCTTCTCCCAAGCTCGGGTCGATATCTCTGATCATGGTGCCTCTTATATCAGCCACCCCTGGCATTAGCATCAGCAGCTCTCTTACCATGACCGGATCCTCCAGCACGGGATGTCAAACCCAAACCCTGCTCAATAACCTTGGCTCTTGAAACCAATACATCAAAATCAACATACTCAGCAGCCAACATATATGTCTTAACCTCATGCGTCAATCCATAACGGAAGCAGTCACAACGACTCCTCTCATCAGGCATCAACTCAGAAGCATACTAACTCAGCCTCACAAACTGTATCTCATACTCAGATACCGACATATCTCCCTACACTAAAGCCATGAACTCGCGTTTCTTTTCATCTTGGTATCTAGCTCTGAGATACTTCTTGCGGAAGGTAGACCAGAAAGTTTCCCATGATACATTGTCGGCCTCCATACTTGCAATCACCGTAGTCCACCAGCTATACGCATCTCTCTGCAGCAGAGATATAGCACATCCCAGCTTACGAGCATCAGAATAAGCCATCTGATCCAGAATACGATTCGTGCTGGCAAACCACTCCTCAGAAGCCTCATGCAACAACCCTCTAAACTCGACCCCTCTCAGGCCACATAAACGCTCTAAGGGCAATCCTAAATTAGCAGCAGCAACCGGTGCTGGTGCAGGCACCTGCACTCCAGCCATCGCGGCCTAGAACGCTCCCGTCATTGCCTGTATCAAAGGTGTCATATCACCCAGTGCTAGCCCAGCTTGCACATATGGTACTTGTTCCACACCCGCAGGTGGATTCGATGGAAGAAGTGGCAACCCCTCAGGCACAACATTATTCTCATCATCTTGCCTCCCCCCATTCACATTAAAACGTAATTCTCTCCTCGGTGGTATTGTAAACAAAGAATTTATGGCACCATAACACCAAAATAAAAATGATTAGGTAATCTTCAAACAAGGGTCCAAGACTTCCATTTCAATTTAAAAACATTTTTCATTAGTAGTAATAAGGCAATGTGTCCCAAATCATACCCCAACATGGCATATAACACACAATCCATCATTGTGTATAGCAATCAACTCAATTCAATCTACATACATATCAAACAACTTCCCAACATGCATAAACCAACCATAACCCACCCCCAACAATCATAAACTGGCTCTGATACCACTAAATGTAACTCCCTTGACCCAGCCTAGTCGCAAGACCGAACCGCGCGAGCTACATTAGGTTTACCGAAGTAAACCATGAAGAAAACTCTAGAAACACGTCCATTTTTTTCTTTTTATCTTATCTAGATGCTGGTTATTACCCTACATGTACATACAAACAACGAGTGAAAACCCAACCCAATCGGGCATCGATTTGATATCCAATTGGTCACTTTACAATAAGAGGGACCAAAACGTAAATATACAAATCTATAAGGGTTAACTTGTAATTTGCTTTACCAATCTTCGATTAGTCAGGTTACAAGCATACATGTCAAATTTTAACTTAAATCGATCATCCGATCTCATCCAATTGCATACATAACACCCAGGGACCCAACCGTAATTTCCATTATTTTGAAGGACCAATTTCGTAATTAAGGTTGCCAATCCTCAACTGAACCAATTACATGCATACTGGTGAAATTTCAAGTCAAAACAATCATTTAAACTCAATTAATTGCATGTATATCACTCAGGGACTAAAACGAGAGAAAACAAAAACCTTAAAACATACTTTCAACTAACTTAACTGCCACCCGTATCGATACGCGGGCAAGTGTATCGATACGCCTGAGCCTTTACAAAATTCTGGATTCCAGTAGCTCAAAACCGTATCGATACACCTTCACGTGTATCGATACACTATGCCTAAAACCGTAGACCCGTATCGATACAATCACTCATGTATCGATACGCTAAGCCTGAAAATGTACTTACCCGTATCGATACAGTCCCCCGTGCATCGATACGCTGTGCCTAGAAACACTTACCTGTATTGATACGGGCACAGACGTATCGATACGCCCTGACCTGTAACGTCATAATTTGCTGGTTTTTAGCCTCGTTTTGGAATTCTAACACTTAAGCATGCTTCTAACAATCAAATAACATCATCATTGATCATTTACCATCAACTACCATAAACCAAACATCAAGAAACAATCATCATGCTTTAAAGGTAAACTATAGGCATGCTTCCTAATACTCAAGCAACCACAACATGAACCATATGCAAAATCCAACAAACCAAGCTTATCACAAGACCAAAGCAACAATATAAACTCGCTCAAACGGAGAAGTAACCACTCAAACCTTCCCAACAACATTTAAGCCACATTGCCTTTATTACTACTTTAAAACCCAAACATACTTTGGTAAATCAAGTCTTGGAATTTCCTCCTTGCTTGCTAGGCCACTTGCATTCAATCAATCTGCATTGATGATAAAAGAGAGCGTAAGAAATCATTTCTTAGTGAGGAACGCTCAAAATACAAACCATTATCCAATGCAATTAAAATCCATTTCAAAACAATCATGCCATTCTTTCAAAACATACACTTAGTCTTTACAAAATCAGCATATTAAACCATATGCAACATGTAACATGGATTCCACAGCATAATCTCATATGCAATTCCCTCTACTTAAGCCTTTCCCATGCATAACATCCCATATGCAAAGCTTAAGGAGTAAAACATGTGTAAACACATTATTCCAAATCAATCCATCAATAAGATACATTTAAAACATTATATTGGCTTACAAGTGATCTATCTCAACAACAACATTTCTATGAAACCATCATTAACATCGGATACACGGATTTCCCAAGAGATCTCGCAATCTCTTGCAGCTCAATGGCATGGAGTCGTGCAACACATACACCACCTCTACACTACCAAGGCTAATCCTCCAACTTGGAGTAAACACATTCGACGCATCAACCCTATGGCCGACCAATTATATCCGATAACATTTCCATAACATTTTCAATTCATCACTTGCCAATATAATCCACTTTTATAAACATACCTCACTGTTTTCATACGCATTATTCAAATACCTCAACATGCATTAAACCATGCATAAACCATGTTCACAAACATTCTTTAAAATCATGCATTACTCTCCAAATGCATATAATATCATTTCACATCAGTTTCCAGCATTAAACCATGCTCATTTCATTCATAAAACAGGAGGTAAACATTCATCAAACAAGTGCATTCATAAAGCATTTGCCAACCGAAAACGAGAGAGAAAAGCCAATTCACTTACTTTCGAGTCTTAGACTAGCGTATCAAGCCTAGTCTAGACTCCTATAAACCTTTTCAAACCATTGAAAAGCCATTCTTATCCGTTTCACTCAACGACAAAGCACGCCTCCTTTGCCGATGTCAAATCAAGCTTTTGGCAACTCCTCAACACCAAGATTCGATTCCAAACTACTTTCCCATGTTTCAAACACATCATAACAGAGAATCCAATACATTACAATGCATCCAAACTCACAACAACACAACAATTATTAGCACCAACTATAATCCTCCACAACTCTCTATCTTAACAACCGAAAACATCATTAATTCCCCAAAAACCTCAACCCAACCCACAACTACGAATCTCAACCTTCAAATAACATCAATTAACATCCAAAACAACAACCTAAAACAACATTATACCTCCAGCAAGCAATAATCAACCACAACACCTCAAAATCTCTTAACTAACAACCTAACAAATTAGAGATTCATTAGATTGTGGGATTCTATCATCAAAACTCACTTCATAATCATTTTAGACATCAAAATCAAGTTATAAACCAATCTTTAACTCAGCAAAAACAAATCACTACGAATTTCCACAATTTTTCATCATAAATCATCAATTAAACCATAAATCTGAGTTTAATTTATCAAAACCCAATACAAATCATATAAAATGGATCAAGAACTTAGTAATTTCAATAAAGAACCTTTCATTAGAGGAGAAGAACGAATCCTTACCTCCAATGCTGATTTCTCCCCTTAATTGCTTTATAAACCATGAAAATCAAGGTAGAAATAGTAAGTATTTGATGTAAAAGCTTTATAAATCAATTGGAAATCAAAAACTCTTTGAAATCCTAATTTTACCTAAAGAAATTGAAGCTGGAAAATATGTTTGGCTGGAGAGAATTTGGGAGAAAAGAAGTTACAAAATTAGTTACATGAAATTCTTTTAAAAGCCTTCATTGTGTTTAATTAATTCTCTCGTTATTTATACCTCTTAAAACTTAATTAAAATAGTTAATTAAAGGGAGAAATCTGATGAAACCCTTTTGTATTAATAGATCCTTAAAGATTCAAAGTTTTGACCCATTTCCAAAACAGTCACTAAAAACAATTTTGCAAACTTGCATTTTGGTCACTAACCCAAAATATCCCATTTCCGAGGGTTGAGCGGGATAAACCCTTGTTTGTAGAGTAGTACCCATGATAAGGGATGTGTTGAGTTCGGTATTAAGTGTTCATCACCTTGTGGTCTGACATCTACCGAACCTTTTCTGTGAGGACTCCTTGGTTGAGGAGGGGACGCGGGCGATGTTGCCAATGGGTTCACCTTGGGACGTGCTTCGGTTGGTATAGTGATATATAGCGGTCTTAACTATTGTGAGTTAATGTATAACAATGGAAGGTTAGTATTTATTTTTCAAGGCTTATGATCTTGTTTATATTGAAGAGGTTTAAGATTTTCGTAAGACCGTTCAGGATGTTGGTCTTGTAAGTTGAAAGTTAAGGATAATTAGTGTTAAAATTTAGGGTTTGATGCGATGTTTGAACTCTAAAGGAAAGTGAAGAGTGTTTTGGACTTACGAATGCGTCGAGATAATCTTAAGTTCGAGGAATAGAAGGTTGCTTATTTGGGTTTGAGATGGATTGTGTTCATGAATGGTGACAGTGTAAAGATGTTCTGAATGACTTCAGAGAAATATGGGTGTTCAGCTAAAGTTGTGTGGAATCAGATTTTGGGCTGTAAAGTTGTGTTGGGAGAATCATTAGGAATCTTGAAGGCTTGCTAAAATTTTAGCACCAGCGCTTGTCAGAATTGGTGGTTGGGAGGGAAAGAGAGTGTTCGGACCCTTGAGGACAGTTCGGTGGTTTGATCCCTAGTAGAGCTTAGTGTGGTAACAATTTTCTTTTGGAACCGAAGTGGCTTGGCTAGTAGAATCGCTTGATCGTGGATTCGCATCTGCTTATGTCGTAGTGGGTTCAAGTAAATGAGGTGTTAAGTTCTGCATTAGTTAATAAAGTTGTGAAAGAAGGTTGTGTTTTCATGTTAGATGGATGATAAAACATGATTGATAGGGTTTGTTATTCCTGAACACGTGGGTTATGGTGATTATATAGGAAGAAGTGGCATGTGGTATACCTTGAAGAAGTGTCGCGTTATGGATGCAGATGAGGGTTGAGTTCAAGACCTTGGAAATGCTAGTGTTGGTAGAAAGGTCCGTTCACAGAGTTGTGACTCATCCAAAGTGAGTTCAGAGCGCCGATGTTTGATAATGCTATTGAGATTATCGTTCGTTGATCCGTCTCCAAGTTTAATATGAGTGTTGTTTTGGACGTTGTGAATGTCTTGTTGAGGAGGCTTGTAGAAAGTGGAGAATTTGTGTTGAGAGTTTTGGTTAGGAAAGTTTTTGGCGAACCTAAGAGCCACATAGACTTTTGTCATCGAGAGGTTGGTTGGAGCGTTAACAGTTGCTCTCCTTCTATTGTCTAAATTTTGGGGACGAAATTTTCTTTTAGGAGGGGAAAGTTGTAACGACCCAGATTTTAGAATTAGAGTGTCGAGTCGAACCAAACGCGGGCTTCGTGTGTAGGCCGTGTGTTTGGCTTTCGAGAACCCTTTTTGGGCTTGGTTTTAGTAAGAGAATATCATTAGGGTAAAGTAGTAATTTCATAAATAGGTGATGGAACACGGGATGTGTTATGATTTTTTCTCTGCAAAAATGAGGGGGTAATCTCATAATGTTTCCTTGTCTTCTTCTTTCATCAAAACCTATTCCCCATCCCAAAATCAAACCAAAAGGTTGAATTTTTTAGATTTATGGGAAGAATCTCGTTTTGCTTGAGGAGGGAAGTTTGATCAGCATCAAAGGATCTTTAATCCAAGGTAAATATTGTTGAGAATGGAAAAGAAGGGTGTCTTGAGGGGGTGGAAGAAAAAGAGCGGGAGTGGATGCTTAGAGGCTTCATCATCATCTTTAATCCAAGGTTAGTACACTACTAACTCCCATAGTTTCCTGAAAATCATGAAATTAAGCTTTGATGATGTATTGGTTTTTTTGGCTTGGTTATACCTTGAGTGGTTGTTAATGGTAAATCATGGGATTGATGTTGCTATGGCTTAAATTCGGTAGTAATCCAGCTAATACTATCACCATAACTTTTAGGAACGATTTAGGGTTTAACCATAGGGGTTAAACAGGGTTTTTAGGTGAAACCCACACCTAGAGTTCGAAAATTAGACTCGCGTACCGATACTGTGACCAACGTATCGGTACGCCTTAGTATAAATAAGGAGAGTGTTGTGAGGGGCGTACTGGTACGCCTTCTCGTGTATCGGTACCCCTTGCCTATTTATAATTCTAGTAGCTCTTTTACGTACTGATACGCTAGGGGCGTATCGGTACTCACTGTTACATTGCCTTAGAAAGGCTTAGCGTATCGGTACGCTAGTGTAGGAGTACTGGTATAGGTTGGATCGGTACGCTAGCGTATCAGTACGCTAGTGTAGGAGTACTGACAATGCATATCGATACAAGTTGGAGTATATTGGTACGGCTTGAGGGTCCAGTTCTTTCGAACCTAACTTGAGTATCGATACAGGGGTTTAGCGTATCAGTACAGATTATTGTACTAGACCTTTCAAGTCTAAATTGAGTATAGTTACTCATGGGGGAGTACCGGTACCTATAGGGGCGTACCAATACCCATATAGGAGTATCGGTACTCTCTAGGCATTCTGCCCAAGAAAGTTGATTTTATGTTCGGGGGTTCTATAATTAGAGGCAAAGGGCTCTGAGGGTCAGTTAAGGTGTAAAATGAATATTAAAGCTGAGAAATAGAGTTTTAAACCCCGTGTGTTAAATAAATGGCTAATGACTCGTTATATATATTGGGTAAGCTATGTGAGGTGGTAACCCATAGGGATCCTAGGTGGATCGATTGATGCTGTGTGTTAATCTGGGCTATTGATGTGTGCGAAATGGGCGCCTATAAGGTTAAGTCTTATTGAATAATAAGATAAACTAATGAAAACGGCTAATGTATACTTTCATAACATACTAATAAATAGATAAGTTCAATATGGTGGTATAATAATTGATAGAAACCATAAGGTGATGGTAAGTGTGTTAGATTTATGTGCGGTAAGACCCTTGTGTCGAGGTTTAGTGTTATGTGGTGACTAGGGTCCTTGCTATGTGCTGATGGGATGCCTAGATAGTCGAGTCATCCCTTGTTGGGATTTGGATACCCTAAGTGTGTTGCAATACCTTGAAGACTCCCGAATGTAGGATCCCAATGCTTTGTAGACGCGAGCCTCATTTGAAGATGCTTGATGAGAGATTCCGAGCATGAATGTAGGATCCTAATGCTTTGTGGACGCATGCCTCATTCGAAGATGCTTGATGAGATATTATGAGCATGGATGTAGGATCCCGATGCTATGTGGACGCGGGCCCCATCCCCTTGAATATAGGATCCCGATGCTTTGTGGACGCAGGCCTTATTCGTAGTGTAAGATCTCGATGCTTTGTGGACGCGGGCCTCACTCAAGTGTAGGATTTCGATGCTTTATGGACGTGGACCTCACTTGATGTTGTTTGTGTTATCTATGTGATGCTAGGTAAACGTATGAGATACTTATATAATCTGTGTGCGTGATAAAACATTCATAATGCCATGTGTTTAGGCGGTTATGGTAACGCATTGTTATCTTGCCATGATATCATTCATGTTGCATTGCTTTATTTATGATTTGCATGAATCATGGTTTAGTGGCGGTGTATCCACTGAGCTTTGTTAGCTCAGCGTTTGAAATCTTTGTTTCCGTTCTAGGTTAGTAGGTTTGGCTCGTTCCTGGAGAAGCACCACCAGGGAAGGAGTCTAGCGCCTTGTCTCTTCAGAGTACAATACTTAGGTCATTGGGCTATGTATTCGTAGGAACCTATTGCATATTGTGAATCGTATTTGGATTTTCAAATGATCGAGTCAAAGGTTTATAATGTAAATTTAAAAGGAGTTCCACTATATATGTTTTCTAATATTTATTATGTTTTATTGGATTGTAATTAAATGGATTTTCAAAATGGATTTGTGGATTGGGCTAAACGAGGTCAAAATTTTGATGGTTCAGTTTCAGGCGAGGCCCAAATGTGACATCTGGGTCGAGGGTGTTACATTTATGTTAACGTTTCATCCCTTTTCACCCCATATTCGTTTCTCGTACATGGATCACTAGCGGAATATGCCGGATAATTTTTTTGTTGTGCCATGAGGTGTACCGGCGTTTCCCAACAAGTGTTCCATACATAACAAAATAATATAAGACGATAACGAATCCCCTTACCGTATAGCACAAGAAGAAGTAAAAGATTTCGTCAAAGACCTATTCCAAAAATTTGAGTTTCTAATTGATTGGACATATTGCATAATAATATTTTACAAGCTCTCCGGAATACTAATACCACCAAGTGCATCATCGATGAAGCTCTATTCAAGTCGATCGTACACCTTCTCCAAATCAATATTTATGGCCATCCATACTTTTCTCCCCTTTTTCTTATTCATATAATGGATCACCTCCTGAGTCATTACTATATTATCAATGAATAACCTTCCTGGAATAAAACTCGTCTGATTCTCCATGACCCAGATAGACAGATACAACTTTAAACGATTCATAATAATCTTCGTAATAGATTTATAAATCACATTACAAAGACTAATAGGGCAAAATTGACTAATGTGTTTAGGACTGGTAACCTTTGGTAATAGAAAAAGAATTGTATTATTCAAATCCTCGTGCCAAAGATTGTCCGAGAAAACTCATTTGATGAAATTACAAACTGATTCCCCAACCGTCTGCCAATTCCTTTGATAAAACAAAACGTGAATCCCGTCAAACCCTGGAGCTTTCAGAAGTTCCATTCTAAAGATTGCTCACCTTATCTCCTTATCCACAATAGGTGACGCCAATCCCTCTAATTCATGGGATAAAATCTGCTCAAATCTACCCTTAATCTCATAGACCGAAGGCACTACAGTAGAGCTGGTGAATAAATTGTTGAAGAATCGGACCTCTATGGATGTAAGTTCCGATGGGTCCGTATACCAAATATCACCTTTTGATTTGAGCGCTAGAATTTTATTTTTATATCTTTTGGCCATGGTCGAGGCATGATAGAATTTTGTATTGCGATCCCCTTAAACTAACCACTGAGCATTCGCCTTTTGTTTCCATAAACTCTCATCGTATATAAGAACATCCTCTAGTTCCACCCTCAATTCGTGTTCAAGATTAATCAAGAAATCAGAGTGATGTACTTGTAATGCTCTATCAATCCCACTCAAACGAGCCATAAGTATTATCTTCTTTTTTTCAATATGACCGAATACCTCTGAATTTTATACCAACATCTTCGTTTTGAACTTACTTAGATTAGATCTAAGACTAACTTCATTATCCCATATTGAACTCAAAAATTCAGGGAATTAGGGGTGGTCGTTCTAGGCCGCAATATAACGAAACGGTCTAGTTGCCTTGACATTCTCTTCTAACACATAAAAGAAAATGATTGGTCTATGATCCGAACCTAATTTATTTAGATGATAGAAATGTGACTCTGGAAAAAAGAGAGACCCATTCCTAATTGACTAGAAGCTTGTCAAGTCGGTAATACAGATTACCTCTAGATCAAGTAAAAGGCAGTCCGCGAAAACCCACATCTACCAAACCTGCTGAAAAAATAAACTCTGCAAAAGCTCTGTTGACTTCAGAAATCCTTGCAGATGCACCTTTCGCTCCTTAATAATGATAATTGAATTAAATTCTCCACCAATAATCCAAGGGGAACCATTGTTAGGTGCAAGTTGTAACCCCCTCGACTCAGCCTAGTCGCCAAATTGACCTGAGAGAGCTACATTAGGTTTACTGAAGTAAATCGTAAAGAGATCAACTCGAAAACTGACTCATTCTTTTTTTATCTTATCTAAATGCAAATTAATTAACCTATGTGTACATACAGAGCTCTCGGGAAAACCCAGCTCAATCGGGCTTCAAAAAGATATCCAATTGTTCAAAGCTTAGAACTAGGGACCAAATTGTAAATAATAAAAGTTTCTTGGACTTAGCCCAATTTTATATTACCAACCTTTAATTATACAGGTTTAATGTTTACACGTCAAAAATCAGCTCCAAACAATCAATCAAACTCATTCAATTACATCCGTAACATCCAAGGACCAAAACGCAAGAACACGGAACTTCATTTCCATGACATTAACCAATTTAGCGGACACCCGTATCAATACGCTACTTACCGTATCGATACGGTGCTCAGAACCAATGCTCCTCATTTCGGTACACTTAGCACCGCACCGATATGCTTAACTGAAAATAACGACCATATTAAAAATCTCTTTACAATCGTACCGATACAGATTTAATGGTGTTTCGGTACGCAGGTTTAACCCCCAAAAAGTAAATTCCAATGTTTATGAGCTGTACCGGTACACCCATGTCCGTACCGAAATGCCAACCTATTTATGCCTAGTCATACCGATATGGTCTCCTGCGTTTCGGTACGCTTGGGCCTGTAATGTCTTTTTTAGCTGGTTTTACATACTTCCAAGGTCTCCAAACCACACTAACATGCCCTTAATGATCACACATCAACTCTAAGCATCAAACCACATCCAAACATCACCATACCAGCATCATATCATGACATTAACCTCAAAAGAGAAATCTATAGGCATGAAACCTAAAAACCATTCAAGTAAAGCATGAAACTCCAAACCACAAAGGCCATTTACAACCTTAGAGCAACCATACAACTTGCTCAAACAGGGAGTTTATCAAAACATCTCCCAAAACAAAATGAGTACCCTATTGCCCTTATTACTTATAGTCTATCTCAAACATACTTTGGTAAACAAGTCTAGCTAGGATCCCTTGCTCCTTGCTGCCTCCAAAGCCCTCAATTCTCTGCGTTGATGAACAATAAGAGCGTAAGCACACAAGGCTTAGTGAGGAGCACTCACAAACAAAATGCCATCAATGCATTTAAACAATCTCTCAACATTACATTGAAATCTATTTCAAGCAACCTTTAAAACATTTTCATGCCTTTGAAATCATGCACTTAACATTTTAAAACTAGTATATTGACCAAATGCAACATGTATCACTAGCCAACAGCAAGTCCCATTGCTCAACCTCAATTTAAGCCCTCCCATGCATATCTACCATATGCAAAGCTTAAATAGTAAACATGTATAAATCACATCATACATCATAAACCTCTCAATGATACATTAAATATTATATTGGCTTCCAAGTGAACATTAAACAAGTCTATTAACAAAAGAGTTCATCAGATACACGGATTCAACAAGTGTTCAACCAACACTTCAAGCCATCTCAACCGGAATAGCGATACAATAACAATCGCGGTACATTACCAACCGAGTACACCTTTCAACCCATGGAGACACCAACCCCAATCATCAGTTAGAAGCTTAATCCACTAACGGGAGTCTACGGTACTGTTTAACCCCTCTACTGTTACGGTACTCGGATAGAGCCTTCGGTACACGGATCTAAACCCCTCAACATCCAAGGTGACTTATTATAGTGCACTCAATCCTATGGCCGACCAACTATATCCGTAACAATTTTAAAACAACATCACTTGCCAATATAATTAACCATTTAACATTTACCTCACTGTTTTTTACAAGCATTAACCAAACCATTTTTCCAAAGCAACAACCATGCTTTAATGCACAAGTATAAACCAATACTTACAAGGATCACTTACCATGTGCATCCATCAGCATTTCATGCTTAACATCAGTATATTAGATACTTTAAATCTTGCCAAAACAGTAGGCAACATGTAAATCAAAACAAGTGCATAAAACCATTTAACACTAGCACGACCGAGAGAGAAAAATCCATTTTTTACTTACTTTCAAGTTTAAACCAGTGTATCAAGCTAAGTTTAAACTCCCATAAATCACCTTTAAAACATTCCAATGCTGGAATCCACGTTCTCACTCACCGATACGCGAAGCCTTGATTTGCCGACGAGATATCAAGCGTCTGAAGCCTCTAATGCTACACCGTTTGGTTCCAAAACAACCTCCCATGTTTAAACCACATAACAAAAGAGGATTAATGTGTAATACCCAAAAAATTGCTAAGTTGTTTAAGAGTCATTTAGCATTAAGATAAGGGCTCAAAAGCTAACTTAGTGACTAAAATGACAAAATATAAAAGTTAGGATTTCTTTAATTATGGATTCTAGGAAAAGAATTTCTGAGAATTTAGAGTACCGTGTGCTAAAGGATAAGCAAATTAAGGTACTCGCAAAGTTTGGTAATAGTCCAAGGAAAAATTGGAATGGGAATTCAAGGTTAAAGTTTAGTGACCAAAATGATAAGTTTTCAAAACTTGTATAGTACATGTCAAAATATGAGAAGTTAAAGGACCAAAGTTGTAATTTCCCAAAAGTTAGGTGTTTTATTTCATAAATAGATAGAGCACCTATTGGTGTGGACCGAATGTGGAATTACTGGTTTGATATGATATTTTAAATATTGGGAAAACACAGTTAAAGTTTAAGTGGAATTCGGATAACCGGATCGAACTGCAAAGTTAAGCATGCTCAGGCTAGAGTAGCACTAGGATGGGTGACCTATTGGGAAGGTCCCATGTCAGTACTTTAGATTGATAAAAAGGAATCATTCTGAGTTAATATTATTCATATGGATAGCCGATTAAGAAATATTAAGAGAATTTGTATCCGATAAAGATTTCAGGTAATTATCGGTATATTTGGACCGAGTCAAAATTTTAAGCTTGACTTCATAAATATGGAATATTTTATTTGATAATATTATTTATTTTTCAGATATGGAAATAAGGAATTTTTAGAATTTATTTGATAGCCCGGTGAAAGGGAAATCACAGTAGAAGTAGTAAGTGAATATCTGGAAATCGGATCGAATCAAAATTTCAGAGGTTGTTCCGTAAGTCACGAAAAATTCATAAAATATAATTTTATGAATAAATTATTAATTGTTTGATTGTGATCTAACCAGAATAGTTGGATTTTTACAAAATGGCAAATTTAGTGATTTAAGTGACTAGTTTTGGTAATTTTGTTACAATGGCAATTTTGAAAGTACCATGGGCAATATGGTAATTTCCCATGTGAAAGCATTACTCTAGTTTGGTTAGAGTTGAATGTAATTTGGTTGGAATTGAACTAGAATGACAACTTGTAAATTATGATTCAGATTGAGGTTAATTTTGTACTAAGGATTAAATTGAATAAAAAATTTAATTTATTAATTACATGTGGCATAAATTAAAAGAGTACCAGATCAAAAGAAAGAAAGGAAAAAGTATCGAAATAGCTTAGTGAGGCTAATATCATGCATGGCCCAGGTGAGTGCATTTTTACTTATTTATTATAGATTTGATATGGGTGATTGCATTATATGTATTTATGACATGTTGATAAATATGACAACTTGCGATGAACCGACATTGGTATAAATAAAAATGTATGATGGCTTATTTATACAAATAACATGAAATATTAAATGGCATATTGATACAATGATTGTAGTATAATGATTTACTCAAGGTAAATCGAATTTTAGATATTTGGATATGAACTATCCATTAACGAATTATGGATAATAGTATTGAAGGATTGGATATTGAATAAGAAAATATTATATTGTTATGCCCAAGTACTAGTGTGAGAGTCTTTGGTATAATTGGATATTCATATAGTCATAGCAGCTGCAATCCAGACACTTCAGTGTTAATATAAGACGTTACGGCGTTGCAGTCACTTCGGTGATGTTTAGACACTTCAGTGTCGATTAGCACAAATAGTGTGATAATGAGGAGCAAAGAGCGTCCTCGAGTACACACTCACCATTAAATGCTGCGGCGTTGTAGACACTACGGTGTTGTTATGATGATTCGTATACCATATGTTCACATGAGAATCCTTGGTATAGTTGGATATCTATAGGGCCTTAGCATCTGCGTCCTAGCACTATGGTGTGTTCAGTCACTTTGGTGATGTTTAGACACTTCGGTGTTGACTTAGCCGCTACGACATTGTTCAGACACTTCGGTGTTGTTAGCACAAAAAGTGAGATAATAAGGAGCAAAGAGCGTCATTGATTATGAGGAGCAAAGAGCGACATCGAGTACGTACTCATATCAGTCGCTTCGGCGATGCAGGCGCTACAGCGTTGTAGACACTAAAGTGTCGTGATGACTCACGTACCATAGCATCGCATGATTTTGTACTTTGGGCTATAAAACTTGAAATGCATTTATGCAGGTAGTTAAGCTAAAAAGCTTATCGTACACAAGACTAGTAAGACAGATCGAATCCTATGGTTTGAATATTATATTGGTTTAATGAACTATAAATGTAGGGTAGTTCTATGCATGATAAAATGTTATCAACTGCAATCAGAAGTCGCTTTCCATTTTGCAGGAACTGTATTGCACTGTTATATGACTTGATATTTACTTTGGGCCTTAAGATTTTACAGTACAGTACATTACTTTACAGTACAGAATTATTGCAGTACAAATTTCTTACATGATTATTCCTGCTGTCATCACTCATTTTTGTCTAGGATGTAGTATTATTTTATTAGTACTATTATTAATATAAAAATAAACAGAAAAACAAAAAATAATAAATATAATATTAAAAAAGAAGAAAAAACAAAAATTAAATTAAAAAAGAAAAAAGGGAAAAAGAACACAAATGTGCTTGGAGCACATTTGCCCACGTTGGCACTTAAGCCCCCTTCAATGTCTATATAAAGGCATGATATGGTGAGGCATTTGAGGCAGTGGAGAGCCGGTAGGCACCCAAATAAGAGAGATATGCTCTCGAGTAGCCAAGGACCTAGGCAATGCCCTCGGTCCTAACCGATTCGATCGGGGTCTTGTTTTGGATCTGATTTAGTTAATTTTTTTGGATAGGTCATGGTAGATCTCGGTGGGGTTCAGTCGGGGTTCGTCATTCGAGCTCCTAATTAGGTATATTTTCTTCCTTTTTATTTATGTTGTAATTTTTATGATTTAATGAAGTATTAGTTAAATTAAAATTGTATTCTTATTTTTAGTTTGTATGTTTATTTATGTTTTAGATTAGTATTTATTTATGTTTTAAATTTATGTTTTAGATTAATATTTTATTTATGTTAGATTTGTTTTTATTTATGTGTTAGATTAATATTTATGAATGTTTTAGATTAGTATTTTATTTATGTTAGGTTTATTTTTATTTATGTGTTAGATTAATATTTATGTGTGTATGTTTCAGATTAGTATTGTATTTATGTTAGATTATTATTTTATTATGTTAATATTTATTTATATTTTTATCGCTTTGTATTTATTTATATTTGCCATGTTTTAAGTTGCATTTTGGAAATATAAACTGTCAATGCGGTGCCCTTTTATTGGAGTGTAAACGTGGCCAGTATCAAGCGCTGTGATGGTGGTCTATCGGTTTACTCTCGAATAACGGGCCCTTAAAATTTACTTGCACTTATAACCAAATTTTAATTTAATTGTCACTTTAATACGAAAATTTCAATATTAATAAAGCAGTAATTATTAAAGTACCAATTTTGGGCGGTGTGGGGGTGCTAATCATTCCCCATCCGTAACCGACTCCCGAACCCAACAGTTTTCAAATCCCTGGTTTTAGGGTGTCCAGCCTACCTTAGTGTCCGGTGGCGACTCCATTTTTAAATAAAATACAAAATTTTTAAACTCCACGGAATACATATTTTAAATACCCGAAAGAACCCCAAACACCTTAAAACCTCGTTTTTAGCGTAATAAAAAAGGATATCGCTACAGATGGCGACTCCGATGGGGACACAAGTTTTTCGTTTTTCAAAAAAACAAATGACAGTCAAGCTTTTTCAAAATAATTACCGCTTCACTAATATCGGAAGTTCTGGATTAAAGTGACTATTAAAGTAACATTCGGTTATAATTGCGCGTTTATTTTAACGCATTTAAAATTTGGCATATAAACCCATTCTTTTAAGTGGGGGGAAACATAATGCTTTCGTGAGGATATCGTTCCTCTGTATGGGCCTAGCAAGTACCTTCGGGGCTCGAGTACCTTATGCTTTTGTGAGGATATCGTTCCTTCGTAGGGGTATAAGCGAATGGGTCCCCCTGAATTGAACTCGTTTGAAAGGAGCCTATAATAGGTGATGATCAGGGGCCTTGCTACCCTTAGTAGAGGACAACAAGGACAGTTCGGGTACCTCTTAGCACCAACACTGGATGTAGAGAATATAGAAAACCCACCCCTTTAGAGCCATGCGAATAACCTAAGTGTTTAGACAGGATATATATAAGGTTATTCTGTTTGTTTGCTTTATTTAAATTTACCTTTTATTTATGTATTTATTATTTTTATCCGGAACTAACTCATTTCTTTTTGTGTCTTACTTTTATTTTTATTTTACACATACTTTTGTTGCATTATCATTGCATCCACGTTACATAAAGGTGTTGATTCAAGTGGAAATCTTTAAACCAAATGATCTTTGAGAATTTTAATGTAAACCCAAAAGTTTTAAAAACTTTAAGTAGACCCCCTTTGGACCACTAGGATCTAACCCTATTTAGACGCATTATTCGAAGATTGGTTTGTTTGCACCCATATCAACCGAAGAAGAAACTCTTGTCTGCATTATGCCTATACTTGTCAATGTTTTTTTAGAAGCCAAAGCATGAAGATCATGACGTCACAAGTCTATGGAGTAGCATAAGAGGAGAAGATGAGGTCACCCATCATCCTGAAGACGATGTCGAGACGTGGAGCACAAGCTTTGCTTCTCGAAGTCGAGATCTTCAGAAGAAAGCTAATTGTTACCTGTAATTCGTTATTAGTTTCTTTCAACCAGACATTTTTCTATTGAATGAAAGTCTTTTAAGGACTGTTCAAGAATCAACACCGCATTTGCATTCATGCATTGCATTACATCACATTGTACACCATGGCATATTTTACATAACATTATCATTACATTGCATAAAATTTTTGGGGAGTAATCAAAAGACCAATTAGAGTTTTATCGGGAATAAAAGAATTGAACACACTCAAAAATCAAGATTCGAGAAGTTAGATGATGGGCTCGAGAAAAAAGAGAGAGAAGAAGTTTGATGCCTTCGATGCAAGAAAACTAAGTTTGAACCCTGATTTGGTCATTCCTCCGAATTTCAAATATTCCCAAATTTGCGCATGATGACAGAATAAGATGCCCCAAGATTCACCTGACCATGTTCTGCAAAAAGATGGAGGGCTACATTGAGAATGAAAAATTAATGTTCCACTACTTCCATGATAGTCTAGCAGGACCCACCGTGGTATGGTATAACTGTTTGAGTAGAGACCAAGTTCAGTCGTGGGGAGACTTAGCCGATGCCTTTTTGGGGCCAATATAAATATGCTTTGGGCCTAGCACCAAGTCGTCAGTATCTCCAGGGTACGAAGATGAAGCCTGATGAAGGCTTCAAGGAATGTGCTTTGAGGTGGTTGTGTTTAATGACCCAGGGGTAGCCTCCCGTAGACGAAGAGGAAAGTGACTTCCATGTTTCATGCCACCTATCATATTTCTTCTTTGATAAAATGCTCGGGAAAATGAAGGCCAGCTTTGAGGACTTCATGACAGTCGGAGAGAGAATCGAACATGCACTCTGGGACCTAAGTTTAAAGACCAGACCCACCTAGGAGTAGAAGAAAAGAAAGAGATAAATGGGTACCACTTTCAAGATTCTCATAACAGTAAGAGAATGAGGTCTGATAATCCCTCCGAATCACCGAGGAAAAATCATCGAGCAAGTCTGAAAATATTTGGGGTACTCATTTCAGACATGTTTTCTCATTTGGTCGAAGGTTAGCAGCTCACCCCTAGGCCGATAAATATTACACCTGGCACATTTGCCCACAAATTTGACCTGAATAGTGCATATGAGTTTTATGTGGGGGCATCGAAGCATGGCACCAAGAAATCCAAAAGCTGGTTGGCGAGGGAGTCCTAACGCAAGAATTGATCCAGCAAGGAAAAACAAGAGAAATGGCAAGCCTACACTACATTGAAAGGGCCGGAATGAGTGAGTACTCGGGAGGTAGTCCAAAGGTCCCTATGGTTTTCCCATCAGTTCACAAAGAAATTCTCAATGTTTTGAAAAAAAATCTCTGAAATAGATATTTTTTTTACATTTCCATTTAGAAATCATTTTTGCATTCTTTGATTCTTAAAACATTTCATCCATTGTTATGAGGTAGTTTTTGATTTTCCATACACATATACACATTTTTTGAATGGACATATGTATACCAGGTCCTTGAATCTCAAATGCAAGAATACTTGTGGTTCAAATTCGGAAATCAACTCTAAGTTGCTTATATTTAGAAGAAATTGAAAGTTGTGAGGATATTGCAAAAGTGAGTATCTGTTAATCCACTTAGGCCAACGGAGGAACAAAGTGAGTGTTTAGACAATGGGCAGTGCCCATTTTAGGAATTTTTTCTTCTCAGGCGCTTGTCGTTTAAGATCCTTGAATCTAGAGTTGACCCTAAACCTTTACCCCCTGAAGGCTTTCTCAGGATATCTATGAATGGGAGGACGAATGGTATTCTTTCACTTTAATAAGAAAAAGAGATGAAACCAAATAGATTGGACAGGAAGGCCACCAGAAGAAAATGGATGAAGACAAGTTTTTGCTCAGAAAGTAAACCAGGCAATCAGAAGGCCGAAGCAACCAAGGGCGAGTACACTAAGTTAGATAGTGTAAGAAGAAGATACATGAAGACTCTACCGTTCATAGGCACCAGTTTAGAAGAAGTGGGTAGAATTGATTACATTCAAGCGGGAACAAGCGACAATGACCAGTATAGATACAATTTGATTCGAGAATACATCCCCAGACTCGAATAAGAGGAAAGAGACTCTAGGCTGAAAACCCAAAATGGACAGTCTAAAAAAGAGAGAGAAAGAAAGAAAGAAAAAAGAAGAAGATATTACACTCCACTGTTTGGGTTTACTAAAAGGTATTCCTAGATAAGAGTGTTTAAAAAGAGAGAAATGAGTAGAATTTTCTGGGGCACTCCACTGTAGTGAAAAGCTCAGAAGGTGGTTGTATGCTCCATCCATCTTTTAAGTCAAAAGTGGAGTAGCTACATGAATCATATATTCAAATCATGACTATGCCGAGTAACTCGGGGTTTTGTTGTATGCTCCATCATTATCCTCGGGACAAAGGATTGTGATGAGTTGAATTCCCTTAGAAGAGAAAAAAAGAGAAGAAAAAAAGAGAAAACAAAAAGACAAAAAAAGACAAAAGGAATAAAGAGAAAATATTGTATATACTTCACACACAGATCAAACAATACAAGATCAAGACTTCAACTGTAAGAAATGAGCAAGATATACATAAAGAATACACAATTTTGAAGATTTGTATAGAAGCTTGAATTGAAGCCAAGTCAAGACAAGTCGGCCCGAAGATTGCCAATTTCGAAAAGGGAAATGAACTCTAGGGTGAAAGCCTAAATATGGGCAGTGTAGAGCTATCCCGAAAATGAAGAGAAAAGAGTAGTCTGCCTGAGCATGATGGCATCAATATCCAACCAAAATACACTAATCTAAAGATATAGAAGAAGGAAGTGAACTCTAGGGTGAAAACCCAAAGGTGGGTAGTCTAGAGCAATCAAAAAGAAGAAGAAAAAAACAAAAAAAGAAAAAAGAAAATGAAGAAGAAGAAGAAGAAAGAAATAAAGAAAGTGGAACATTTCATCTAGGCATACCAATCACAAGAATTCCCAGAAATGTACATAATCCTTCATTCAAGGAACTTTGGAGGATCAATCTTTTTTACGAAAAACAAGCATCAATACAAAGCCAGAATACAAGGCGGACCAAAAGAAAGAGAGTGAGGAAATAAACTCTAGGGTGAAAACCCAAAAACGGACAGTATAGAGTGATCCAGAAAAACAAAAAAAAAGAATACTCCATGTGAGCATATCTAGATCATACGAGCACAGTGATACGGCTTCGTCTAACCATGAACCAAAGGCCTACATTACAAGCCTCTGAAGACTATTCTGATCATCCATAGATATCCAAGTTGAATGAGAATGTCTTCAAATTTCATTCCGCCTATAACGGTTAACCTTGCTTCAAGGAACGTCAAACTTCGAAGTGCTTGATCGACGCCCAAATGAAGGAAGAATGAGGAATGGTGAGTTAGTGAGATTAAGAGAGCCACCTCAAATGGGTTAGAAATTAGGTATGGGGTTGCACCTCTGAAAGCCTAATAGACTAGAAGAAACTATACATTTGCGTATATCTCCACAATAGTCAAGATCTTCTAAATATGCGCTTCATTAGAGTTGATCTCTAGCAATTTGAAGCAGGTGTGCTATGGTGTTTGATATTTTAGAGGCAAACATGTTTGACATTTTCTCCCAAAGTTTTGATGTTTACCATTTCCCCCAGACATTAGTTTTTTAAAATGTTTGGCAATATACTTCGAATTTTGTTTACCTTTCTCCAAACATTAATTTTAAAAAATGTTTGGCTTTATTTATAAAAGAGAAAAAAGAAAAAAAAAGATGTTTTCCATTTGTTCCAAACAATGTTTTTCAAATGTTTGGTATTCCCTCCAAGTTGTGATTTTCAAAATGACTGTTATCTTTTCAAACAATCATTATTTTTTGCATTGAAATATACACAAGTAAATTGCCTTTTGCATTACTTTAAAAATGAATGATGGTGAGATTTAAAGCATAGGGACCGAGAGTTAGTTTCCGTTGAAATGCTACGAGAAGATCAAGGATGAGCTCAGGGGATGAAAGCATTTTTGCTCACCCTAGTGATTAGAAATAGATCAAAGCTCTGTATGATGGGTCAGGAAATTCGAGGCAGTGAAGCCCGTGATTGAATGGGGCAACGCCAAGCGAAGAAGATGACAAGGGTTCTTATAAGAATATTACAAGGACCAGATGATCATTTATGAAGACAGGTGATAACCCTGAAGACAAGAAAGCCTTCTGCACGAAAGATTTGAAAGCATGTTAATTCAGATTCGAAGTGATTGATCAAATGAGGATTTAAGAGCATACAGTGAAGAAGTAAAGAAATGAAGAAATATGAGGAACGACCTTTCAGGGTGTAAGACTTTAGAACAGAAAAAGATTGAAAGAAAAAAAAGAAGAAGAAAAAATAAAAAGAGAGAAGAGAAAAAAAAAGAAGAAGAAAAAGAAAGTATTACATTGCATGCATCGTATAGATAGAGGCATGTCAATTTTTGCTTGTTTTAGACGGGTATTTAAAGAATTGTAAAAAAGTTTTAAGAAGTAGATTTCATTAAAGAAAGAAAGATGTCGGCAGCCATAGCAGCGTGAGGCCAGATGACGGTAGCGAAAGTAGCGTAAAGCTGGATATTAAGTCATTTGGGCCATCAGTAAGACCTTCGGGCCACAGTAAGTCTTTCGAGCATGGTGATAAGTCCTTCGGGCCATCAATAAGTCCTCTGGGCATGATGCGGCAGCCATAGTAGCGTGAGGCCAGATGACGGCTGCCATAGTAGCGTGAGGCCAGATGACGGTATCCAAAGTAGCGTAAAGCCAGATATTAAGTCCTTTAGGCCATCAGTAAGACCTTCGGGCATGATGATAAGACTTTCGGGCTACCAGTAAGTCTTTCGAGCATGGTGATAAGTTCTTCGGGCCATCAATAAGTCCTTCGGGCATGATGCGGCAACCATAGTAGCGTGAGGCCAGATGTCGGCAGCCATAGTAGCGTAAGTCCAGAAAGATCGGCAGCCTTAGTAGTGTGAGTCCAGAAAGATCAGTAACCTTAGTAGCGTGAGTCCAGAAAGTTCGGTAGCCATAGTAGCGTGAGTCTAGAAAGATCGGCAGCCTTAGTAGCATGAGTCCAGAAAGATTGGTAGCCTTAGTAGCGTGAGTCCAGAAAGTTCAGCAGCCTTAGTAGCATGAGTCTAGAAAGATCGACAGCCTCGGTAGTGTGAGTCCAGAAAGATCGACAGCCTCAGTAATGTAAGGCCAGAAAGTTCGGCAGCCTCAGTAGCGTAAGGCCAGAAAGTTCAGCAGCCATAGTAGCGTGAGTCCAGAAAGATCGGTGGCCATTTTTGGCATGAATCCCCAAATTTCCAGAAGGATCGGTATCCATTTTTGGCATGAATCCCCAAATTTGAAGAAAGATTGGCAGCCTCAGTAGCGTAAGGCCAGAAAGTTCGGCAGCTATAGTAGCATGAGTCCAAAATGATCGGTGGCCATTTTTGGTATGAATCCCCAAATTTCCAGAAGGATCGGTAGCCATTTCTGGCGTGAATCCCTAAATTTGAAGAAAGTTCGGCAACCTCAGTAGCGTAAGGCCAGAAAGTTCGCCAGCCTTAGTAGCGTGAGTCCAAAAAGTTTGGCAGCCATAGTAGCGTGAGTCCAGAAAGATCGGTGGCCATTTTCAGAGTGAATCCCCAAATTTCTAGAAGGATCGGTAGCCATTTTCAACGTGAATCCCTAAATTTGAAAAAAGTTCGGCAGCCTCAGTAGCGCAAGGCCAGAAACTTTGATAGCCTTAGTAGCACGAGTCCAGAAAGTTCGACAACCATAGTAGCGTGAGTCTAGAAAGATTGGTGGTCATTTTTGGCGTGAATACCCAAATTTCCAGAAGGATTGATAGCTATTTTCGGTGTGAATCCCCAAATTTGAAGAAAGTTCGACAGCCTCAGTAGTGTAAGGCCAGAAAGTTCGTCAGCTTTAGTAGCGTGAGTCTAGAAAGTTCAGCAACCATAGTAGCGTGAGTCCAGAAAGATCGGTGGCCATTTTCGGCATAAATCCCCAAATTTCCATAAAGTTCGGTAGCCATTTTCGATGTGAATCCCCAAATTTGAAGAATGATTTCGGCAGCCATAGTAGCGTGTGTCCAGAAAGATCGATAGCCAGCATGGCGTGAACACCAAATTCGAAGATAAAGGTTCTATATAGGAAGGGCATATATTTTCGAGTCCTCGTAGCGAAAGGTTCTATATAGGAAGAACCCGTAACTCCGAGATTTCAGAAGCTAAAAGTTTTATATAGGAACCACTTGCGGCTCTAGGGTGAAGACTAGCAGTTCTATATAGGAAGAACTCTCAGTCGAAAGAATCGACCCATGATGCAGAAGGTTTTATATAGGAAAAACCCGCCGCGTTGAAGGCGAAGAGTTTTATATAGGAAGGACTCTGAGCTTTGCTGTCTCAGAGTGAAAAGTTTTATATATGAGGGACTCGTAACTCGTGACTTCAGAAAGCGAAAGGTTCTATATAGGAAGCACATGTAGCTCTAAGATCAGAAGGCAAAAAAGTTCTATATAGGAAGAACTTACAAGCTTGAAGAGTTGGCCGAGGAAGAGCAGAAAGTTCCAGAAGAACCTGTGATTCCAAAGCCAAAGACAAGGAAGAAAGACAAAAATGAGTGCTTTTGATCTTTGCTTTGTTCTCGTTTCACAAGAACAAGAAAAGAGGGGCAGCTGTCATCACTTATTTTTGTCTGGGATGTAATATTATTTTATTAGTACTATTATTAATATAAAAATCAACAAAAAATAATAAAATAATATATAATACTAAAAAAAAGAAAAAAATAAATTAAAAAGCAAAAAAGGGAAAAAGAACACAAATATGCGTGGAGCACATTTGCCCACGTCGGCACTTAAGCCCCCTTCAATGCCTATATAAAGGCATGAAATGGGGAGGCATTTAAGGCAGTGGAGAGCCAGTAGGCACCCAAATAAGAGAGTTGTGCTCTCGGGTAGCCAAGGACCGGGGCAATGCCCTCGGTCCTAACCGGTTCGATCGGGGTCCTATTTTGGATCTGATTTAGTTAATTTTTTTTAGAGGTCGTGGTAGATCTCGGTGGGGTTTAGTCGGGGTTCGTCATTCGAGCTCCTAGTTAGGTATATTTTCTTCCTTTTTTATTTGTGTTGTAATTTTTATGATTTAATGAAGTATTAGTTAAATTAAAATTGTATTCTTATTTTTAGTTTGTATGTTTATTTATGTTTTAGATTAGTATTTATTTATGTTTTAAATTTATGTTTTAGATTAATATTTTATTTATGTTAGATTTGTTTTTATTTATGTGTTAGATTAATATTTATGAATGTTTTAGATTAGTATTTTACTTATGTTAGATTTATTTTTATTTTTTTGTCAGATTAATATTTATGTATGTATGTTTCAAATTAGTATTTTGTTATGTTAGTATTTATTTATATTTTTATCGCTTTGTATTTATTTATATTTGCCATATTTTAAGTTGCATTTTGGAAATATAAACTGTCAATGTGGTGCCCTTTTATTCGAGTATAAACGTGGCTAGTATCAAGCGCAGTGATGGTGGTCTATCGGTTTACTCTCGAATAATGGGGCCCTTAAAATTTACTTGCACTTATAACCAAATTTTAATTTAATCGTCACTTTAATACGAAAAGTTCAATATTAATAAAGCGGTAATTATTAAAGTACCAATTTTGGGCGGTGTAAGGGTGCTAATCCTTCCCCATCCGTAACCGATTCCCGAACCCAACAGTTTTCAAATATCTAGTTTTATGGTGTCTGGCCTACCTTAGTGGCCGGTGGCGACTACATTTTTAAATAAAATACGGTTTTTTAAACCCTACGGAATACATATTTTAAATACCCGAAAGAACTCTAAACACCTTAAAACCTCATTTTTAGCGTAATAAAAAATGATATCGCTACACCTGCATTACAGATTAATAATCATTGTTTACATTGTTATAATTATGCCTCACTAAGTTATACTTAGTGTGTGTTTTGTATCACATGTAGGTACCTCGGACTAGATAGCAGAGGAGGAGCTACACATAGTTGGATCAAGTTAGCCTGCATTATCAGTAAGTATCACCACATCCTAGTCTAGTGGGGCATGTATAGATATTAAATAAGTGGCTATTTTGTATGATCTAGAAACATGACTTAGTTTGAGGAATTAAGAATATTAGAAAAGATGTTTCAAACGATTTTAAACTTATTTGGTTGTTTATCGTGTAGTGATTTTAAAATCAATAAAGGGTCTAGGCAGCACACATAGTTTTCACCCTGAATTATATTTTCTTTTTAATAACTGCTTAAAGTATTTTATAAACTAATTTCGGGTCGAAACTAGGTGACTCTAGATATATTTTTAATTTAGTGAAAACCGATAAAGGGTTGTTTAATCAAATTGGTTTTATAAAAAAATTATCAAGTCTGAAAATTAGTGTAAATCAGCTAGTAACATCTTTAATGTGTATTCGAATATCGAATATACGTTGAGGGTGTTACATAATGCATCTCCACGCATTTACAACACTGCAACAATAGATCCTCACGGATTCTTGCATTCACCTCACAATTACCGAACCACAACAACCGAAAACTTCAGCTAATCCTTACCAAACAAAACCCAGCCACAACCTAACAATCTAACACCACTTTTATCACCAATTAACATCTAGAAACAGAATCAAATCAACCTAACACCCTCAGCAACCACACAACCACCGTAACCCCTCAAAAACACAAATCTAGCAACCTAAGCAATTAGAGATTCAAGAGTTTCAGGATTCTATTGATAAAATCGACTTATCCACATCATTAAACATCCAAAATATGTTCAAAAACAATTTATAACACTGGAAATTAGATTCAATTCGAATCTTTCATCGTCTCATCAATTTTACCCAATTAAATCAATACAAAAACATAAAATCAGATCATAAACCATAAATCAAGGATCAAATGCTTGGGAATATCAATAAAGAACCATGCAATAGAGGAGATCATGAACCTTACCCCTATTGTGTGATTTCTCCCTCAATTGACTTGTTTAAAGCTAGAAAACACAAGATTTCAATAAGATTTTGGTAAAACAATGATAAAGAAACAATTACAAATCAAGAAATCAAGAATATAGGTCTCTCACCTCTGGAATTTGTTGAAAGCAAATGTGTTTGGCAGAAAAGAAGTTGAGAGAAAAGTTACGTGAAATTGGTTTAAAAGAAATAACTAACTTTAATATCCAAAACCATTTTCAATTAGCTTTTAAAACGAATTTACTCTAGGTAAATCGAATTTACTCTAGGTAAATGGCATTTACTCTAAGTAAATCGAATTTTCAATAAGATTTATACAAATAGCATGAAATATTAAATGGCATATTGATACAATGATTGTAGTATAATGATTTACTCTAGGTAAATCGAATTTTAGATATTTGGATATGAACTGTCCATTAACGAATTATGGATAACAATATTGAAAGATTGGATATTGAATAAGAAAATATTATATTATTATGTCCAAGTACTAGTGTGTGAGTCTTTGGTATAATTGGATATCCATTGAGTCATACCAGCTGCAATCCAGCATTACGGTGCGATCCAGACACTTCGTGTTTATGTCAGACGCTATGACGTTACAGTCACTTCGGTGATGTTTAGACACTTCGGTGTCAATTAGCACAAAAAATGCGATAATGAAGAGCAAGAAGCATCCTCGAGTATGCACTCACCATCAGACGCTACGATATTGCAGACATTACGGTGTCGTTATGATGATTCGTATACCATAGGTTCACATGATAATCCTTGGTATAGTTGGATACCCATAGGGTCTTAGCAGCTGCGTCCTAGCACTACGGTGCGTTCAGTCACTTTCGTGATGTTTAGACACTTCGGTGTTGACTTAGACGCTGCGACATTGTTCAGAAACTTTGGTGTTGTTAGCACAAAAAGTGCGATAATAAGGAGCAAAGAGTGTCCTCGAGTACGTACTCATCTCAGTCACTTCGGCGAAGAAGACGCTACGGCGTCGTACACAATGTGGTGTCGTGTTGACTCGCGTACCATAGCATTATATGATTTTGTACTTTGGGCTATAAAACTTGAAATGCATTTATGCAGGAAGTTAAGCTAAAAAGCTTATCGTACACAAGACTGGTAAGAAAAATCAAATCCTATGGTTTGAATATTATATTGGTTTAATGAACTATACATGTAAAGTAGTTCTATGCATGATAAAATGTTATCAACTGCAATTAGAAATTGCTTGCCATTTTGCAGGAACTGTATTGCACTGTTATATGACTTGATATTTACTTTGGGCCTTAAGATTTTACAGTATAGTACATGACCTTACAGTACAAAATTATTGCAGTACAAATTTCTTATATGATTATTCCTGCATTACAGATTAATAATCATTGTTTACATTGTTATGATTATTCCTCACTAAGCTATACTTAGCGTGTGTTTTGTATAACACGTAGGTACCTCAGACTAGATAGCAGAGGGGGAGCTGCACATAGTTGGATCAAGTTAGCATGCATTATTAGTAAGTATCACCACATCCTAGTCTAGTGGGGCATGTATAGATATTAAATAAGTGGCTATTTTGTATGATCTAGAAACATGAGGAATTAAGAATATTAGAAAAGATGCTTCAAACGATTTTAAACTTATTTGGTTGTTTATCGCGTAGTGATTTTAAAATCAAGAAATGGTCTAGGCAGCACGCATAGTTTTCACCTTGAATTATATTTTCTTTTTAATAACTGCTTAAAGTATTTTATAAACTAATTCAGGGTCAAAAATAGGTGACTCTAGATAGATTTTTAATTTAGTGAAAATCGAGAAAGGGTTGTTTAATCAAATTGGTTTTATAAAAAAATTTATCAAGTCTGAAAATCAGTGTAAATCAGTTAGTAACATCTTTAATGTGTATTCGGATATCGAACATACGTTGAGGGTGTTACATTTAGTGGTATCAGAGCAAATGTTTAGCTGATTCTAGAAGTTAAATCGAGTCCAATATGATTTTGCTAAAGTGTACATGCCCATAGGATATGATGTTACTGACGTATTGCTTGCATAACTTGATGTAGTTCCTCAATTGTATGAATAAGACTCTAATGGCTATAAGAAAAATAAGATACTGTTAGATTTCGTCAGTTGAAAATTTTTTAGGGTTAAAAAAAGACCCATAGTGGATACAACACAGTGAAATAAAAATGGTAGTTAACTCCTATCTAGGATGAGTTATCTGTATAATATACGCACAGATGAGGACAAGTATGATTCGAATATTATAGCAGGAACTTTATGACTTTTAGTGAATTTGTGTTTGTTTTAATTGATCCTGGTTCTACTCATTCGTATATTAGCTCTAAGCTAGTTACTAAAAGAATTTTTATGGAGACTTTTATTAGTGATGTGATTGCTAGTAATCCGCTTGGTCATAGTGCTATAGTGACCCGGATATGTAAGAATTGTCCCTTATTGAATCAAGAGATTAAAATTTCCAGCGAATTTAATGGAGCTACCATTCCATGAATTTGAGATTATCTTGGGGATGGACAGGTTATCTGCATATGATACAGATATTAAATGTAAAAAGAAGCAATTAGTATTTCAATGACCAAATAGTTCTGAGGTGGTTGTAGTGGGAGAAAGAAACGATTGCCTAAACTCAGTAATCTCTGCAGCAATGACTCGGAGGATGTTAAATAATGGGTGTGAAGCATATTTAGTTAATGTGGTGGATACACAAGTATCAAACAAGAAATTGGAAGATATCCCAACTGTGCAAGAATTTCTAGATGAGTTGCCATTATTTCCTCCAAATAGAGAGGTACAATTCAGAATAGATGTGTACCCCGGAACAGAGCCGGTATCGATGGCACCTTATAGGATGGCGCCAATCGAATTAAGGGAGCTGAAAGCTCAATTATAAGAGTTATTAGATCGGGGCTATATTCGACCAAGTGTGTTGTCATGGGGAGCCCCAGTACTATTCGTAAAAGAAGAATGATGGATATTTATTATTGAGTATAGATTATTGACAATTGAATAAGGTGACGATAAAGAATAAATATCCATTGCCAAGAATTAAATATCTATTTGATCAACTTAGAGGCGCTGCTGTATTTTCAAATATCGACCTTTGATTAGGCTATTATCAGCTAAAAGTTAAGGAAGAAGATATATCAAAGATAGCATTCAAGACTCGCTATAGATACTATAAGTTTTTAGTAATGGCTTTTGGACTCACAAAGGCCCTTATCACATTTATGAACTTGATGAATATGGTGTTTCAACCCTACTTGGGCCAATTTGTGGTGATATTTATAGATGATATCTTGGTATATTCTAAGACTGAAGATGATCACGATCGACATCTCTGAGTGGTATTACAGATATTAAGAGATAAGCAGCTTTATGCGAAGTTTTCCAAATGTGAATTTTGGCTATTTGAAGTACTCTTCTTGGACATGTCGTATCTGCTGATGGGATAAGAGTGGATCCCAAGAAGGTATAAGCTATTCTTGAATGGAACCACCAAAGAATGTCTCAGAAGTTAGAAGTTTCTTGGGATTAGCTGGATAGTATAGACGATTTGTCCAAAACTTCTCTATCATCATCATGTCATTTACTCAGTTATTAAGGAAATGTGTTTCTTTTGTATGGATAGAGAAGTGTCAAGAGAGTTTTGAAATATTAAAGAAAGTTTTAATAGAGGCAACAATATTAATTCAACCAGAGCCGAGAAAAGAATACATTCTGTATAGTGATGCGTTCCATAATGGTTTGGGTTGTGTATTAATGCAAGAAGGACGCGTTGTAGCTTATGCATCACGATAACTCAAAACTCATGAAAAGAACTATTCAACTCATGACTTGGAAATGGCATGAGTTATTTTTGCACTAAAAATTTGAAGACATTATTTATATGGTGAAAAGTGTCATATCTATACTGATCACAAAAGTTTGAAGTACTTGATGACACAACGAGATTTGAATCTGAGGCAACAAAGATGGGTCGAGTTTTTTTAAGGGAATACGACGTGGTTATTGATTTATCACCTGGAAAGGCTATAATGTAGTAGCAAATGCTCTTAGCCGGAAAACATTTTCTATTTTACGCGCAATGAATGCACAACTATCTTTGGGACAAGATGGTTCTTTAGCAATAGAATTTCAGCTTAAGCCAACTTTTCTGGATTAGATATAAGATTTATAGCTTTCGGATGAGGAATGCCTTGAAAAGAGAAAACAAGCTAAATTTGGAGAAGCGCAAGACTATGAAATCAAGTCTAATGGTTGGTTATGCTATCGAGGAAAAGTTTATATTCCTAACAATGGTGAATTAAAGAAAGAGATTTTAACGTAAGCTCACTATTGTCCATTAACTATGCACCCAGGAAGTAATAAGATGTATCAAGATTTGAAAACCCACTATTGGTGGCTGAGAATGAAAAGAGCAAACTCAGAGTTTGTAGCAAAATGTCTTACATGTCAACAAGTTAAAGCATAGCATCAAGTACCTTCTGGACTGTTACAGCCTATCTCTATTCCTCAATAGAAATGGAAAAAATGACTATGGATTTTATAATAGGGCTACCAGTTATGCCCAAAAAAAGAAAAAAAGATTCAATATGGTTCATCATGGATCATTTATCGAAATCTGCACAATTTATTCCAGTTCGTATGGATTATTCAATGGACAAGTACGCAGAATTGTATATCAGAGAAATAGTTTGATTACATGGTGTTCCAGTATCGATTGTATCAGATAGAGACCTGAGGTTTACCTCGAGGTTTTGGGGAGCATTATACGAGGCTCTAGGTACTAAATTAAATTTTAGTACTACTTTTTGGTCGAAAAGGGAAACTAAGTCCCATATTTATTGGACCTTATGAAATTCTCAAAAGAGTTGGACTAGTGGCTTATCAACTGGCCTTACCTCCAGAAATGAGCAAGATACATGATGTATTTCATGTATCTATGTTGCGAAGGTATCAATCAAATCCCTCGCTTGTTATCATTCCAAAAGAGATTGAATTGCAACCTGATTTAACATATGAAGAAGAACCAATGGAGATTTTATCTTATGGAGTCAAAGAATTGAGAAATAAGAAAATTCCATTGGTTGAAGTCCTTTGGAGGAACCACAAAGTGGAAGTGGCAACTTGGGAGACCGAGGAGAAAATGAGAAAGCAGTACCTGAAACTATTTAATTCAGGTACGTTTTAAAATTCGAGGACGAATTTTTTTAAGGGGAGAATTGTAATACCCCAAAATTTGCTAAGTTGTTTAAGATTCGTTTAGCATTAAGATAAGGGCTTAAAAGCTAACTTAGAGACTAAAATGACAAAATATAAAAGTTGGGATTTCTTTAATTATGGATTCTAGGAAAGGAATTTCTTAGAATTTAGAGTACCGTGTGATAGAGGATAAGCAAATTAGGGTACTCGCAAAGTTTTGCAATAGTCCAAGGAAAAATTGGAATGGGAATTCAAGGTTAAAGTTTAGTGACCAAAATGATAAGTTTTCAAAACTTGTATGGTACAAGTTGAAATATGAAAAGTTGAAGGAACAAAGTTGTAATTTCCCAAAAGTTAGGTGTTTTATTTCATAAATAGATAGAGCACCTATTGGTGTGGACCGAATGTGGAATTACTGGTTTGATCTGATATTTTAAATATTGGGAAATCACAGTTAAAGTTTAAGTAGAATTCAGATACCCAGATCGAACTGTAAAGTTAAGCGTGCTCAGGCTAGAGTAGCACTAGGATGGGTGACCTATTGGGAAGGTCTCGTGTCATTACTTTAGATTGATAAAAAAGAATCAATCTGAGTTAATATTATTCATATAGATAGCCAATTAAGAAATATTAAGAGAAATTGTATCCGATAAAGATTTCAGGTAATTATCGATATATTTGGACCGAGTCAAAATTTTAAGTTTGACTTCATAAATATGGAATATTTTATTTGATAATATTATTTATTTTTTAGATATGGAAATAAGGAATTTTTAGAATTTATTTGATAGCCCGGAAAGGGAAATCGCAGTAGAAGTAGTAAGTGAATATCGGGAAATCGATCGAATCAAAATTTCAGAGATTGTTCCATAAGTCACGGAAAATTATAAAATATAATTTTATGAATAAATTATTAATTGGCTGATTGTGATCTAACTAGAATAGTTGGATTTTTACAAAATGACAAATTTAGTGATTTAAGTGACTAGTTTTGGTAATTTGATAATTTGGTCACAATGGCAATTTTGAAATATTTTGAAAGCACCATGGGCAATATGGTAATTTCTCATGTGAAAACATTACTCTAGTTTGGTTAGAGTTGAATTGAATTTGGTTGGAATTGAACTATAATGGCAACATGTAAATTATGATTCACTTGGAGGTTAATTTTGTAATAAGGATTAAATTGAATAAAAAATTCAATTTATTAATTACATGTGGCATAAATTAAAAAAAGATGAACAAAATGTTCATATTCTTCCCCTCCAATTCGAAATTACAAGAGAAAATAAGGGAAAAATACACAAAATTTTTCCTAGGCATTTTGAAGGCTTCCAAACAAGATTCAAGCTATTGATGGGGGTAAGGGTACCAGATCAAAAGAAAGCAAGGAAAATGTATCGAAATAGCTTAGTGAGGCTAATATCATGCATGGCCCAGGTGAGTGCATTTTTACTTATTTATTATATATGTGATATGAGTGATTTCATTATATGTATTTATGACATGCTGATAAATAGGACAAGTTGCGATGAACCGACATTGGTATAAATAAAAATGTATGATGGCTTATTTATACAAATAGCATGAAATATTAAATGGCATATTGATACAATGATTGTAGTATAATGATTTAATCAAGGTAAATCGAATTTTAGATATTTGGATATGAACTGTCCATTAACGAATTATGGATAATAGTATTGAAGGATTGGATATTGAATAAGAAAATATTATATTGTTATGCCCAAGTACTAGTGTGAGAGTCTTTGGTATAATTGGATATCTATAGAGTCATAGCAGCTGCAATCTAGCACTACGGTGCGATCCAGACATTTCGGTGTTGATATCAGATGTTACGGCGTTACAGTCACTTTGGTGATGTTTAGACACTTCGGTGTCGATTAGCACAAATAGTGCGATAATGAGGAGCAAAGAGCGTCCTCGAGTACGCACTCACCATCAGACGCTACGGCGTTGCAGACTCTATATTCGTATACCATAGGTTCACATGAGAATCCTTGGTATAGTTGGATATCCACAGGGTCTTAGCAGTTGCGCCCTAGCACTATAGTGCGTTCAGTGACTTTGGTGATGTTTAGACACTTCGGTGTTGACTTAGACGCTACGGCGTTGTTCAGACACTTCGGTGTTGTTAGCACAAAAAGTGTGATAATAAGGAGCAAAGAGCGTCCTTGATTATGAGAAGCAAAGAGCGTCCTCGAGTACGTACTCATCTCAGTCGCTTCGGCGATGCAGACGCTACGGCGTCGTAGACACTACCGTGTCGTAATGACTCGCGTACCATAGCATCACATGATTTTTTACTTCAGGCTATAAAAATTGAAATGCGTTTATGCAGGTAGTTAATCTAAAAAGCTTATCGTACACAAGACTGGTAAGACAGATCGAATCCTATGGTTTGAATATTATACTGGTTTAATGAACTATACATGTAAGGTAGTTCTATGCATGATAAAATGTTATCAACTGCAATTAGAAATCGCTTGCCATTTTGCAGGAACTGTATTGCACTATTATATGACTTGATATTTACATTGGGCCTTAAGATTTCACAGTACAGTACATGACTTTACAGTACTGAATTATTGCAGTACAAATTTCTTACATGATTATTCCTACATTACAGATTAATAATCATTATTTACATTGTTATGATTATGCCTCACTAAGCTATACTTAGCATGTGTTTTGTATCACACGTAGGTACCTCGGACTAGATAGCATAGGAGGAGCTGCACATAGTTGGATCAAGTTAGCCTGCATTATCAGTAAGTATCACCACATCCTAGTCTAGTGGGGCATGTATAAATATTAAATAAGTGGCTATTTTGTATGATCTAGAAACATGACTTAGTTTGAGGAATTAAGAATATTAGAAAAGATGCTTCAAACGATTTTAAACATATTTGGTTGTTTATCGTGTAGTGATTTTAAAATCAAGAAAGGGTCTAGGCAGCACAAATAGTTTTCACCCTGAATTATATTTTCTTTTTAATAACTGCTTAAAGTATTTTATAAACTAATTCAGGGTCAAAACTAGGTGACTCTAGATAGATTTGTAATTTAGTGAAAATTGATAAAGGGTTGTTTAATCAAATTGGTTTTATAAAAAAAATTATCAAGTCTGAAAATCAGTGTAAATCGGCTAGTAACATCTTTAATGCATATTCGAATATCAAATATACGTTGAGGGTGTTACATAATGCATCTACATGCATTTACAACACTGCAATAACAGATCCTCACAGATTCCTGCATTCACCTCACAATTACCCAACCACAACAACCGAAAACTTCAGCTAATCCTTACCAAACACAATCCAGCCACAACCTAACAATCTAACACCGCTTTTATCACCAATTAACATCTAGAAACAGAATAAAATCAACCTAACACCCTCAGCAACCACACAACCACCATAACACCTCAAAAACACAAATCTAGCAACCTAAGCAATTAGAGATTCAAGAGTTTCGAGATTCCATTGATAAAATTGACTTATCCACCAAAATATGTTCAAAAACAATTCATAACACTGGAAATCAGATTCAATTCGAATCTTTCATCGTCTCATCAATTTTACCCAATTAAATTATTACAAAAACATAAAATCAGATCATAAACCATAAATCAAGGATCAAATGCTTGGGAATATCAATAAAGAACCATACAATAGAGGAGATCATGGTCCTTACCCCTATTTTGTGATTTCTCCCTCAATTGACTTGTTTAAAGCTAGAAAACACAAGATTTCAATAAGATTTTGGTAAAACAATGATAAATAAACAATTACAAATCAAGAAATCAAGAATATAGGTCTCTCACCTCAGGAATTTGTTGAAAGCAAATGTGTTTGGCAAAAAAGCAGTTGAGAGAAAAGTTACGTGAAATTGGTTTAAAAGAAATGACTAACTTTAATATCCAAAACTATTTTCAATTAGCTTTTAAAACACATGTTAAAATGATTTAATTGAAGGGAGAAATTATCAGAAAAATCTTGGTAAAATAGCTCCTTAAGGATTCTAAGGATTTGACCCTTTTCATTTTAGTCACCACTAAAAATAGTTTTCAAAATTTACATTTTGGTCACTAGCCGAAATGTCACATTTCCAAATTCCATTTTCCAAAATTGATTTCACCAAAAATCAATATATATTAAAAGATGATTTTTAACTATTTTCCCATATTTTTATCTTACCAAAAAATATACGTTCCTGAATCCGACTCGAATCTCTAACTCGGTCCACCAGACCGTCTAATAAACCTCAAAACTGCTAGGCCCAAAATCGGGGCGTTACACAAGCGTTAACAATTTGTCCCAATGATTATCTCAAATGATTTTCTTTGGACTAGCATATACGGTTGTAAACTGTAACCATGTCGAACTATTCTCTAGTCTGAAACGATATTAATAAATTGGTTTGCAATATGAGTAATTTCCAAAACCACAGAGTCATCCCAAAGAAGCCATACTCCTCTATTGAAGCCTTGCGCTTCAACCCAGAACAAGTGTGGAAACATCAGTTTGCGAATTACCCTGTCCGCCCTAGGACCACTCGTACGAGGTTCAAATAAAGCAACGATCTTCGGATGATACTTACTAACATACTCCTTAAAATAACTCCTAAAAATAGGGCTAGCCTCCCCCTGACAGTTCTAAAACATAAAAGTCGTCATGATAAAAAAAAATAAGGAAAAAGAAAAGCAACTTACTGAACCATATCTGGTGCATCCTCTTCGAAACACACATAACCTTCATAACCTTCCATATATTCACCGTTTGAGAATTCGATGTCTAAATTAGTAAAGTTCTGCAACGCCCTTGTGTCGTTCTCTTTCATTGCCCCTACTTGTGCTGATATTGAACCCACTCAGTCAGAATGACTTGGTTAGTATCAAGATTGCCACCTTGTTTTGACCCTTTATGACCACGTCTAAAATTCTCTTTAAAAGACATATTGACCAACCCTAGACCCTTGGTGAGTTTAACCCTAAGTCCGCTTTTAGGTCTACGATCTTTCAACGGGATTGTAGATATCCTATCCAAAACTTGACCAGTTTTCCTCCCTTTTCTTGTTCGAATTAGAGGTTTTATCGTAGTATTATGAATAAACAAACCTTTGAAACCACTCTCGTTAGCCGTTATAGCAGGTTCCTTACCCCGTACATCCAGTTGCATTGTTTGCGTTTGTGTTGGTTCCTTGGCAACATCATGCATGGGAGCATTCTCCTGATCTTCAATCACGAAAGCATCAAAACGAGAGCTCGAACATGCACCATTCCTCATCCTAGTAGACGCATTACAATTCACCTCCTGGTTTCGCAACTTTCGCTTGTGGTTTTCCACCACTATCTACGAACCGTACAAATTAGTACCCGTAGATTCCTTTGAAGGAACCTTATTTTCTTTATCCTTGGTAGCTCTTTCTTTGTTTTTCTTCAACCCCTCTTCCTTCTCTAACCACCACAGTTATCCATTGAATGTCTATATACTCCACAAGAGAAACAAATATTGTTTAGTCCCTCATACTCTAACTTCTGAACAAAATCATCAATCCCTATGCAAGGCTTCAGGGGTTTGTTCAGGTCCACTAACATAGCGAGCCTAGCAAATTTCCCTTTGTCATGTGCCAAAGTACTATAATCAATCTTGACTACCCTTCCAATAACTGCAGCAATCCTGCGAAAAAAATTCTTGGAATAATACTGATAAAGAAGTCCAAGGAGGCGATCCCACACCAGAACATGAGAAGGGTGTTCTTTAGCAGTAGAAAAAGTACGACTCTAAGGCTGTACAGTTAAATAACTTCCATAAACTGTCCATGGACCTTGTGTGCGAGCCTTCACATAGTCTTGCTCATTCAAGAACTTAACCAGAAAATAGTTATTATCCAAATCGATTAAGAAAAATTCACCCACAGGGTTCCAAAGCATGGTGATACGCAACAACGGAGTCTTGTAGCCTATTGACCGACCTAGCAACCGAATAATAAGAGCTTGATCCATGCATTGATCAATTTCCTCATGAACTCTATCAAAGAACCTGATAGAAGGTAAGAACCGGTTTCCTCCACTATGTAATCCTTATCCAAGACTTCCACTTCATACTCCTTGTTGAAAATCTTGTTTCGCATGCTAGGGTTTTGGGAACCCTCAACCATATTGGCATAAGAAGGGGCAAGCCAAACCTTCCACACTAGCCCTACAACATTCACGCCATCTACTACAACCTCTCCATTTAGATTAACCGCCTTATTATCATCACTCGGCAGATCGAGACCCTTATCAGCCTCCATATCAATAACTTCTTCAAGATTTTTCGAACCATCAACCTCATCAATATTGCGTAACTTTTTCGGGTTCCTATCATCTTCCAACGATGACTCTGGTCTTTTCAGGGCACATTGCGCCTGAATTCCATTCGGTGGTGTTAACTCCTCAAAAGTATTAAATCTTATGCTTATTTCACATCGTCTTTGCTTGCCTTTAATTACATTTAGTTGCATTTAGCCTTAAAATCCATGAATTTGCTAAGGAGTTAGGAATTGTTCTATGCTAGTGTGAAGGTTGCTTTGTTGGCATTATTGTAGGCATGACAGAGTAGTGCAGTGCAGAAAGAAAGGAATGCCAGAGAGAATGTCGAGCTACTATTGGCAGCGATGAACTAAAAATTACCGAAGCACTGGTTGGCAGCGAAGAGGAGTTTGATGCCCGCCAAGTAGCTATTGGACCTTGATGACATCAGCCCCAGGTAGGGATAGCAACGAGCCGAATCTGGACAGGATCAAACTGGATCCAGACCCATTTTCATATCATAGATCCAGACCCGCCCCGAATCTGCGGGTCTAAAAAATTGGGACACAGATCCGGGTCCAAAATGGGTCTAAAACGGGTCTATTAAAAAACCATTCGATCTACTTTTTAACGTAATAAAACTGTCATTTACTAATTTCACATCACATCTCCAATGGAAGAAAGATTAATTTCAATACAACTAGTAACGGAATAAAAAATGATAAACTAAAGTCTCAAAACAAACTCCAACACAATTACACAAATGTCTTTTGAATAACACAAACATTAAAAAATGTAGATCATGAATTCTATTGTCGCAAGCCGAGTACCGCACTTATACATCCTTAGAGTGCTAGTATTCATCACTACTTAAATCATCAACATCCTAAAACAAACAACAACCAACCAAAGAGAAAATTTTGTTTAATGAAAATAATATTTGTGAAATTTAAATATTAATATTAAGGTGGGTTTTTCTATAAACGGGTCCAGGTTCGGATCTTAGTGTCAGATCCGGACCCAGATCCGTACTTTAATCAAAGGATCCAAATTCAGCCCGAATCCGTCGGGTCCAAAATTTAAGGATCCAAACTCTATAAAACGAATCTAAATCTATAGATTCGGGTCGGGTCCAAGATCCATTGCCATCCCTAGCCCTGGGATTCAAATATAGGATAAGATGATCACATCCCTTATCCCTTGAGCATTCAAAATTCAATTTTCAAGGCTTATCCTAGGTTATCCTTGCACGTCTATTCAAAGAACTCAAGCAAGCACATAATCAACATTCACCAATCATCAACGATCGGCTTGGAGAGGCTGCACCAAGGAAACGTAGTTTGACCAGCTTGATCGAGAGCCTGGACCTTGAAGGGCTGCATCGACCGACCCCTTTCTAGCCCATTCTCTTTGTCTAGTTATTTTTATTTTTAAATGATGATGATGATAGAAAACGATGAAGGTTTTTAGTTTGATACCCTCACCATGAACTAATTTAATAGTTGGTGGGGGATGTTTGCATTGAACGTTGTTTTTATGTTCAGTTTTTAATAATCAAAAATGCCTTGGCATTGTTTCCCCTATCTCGCATGTTCTTCAGTTTTCTAAATTCTTTACCAAGCGATCGCTGACATTGTTTGCTTATTGCATATTAATATCTTAATAGACTTAGGGGGCAATGATCCATTGCTAGATACTAAGACGCGATGCTTCGAAGGAAGATGTTCAAGTATATGAACTTACTTCGGGAGTGAGTCTACCCCTTAGGAGTATAAATTGGAACTTAATCAAATTGATTTACGAAAAACTTCATTATAGAGATATAAGGGTTTTTACTTGGTTAATTTCGGGCATTGCCATAGACAGAGGCATTGCCAACTTTGAATCTGCTCATCAATAATATCAAGGTAGAAAATTATTAAAAGCTGCCATGAAAAGCGTGAAAAATAGGCATCCCTTGCCAACGCTCATCACTCATTTAAACTCTCATTGTGCCAATGTTGTTTTCCTTTTACTTCTTTCTTTTTAATCACTGTTTTTAAACAACCTCAAATCAACCAACACTTTTCCCTTTGACAAGTAAACAAGCAAGGCAATCAAACTCTTGGCAGATCCTTGTGGGATCGATAACCAGCTTACTGTTGTATTACTTGCAGACCGTGGATACTTGCACGTAAAAGACTTAGTCTTGGCACTGTTTTCATGCATTTCTAATACATTTTCCACCCTTCTGCCAAGCACTCACACAATCGAACAAGTTTTTGGCGTCGCTGTCTGGGATTGCAACGGAGTTTGTTGTTTTTAATTTTTTTTACTTGTCTTCTTTTATTTTTATTCTTTATTTTGACTGGTGTATGACCAGAAACTGCCCTATGGCGGAAGATTGGCTATACGATCCGAAAATCGAAAGAACCCTACGAAGGTTAAAGAAAAAGATCCGAGAGATGGCTCAACAAGGCAATGGAAGAAATAGTGTGTTAAACAATGTGGAAAATCCAGTCAATAACAATGGAATACCACCGGCTTCTGTTGCCCCAGCTATTTAATGTGGAGGAAGAGAAACCTATTAAAGAACACTCGGCACCAAACATTGACAATTTAATGCTAATACTAATTGCTCCCAAGGTAAAAACACCTAATTTTAAACTCAAACTGGTAATGATACAAACGCTTTTGAATGTGGGACAATTTGATGGAGCACTTACTGGAGATCTAAGGCAACACTGGAAGCAGTTCATGGAAGTTTGCCAGCTATTTCAACAGCCTGGAGTATCGGAGGATACAATGAAGCTAAAGTTGTTTACATTTTCCCTGAGAGATAGAGCAAAAGCATGGCTAAGTTCTTTGCCACCTGGTTCTGTCACCTTATGGGGAGATCTATGCCAGAAATTTTTGTTATGATTCCAGCCACCTAAACTCACCGCCAAGCTGAGGGTTGTGTAACACTCTTAACGTATACTCATAAATTTAATATGCATTAAAGATGTTACAGAGTCGTTTAAAGAAATATCGACTTATAAATTTATTTTTACAAGTATTTACAATTTTAGTTTTTAAATTCTAACCCTTTCTCGGTTTTCTTGAAAATACCACCTATGTGCAGTTAGCTAGTTTCAACCCTAAATTAATTATTTTAAAACATATTTGGCAATTATTAAAAAATACAGTTCAATTCAAGGTGAAAACTAGGTTCGCTATCTAGGTCCTTTCTTGACTTTAAAATCTTTACGCGATTACCGATTATTCTTATTAGCAAAGTAATTAACTTTCTACCTTAGCTTTATTCGGTTACATTGCTAATGCCTTATTTTGCGTTATCCATATACGATTCATCATCAAAACTGATTACTTATCTATCCCTTAGTCTAATTTAAAGCACCATATTCTACTAGCAATTAAATAATTACATGCCCACTAGAGATTATCATAAGCTAGAATATGTTACTGATGTTTTACAGATTTAAGCTTGATCAACATGCTCGACTATTCTTCAAATACTCTATCTTAATCTACGTGTGAAATAAACACACGCTAAGTACGAACTTAGTGAGGCAAAACTTATAAATCAAAGTAAAGCACTTTAATTTTAATAAAAATAGCATAATAAATAAAATACTGAATATAACATATAAGAATTTAGAATCGTATATAATGACTTATCGAAGTCGTTCCTCTGTCATGTAACCTGTAAAAATCAACATCTCATATACATATATAAGGCAATGTCATGTCAAATCAAATATCCAGAAAATCACTTGTTTTCATTTGAATCATATCACTTTCACTTTTCACTTTCCTTTAGATCACTTGTACTTGTTACATTTTATTCAATTCATAGCCCAATGTAATGTAATTGAGAATGCATGGTATGAGAGTCACTATTGAGTATGCACATGTGTGGCATCAACCAATTTGTTGTGCCAAAATAAAACACTGTATCACTTTATAAATGCTGTAAACTTATACAACATCACTGTATCACTAGGTCATAGCTGTAGAACACAGCATCACTGTTCCACTTTATAACTGTTGTACAGTTATACAACATCACTGTATCATTATACTCCCACCTCATTGGCATGCCAATTATACCAAGAAATCTCATAATACATACAATGGGCTTAAAACATTCACTGTTATGTATCATTCACTTATTTAAAATATCAAAAGATATTAACATCTCACAATATCATATAAAAGTGCATTGGGCAGTTCATACCCAAAAATCATTTATAGTTCATTTTAAAAATCATTGAAAATATATCATTTGTGAATCAACATTTGAGATAGACTCATCGCAAGTCCTTCTCATATTAAAATAAAATAGTAGTGATGCACTCAGCTGGGCCATTTATTAGCTCGCCTCACTAAGCTCTACTTGATCCTTTCCTTCATAATACCTCAACCCTTCTTTTGAGCCAAATCAAACTTCATTGATCATATAAATACGAATAACATCCGTTAGATTCAAATCTAACAATACTTTAAACATGTTATCGAATCTAGTCATTCGAATATACAAAATTTCCAAAAGTTTTCCTTTCTACCTTGTATTGTTCAAAAACTCGTTATGGTCCTTAGTGACCAATTTGAACATCCATTAACCCTTTTCAAGCATACTAATCAACCTTAGATACAAAGTGTATCAATTCTCATTTTCTGGCAGTTTGCTGTACCTCCAAAGAAATATTTCTATAAAATAATCTGCAACTCAGAATTCGACTCCGTTTGTCCTTAAAGAAACTAGATTCAATAATATTTTCACCCATATAAATTGATAGCCCATATTCAACTTGTACGATTTATGGCGAATTTTTAGTGCTAATTTCGGAACAGAATGCATACTGTTTTTCTGACCTTTCGTCACTTAAAAACTCATATCTTTTGAATCGGAACTCGAAATCCGTTTCCGTTTGTTGGAGGCGAAACTACACGAACAAATCTTTACATAGGTAAAAAATTCACCATCTAACCATTTTTTTAGAATTTATGGTGAATTTTCGAAGTTACTGCCATAAACCAGTTTTTTCTACACAGCTTCCGTAAACAACTTCAACTTTTATATTAACTTCTCCTTACTTCTCTACTTTTCAATTTAGTCCAATTACTTGCTTTAAACCACCATATTATGACCTTCTTCATCAAATAATTATTCACAATAATTCACCTTAATTTTTCTTCTTTACCGAAATAGTCACTAAAATGCAAAGATAAGGATTCAAGCTTCTTAACTTTGCAAATTAGTCCTCAATTCAACATTACTACCTTAATTCCATCATTACAACTAAAAATCAGATTTAACCCCCATACAAAACTTCAATTTTGATTTGGTCCTTCAACCTTTCAATTTGTCGAAATGGTCCCTACACAATTTAACTTAGGGTTTTGCTTCCAAACAACAATTCAAGCTTACTAGATCATTATTTCAACATCACAAACCCTAAATTAAACTTGAATCCATAAACCCTAATCATATTCATAATAATCAAAACATGTAAAACTAAAATTCCAACTCAATATCATGATTTTAACATCATACTAGCTTGATTTCAACTTGAATTCAATCATAGAATCATAAAATCTCAAAAGCCCCAATTTAATCCACAAACCCTAATTTCTTTCTCATGTAAATTCTCATCAATCAAGTATGGATTCCATGAATTATTGACATCAAAATATAGAGCTTGACGAGTAGAACAACTTTGTAGTTGAAAAGATTACCTGAAAATCGAGTTTCGGGGCTTGAATCGAGCTTATAAATTTTTTTTCTCTATGTTTCTCTCTTTCTCCCCCGTTTTCGAATTGATGAAGATGAAGGCATCTTCATCTTTTGATTACTTAATTTTTAATCTCTCCCATTTATGCCACTTGTATTATAAATGAATTTTAAATTCATTTAAATAGTAAAATTACTAAAATACCCTTTTAATCCAACGATTGAGATTGATCTTATCATCAATCAAGGGCCAATATTAAATCTTCCATTTCCTTCTTCCAAAAATGCCCTTGTAACTTTTTAAATATTTTAAAAATGCCATTGGGGCAAAATAAGGGTAAAATGACCAATTTGCCCTCCAACTAGTTTTTATTTACTAGCTTGTTTCAAAATTGCCATCCCATTACAATCCAACTAAATTAGTTCATTTCCAACCAGCCTCTATTCCATAAATATTTTTTATGACTTTTCCATAGCTTATGGAATAGCCTCTGAAATTTTGATTCGATCCGATCTCCTAATATTCGTAAAATACTTCTACTGCGATTTTACCTTTTTCTGAGCTATTGGATTTATTCTGAAAATTCTATATTTCCATATTCGGGAAATAAACTCTATTATCCTATAAATACTTCCTTTTCCAAGGACTTAGACTGAATTTTCTTAACTCGGTCTATTTTCCCGATACTTATAGAAAATCTTCATAGAATAAAATTCCTCTTAAAATTCCTTTATCGATAATCCATACAAATTTTCTCTACTCTTATTGAGTCCAAAATATCGATTAGAAACACTTTGATGGGACCTTCCCGAAGGTCACCCATCCCTATATTTCTCTAACTTGAGCACGCTTAACAATTTTATTCGATCCAAATTTGGTACCTTTTTCTGCATCTTAATTCTTAAAACCGATATCAAGGTACCTATGTTAATCTGATTTACTTTTATACTGAATAAAATTACTTGTTGGGGAAATTTACACTTTAGTCCCCAAACTTTCCAAAGTTTATACTTTAACCCCAAAACTTTCAAAATTTACATTTTGGTCACTAGCCAAAATTTGGGATATTACAATTCCTCCCCCTTAAGAAAATTCATCCTCAAATTTTCAAAACATACATGTTTCAAACAATTGCAGATATTACTCCCTCATTTTCTTCTCAAACTCTCAAGTGGCTTCTTCGACCTTATGATTTCTTCTTAAGGCCTTAACCAAGGTAATTTTTCTTATTCCTTAATTCTTTAACTCCATATACCAGTATTTCTGCTAACACCTCTTCATGTATCAAGTCTAATTGCAGTTTTTTTCTATGACACATGAATAATCCAATCAATATCTCCAAAACATAAATACATACATTATAAACTTTTGCTCACTTCTGAGGATAAGATCCATTAATATGCCCTTAGTACAACTCTTTCACGATTCCTTGAGGTATAATAATTCTGAAACCAAGTTTTTTCCTTTTTGACTTGCACGAATCATCTTCTCTCAAAGTGGTACTTTTCCTCTTTTTCTCTTCCTTTAGCTTTTAACTGATAATATCTTGACTAAAGATCAACCTTCCATTTACATCTTACTTCTATGTTAGTCATAGGTAACAAATTTATCTTAAAATTAGTCTTAAATCTCAGATCTTCTACAGAAGTTAACTTTCATGCTTATTTCATTGTATCATATCCATTATGAGTCATTTCTTAACCTCCAAGATTATTAGACTGACGAATTACATCATCGTCTTACTTTTCTTATTCTAGTCTCATTCCATATCATACTAATGAGGAGCAGCATCAAGTCATACAATCAGCATATTAGTAATATAATATCTTATGGGCATGTATTTACTGATAAAAATCATATACAAACTTGGTTTAGCATCTAGAACCGGCTAAACATGGCTCTGTTACCATTAAATGTAACACTCTTAATGTATACTCGTAAATCGAATATATATTAAAGATGTTACAGAGTCGTTTAAAGAAATCTCGACTTATAAATTTATTTTTACAAGTATTTACAATTTTAGTTTGTAAATTCTAACCTTTTCTCGGTTTTCTTGAAAACATCACCTATGTGCAGTTAACTAGTTTCAACCCTAAATTAATTATTTTAAAACATATTTGGCAATTATTAAAAACAATAGTTCAATTCAAGGTGAAAACTAGGTTAAGTTATCTAGGCCCTTTCTTGACTTTAAAATCTTTACGCGATTACCAATTATTCTTATCAGCAAAGTAATTACCTTTCTACCGTAGCTTTATTCTGTTACAATGCTAATGCCTTATTTTGCTTTATCCATATACGATTCATCATCAAAACTGATTACTTATCTATCCTTTAGTATAATTTAATGCACCATATTCTACTAGCAATTAAATAATTACATGTCCACTAGAGATTATCATAAGCTAGAATATGTTACTGATGTTTTACATATTTTAGCTTGATCAGCATGCTCGACTCCTCTTTAAATACTCCATCTTAATCTACGTGTGAAATAAACACACGCTAAGTACGAACTTAGTGAGGCAAAACTTATAAATCAAAGTACAACACTTTAATTTTAATAAAAATTACATAATAAATAAAATATTGAATATAACATATAAGAATTTAGAATCGTATAGAATGACTTATCGAAGTCGTTCCTCTGTCATGTAACCTGTAAAAAATATCTCATATACATATATAAGGCAATGTCATGTCAAATCTAATATCCAGTAAATCAATTGTTTTCATTTGAATCATATCACTTTCACTTTTCACTTTCCTTTAGATCACTTGCACTTGTTACACTTTATTCAATTCATAGCCTAATGTAATGTAATTGAGAATGCATGGTATGATAGTCACTATTGAGTATGCACATGTGCGACATCAACCAATTTGTTGTGCCAAAATAAAACACGGTATCACTTTATCACTTTATAACTGCTGTAAACTTATACAACATCACTGTATCACTAGGTCATAGCTGTAAAACACAGTATCACTGTTCCACTTTATAATTGTTGTACACTTATACAACATCACTGTATCATTATACTCCCACCTCATTGGCATGCCAATTATACCAAGAAATCTCATAATACATACAATGGGCTTAAAACATTCACTGTTATGTATCATTCACTTATTTAAAATATAAAAAGATATTAACATCTCACAATATCATATAAAAGTGCATTGGGCAGTTCATACCCAAAAATCATTCATAGTTCATTTTAAAGATCATTGAAAAGATATCATTTGTGAATCAACATTTGAGATAGACTCATCGCAAGTCTTTATCATATTAAAATAAAATAGTAGAGATTCACTCACCTGGGCCATTTATTAGCTTGCCTCACTAAGCTCTACTCGATCCTTTCCTTCACAATACCTCGACCCTTCTTTTGATCCAAATCAAACTTCATTGATCATATAAATACGAATAACATTCGTTAGATTCAAATCTAACAATACTTTAAACATGCTATCGAATCTAGTCATTCGAATATACAAAATTTCCAAAAGTTTTCCTTTCTTCCTTTTATTGTTCAAAAACTCATTATGGTCCTTATTGACCAATTTGAACTTCCATTAACCCTTTTCAAGCTTACTAATCAACCTTAGATACAAAGTGTATCAATTCTCCTTTTCTGGCAGTTTGCAGTACCTCCAAAGAAATATTTCTATAAAATAATCTACAACTCAGAATTCATCTCTATTTGTTGTGAAAGAAACTAGATTCAATAAGATTTTCTCTTATATAAATTAATAGCCCATATTCAACTTGTACGATTTATGGAGAACTTTCAAAGTCAATTTCCAGTGCTAATTTCGGAACAGACTGCATATTGTTTTTTTTGATCTTTCGTCACTTAAAAATTCATATCTTTTGACTCGAAACTCAAAATCAGTTTCCGTTTGTTGTAGGTGAAACTAGACGAACAAATCTTTACATCGGTACAAAATTCACCATCAAACCATTTTTGTAGAATTTATGGTGAATTTTCAAAGTTACTGCCATAAATCAGTTTTTCTACACAGCTTCCATAAACAACTTTAACTTTTATATTAACTTCTCCTTACTTCTCTACTTTTCAATTTAGTCCAATTACTTGCTTTAAACCACCATCTTATGACCTTCTTCATCAAATAATTATTCACAATAATTCTCCTTAATTTTTCTTCTTTACCGAAATAGTCACTAAAATGCAAAGATAAGGATTCAAGCTTCTTAACTTTGCAAATTAGTTCTCAATTCAAACATTACCACCTTAATTCCATCATTACAACTAAAAATCAAATTTAACCCCCATATGAAACTTCAATTTCAATTTGGTCCTTCAACCTTTCAATTTTCCGAAATGGTCCCTACACAATTTAACTTAGGGTTTTGCTTCCAAACAACAATTCAAGCTTACTAGATCATTATTTCAACATCACAAACCCTAAATTAAAATTGAATCCATAAACCCTAATCATCTTCATAATAATCAAAACATGTAAAACTTAAATCCCAACTCAATATCATGATTTTAACATCATACTAGCTTGATTTCACCTTGAATTCAATCATAGAATCATAAAATCTCAAAAGCCCCAATTTGATCCATAACCCCTAATTTCTTTCTCATGGAAATTATCATCAATCAAGTATGGATTCCATGAACTATTGACATCAAAAGATGGAGCTTGAAGAGTAGAACAACTTTGTAGTTGAAAAGATTACCTGAAAATCGAGTTTCGGGGCTTGAATCGAGCTTAGAAAATTTTTCTCTCTTTCTCCCCCATTTTCGAATTGATGAAGATGAAGGAATCTTCATCTTTTGATCACTTAATTTTTAATCTCTCCCATTTATGCCACTTGTATTATAAATGAATTTTAAATTCATTTAAATAGTAAAATTACTAAAAAGCCCTTTTAATCCAACGGTTGAGATTGATTTTATCATCAATCAAGGGCCAGGATTAAATCCTCCATTTCCTTCTTCCAAAAATGCCCTTGTAACTTTTTAAATATTTCAAAATTCCATTGGGGCAAAATGAGGGTAAAATGATCAATTTGCCCTCCAACTAGTTTTTATTTACTAGCTTGTTTCAAAATTGCCATCCCATTACAATCCAACTAAATTAGTTCATTTCCAACCAGCCTTTATTCCATAAATATTATTTTATGACTTTTCCATAGCTTATGGAATAGCCTCTGAAATTTTGCTTCGATCCGATCTCCTGATATTCGTAAAATACTTCTACTACGATTTTATCTTTTTCCGAGCTATTGGATTTATTCCGAAAATTCTATATTTCCATATTCGGGAAATAAACTCTATTATCCTATAAATACTTCCTTTTCCAAGGACTTAGATTGAATTTTCTTAACTCGGTCTATTTTCTCGATACTTATCGAAAATCTTCATAGAATAAAATTCCTCTTAGTATTCCTTTATCGATAATCCATACGAATTTTCTCTACTCTTACTGAGTCCAAAATATCGATCAAAAACACTTTGATGGGACCTTCCCGAAGGTCACCCATCCCTGTATTTCTCTGACCTGAGCACGCTTAATAATTTTATTCGATCCAAATTTAATACCTTTTTCCGCATCTTAATATTTAAAATCGATATCCAGGTACCTATTTTAATCCGATTTACTCTTATATTGAATAAAATTACTTGTTGGGGAAATTTACACTTTAGCCCCAAACCTTTCCAAAGTTTATACTTTAGCCCCAAAACTTTTAAAATTTACATTTTGGTCACTAGCCAAAATTTGGGATATTACAGGGTGAGATCATCACATTTAGGCATGTTGACGATGAGACCCTATATGATGCTTGGGATAGATATAAAGATCTGTTGAGGAGAAGTCCCATGCATGGATTCCTGAAATAGACCCAAATGGAGACCTTCTACAGTGGACTTAATGCGCAAACTAGAACAGTTGTTGATGCATCGGCAAATGGCTCACTGCTTGAAAAAACCTATACATAGGCAGTTAGCATCCTTGAGAGGATTTCAATTAACGATTTTGAATATCCTACTGCCAGACTTGGGTCCGACACTAAAACTGGTGGGAAATTACAAATAGATGAGCTAACATCTATCCACGCTGAGATTTCCAATCTTACTAGCATGGTGAGAACTTTGCAAAAAAGTTATGAAGCCCAAGAAGTTAAGGTATTAGCCTCATTCTGTACAATATGTGGAGAGGATCATCACACAGAAGATTGCCCTGCCAACCCTGAGTCGGTAAATTTTGTTGGCAATATTAATCGTAATTATAATCCAAATTCCAACACTTACAATGCAGGATGGATGCAGCACCCAAATTTGGCTTGGGGGAATCAAGGAAGCAACCAATATAATGCCCAACAGCAGAACCACAATGCCTAGCGTCAGAACAATGCCATGCCAGGGGTCAACCAGAATGTCATGCCACAAAGGGTGCAAAAAAATTTTATGCAGGGTAAAGGAACAACCAAGGGACTTTAACAGAATAAATGGAGAGGAATGATGCAACTGTCTAGAGTTTGGCAGCATTGATTCGAAACTTGGGGGTAAACAATGGACAGATTGCCAATGCACTCAGCAATCGACCCTAGGGAGCTTTGCCAAGCGATACAGAGGATGTTAGGCAAAACCGTAATAAACAATGCAAAGTTGTGACTCTACGGAGTGGCAAACAATGCGAGGCTGAGACATCTATCAAGCAGCCAAATAGTTGCTAGGAGGAGAAGAAACTACCAGTAGATGAACCAAAAGAATCGGAGAAGAAAGAAGCAGACATAAGCGAAGCCAGACCACAGTCTGATGCCAGACCTCAGTCGGATGCCAGTAGAACCTTGGTAAAGGCAGTAGAGCCAGCATATGTTTATCCACCTCTATCGTTTACCCAAAGACTACAAAAGCACAAGCAGGATCAACAATTTAAGTGCTTCTTGGAAGTACTTAAACAATTGCAAATTAATCTACCATTGGTGGAAGCTCCCGAGCAAATGCCCAACTATGTCAAATTCATGAAGGGCATCTTGTCCAAAAAGAGAAAGCTGTGTGATTTCAAAACTGTATCTCCCATTGAGGGATGCAGTGCAACAATACTCAATCGGTTGCCACCAAAGCTGAAAGATCCGAGAAATTTTACTATTCCTTGTACCATTGGCAACAGATTCATGGGTAAGGCACTGTGTGACTTGGGAGCCAGCATCAATTTGATGTCAATGTCTATTTTTAGGAATCTTGGCATAGAAGCAAGGCCTACCACGGTGACACTTCAGTTGGCGGATCGATCCTTTGCACATCCTAAGGGCAAGATTAAGGATGTGTTGGTAAAGGTAGATAAATCTATATTCTCAGCTAACTTTATTATCTTAGATTATGAGGCAGATATAAATGTCCCAATTATATTGGGCAGACCGTTCCTTGCCACAAGTAGAGCCTTGATTGATGTTCATAAAGGTGAATTAACTATACGCATGAATGATCAGCAGGTTACATTTAATTTGTTTCAAGCTTTGAAATGTGCAGATAAATCAGACGAATGCCAAGCAAATGATAATATGGAGTCCATTTTTAAGGTGGACATGGGATTGTTGTGCCAAGATACTGATGATGATGATGCCAGCGGAAGTGACATTGAAGGTGAAACAAGTAAGAACACTGAAGGAGCAGACTTAGTAGAAGTAAGCTATTTTGGACAACCAGAACCATTAGATTTGTTTGGCAGAGAGATCGTAGCACCAAAACCATCCACTGAGGAGCCACCTGAACTGAAACTTAAATCACTGCCAGACCATCTCAAGTATGCTTAATTAGGTTAACACTCAACCTTGCCAGTGATCATTACCGCTGATCTCACTAATGGTCAGGAGGAACGATTGTTGGAAATTCTAAGCAATTACAAGCAAGTGTTGGGATAGACCTTGGCTGATATTCGAGGAATAAGCCCAACCATTTGCATGCACAAAATCATCTTGGATGAATATCATGGGAATACCATTGAGGGTCAGAGAAGATTGAACCAGAGCATGAAAGAGGTTGTTAAGAATGAGATTATCAAGTGGCTAGATGTCGGGATAATCTATCCCATTTTTGACAGCTCGTGGGTCAGCCCGGTACAATGTGTGCCAAAGAAAGGTGGCATGACCGTGGTTCAAAATAGCAACAATGAGTTAATTCTTTTCAGGACCTTTACCAGATGGAGAGTGTGCATGGATTATAGGAAGCTGAACAATGCCACCAAGAAAGACCATTTTCCAATGCCCTTCATTGATCAGATGTTGGACAGACTGGCAGGTAAGGTATTTTATTATTTTCTAGATGGTTATTCAGGATATAACCAAATTACCATAGCTCCAAAAGATCAAGATAAGAGCACGTTCGCGTGTCCATATGGGACGTTTTCCTTTAGAAGAATGCCACTCGGGTTGTGTAATGCCCCGGCAACATTTTAACGTTACATGATGTCCATTTTTTTGACATGATTGAACAAAATTTGGAAGTATTCATGGATGATTTCTCAGTGTTTGGCAAAATATTTGAGGAATGCCTTCATAGTTTGGAGCAAGTCTTGAAGAGATGCATTAACACAAACCTATTCTTGAACTAGGAAAAATGCCACTTCATGGTGAAGAAGGGCATTGTTCTCGGGCACAAGGTGACCAAGAAGGGATTAGAGGTTGACAAAGCAAAAGTTGATGTAATCAAGCAATTGCCACCATCGACGAGTATAAAAGGTATAAGAAGTTTTTTGGGACATGCAAGTTTTTACTGTCGTTTCATTAAAGATTTTTATAAAATTCCTAAACCTTTATGCTTGCTTTTAGAACAAAATACCGCTTTTGCATTTGATGATTCTTGTTTAAGAGCATTTCAGAAACTTAAGGAGAAGTTGATTAATGCCCCTATAGTCGTGGCACCAGATTGGAATGAGCCATTCGAACTTATGTGTGATGCTAGCGATTATGCCTCAGAGCAGTATTGGGACAACGACATGGCAAAGTTTTTCATACCATCTACTACGGTAGTCAGACACTAAATGGAGCTCAGCTGAATTATTCCACAATTGAGAAAGAATTTCTTGCAGTTGTATTCGCTTTTGATAAATTAGATCTTATTTAGTTGGTAACAAAGTTGTGGTGTATACAGATCATTCAACACTAAAGTACCTTTTGGCAAAGAAGGATGCCAAGCCCAGACTAATCCGATAGAGGCTTCTACTACAAGAATTTGACCTTGAGATCCAAGACAAGAAGGACAGTGAAAAACTTAGTAGCTACCACCTATCACGTCTAGAGCATCACCTTCAAGATGGTAAGAACGTTGCCGTAAGAGATGGATTTCCAGATGAATATTTGCTTGCAGTCAATGCTGTGCCATGGTATGCTGACATAGTCAACTACCTGGTAAGCGATATTCTGCCACCAGATCTGGCATACAATGCCAAGAAAAGATTCCTGCGAGAAGTTAGGCAATACTACTGGAATGAGCCAATATTGTTCAAACATTGTACCGACCAAGTGATAAGACGGTGTGTGCCAGAGGATGAGCAGCACAACATTTTGCAACTATGCTATGCCGCACCATATGAAGGTCACTTTACTGGATGAAGACTGCTACCAAGGTGCTGCAGTCAGGATTCTTTTGGCCCACACTATACAAAGATACCCATAACTATGACAAGGCATATGATTGATGCCAGCGGACAGGAAATATCTCTGGCAGACACCAACTGCCGCTCCAAAACATCATGCCCGTGGATTTATTTGATATATGAGGGATAAACTTCATGGGTCCATTTCCTCCATCATTTGGTAACTTATACATCCTCGTGGATGTTGACTACGTTTCAAAATGGGTTGAGGCTATTGCATTGCCAACGAACGATGCCAACGTTGTTGCCAAGTTCTTGCACAAACATATTTTTACTCGATTTGGTGCCCCTAGAGTGATTATTCATGATGAAGGTACCCATTTTAAATGCAATCTAATCTCTAAAGCTTTGTGCATATATAAAATTCAGTAAAGGATTACCACAGCATACCATCCCCAAACAAATAGGCAAGCCTAGATTTCAAGCAAGGAGATCAAGAGTATCCTTGAAAAGACTGTAAATCCATCTAGGAAGGACTGGTCCTTGAGACTAGATGATTCCTTGTGGGCTTACAGGATAGCTTTTAAAACTCCTTTGGGTACTTCACCATTCGGACTAGTTTTTGGAAAAGCATGCCACCTACTGGTGGAAATGGAGCACGGTGCATATTGAGCAATCAAGAAGCTTGATATAGCATAGAGAGCTACTGGAGAAAAAAGACTACTAGACCTAAATGAGTTTGAAGAGTTCAGAACATAAGCTTATGAAAATGCCAGACTCTACAATGAGAGGACCAAAAACTGGCATGATAGTAGGATAATGCCAAGACAATTTGAGGTAGGCCAACGTGTTTTGTTATTTAACTCAATGCTTAAGTTGTTTCCAGGCAAGCTTAGGTCAAGGTGGTCAGGCCCTTTTAAAGTTGTAAAACCATATGTCCATGGTGCAGTGGACATTAAAAATTTGAAGTCGAGAGAAATTTTCAAGGTAAACAGCCAACAGTTAAAGCATTGTTTGAAAGGTGATCCGATGAATGCTAAAGAGGTTGTCCTCTTGGCAGAAGTATCGTAACATTATCACCAGGTTCTGAAATTCTTGTAAATATTAAGTTAGATGTTTTTCTTTTCAGTAATTTTCATTTCTTTCTTTTTCTTATTAGTTTTAAATTTTTCTTTTTATTTTGATTTTTCTACGTTGAGAAGTTTTCTTTAAGAATGTGCAGATTTAGTGTGCCAGGCATAGTGCTGAGACAGGGACCTGGCAAGAGGTGATTGCAAATTGGGAGAATTTTGTGTGCCAGATACAATGCCAGGGCAGGGGTTTGGCGAAAAAGATTTACCCTAGCTTGGTGAAAAATAGACCCATGAGAAAGTAGTCTTTGAACCTTTACTCTAGCCGCCCAAATTGGATAAGTTGAAATTTAAATTCAACTTAAACCCTTATCACCTAAATCCTTATTACTTCACTCTTTTAAAACCTATCCTATCACTTAAACCCTTATCATATCATCCTATCACTTAACCTCTTATCACATCACCTTTTTTTCTTCCCCCAAACATGCCATTAACCATCATTACCCCTATTTAAATCGGCCACTTTCATAATCCTCATTAAGCACTCAACCTTTACTTTTTTACCCTAGCGGTTCAAAAACTCTTCACTTTCACTTCTTCTTTTTTTCTTTATCAAGCAATAAACAAAGATTCACTTTTTTATTCTTCTTCTTATTCCTTCTTACTCAAATCGCCCAAGCTTTAGACCTTATTCCCATGGCTTCTTCATCGACTCCATTCAAAGTCTTTTTCAATGAAGAGATTCGTAAAAAGTATAAAGCGAGCTTTGCCTCGAGATCATTTTGCTATGAGAAGCACTTTGACTTCAAAGATGAGCCAACTGTGGGATTTCCACCGGACTTCATGGCGGTCGTAAATAAGAACAAGCGGGAACTCTTCTGCCAACAAAAGGGAGAGATCTTTGCGAATATTGTCCAGGAATTTTATGCCCACTTGACCACCAAGGATAACCCTTTCTTGATGATTCAAGACACATGCGTGCGTTTTGATAAGGGTTATATCAATGTCATGTTCAAATTAGAGGATGCATCTAGAGTATGATGAGTCAATGACTACTGCCAAGAGGAAAAAATTATTGAAAGATCTGTGTGAACCATGCACGGAATGGATTGAGTCCGTCAACAGACACCGAACAGTCAAGAGACTAGCACTGAAATCTCAACCAAATGGTTAGAACCACTTTTTGAAGGCAAATCTGATGCCAACCACCCACAACGAAACGGTTTCGGAGGAATGGCTGGCGCTACTACACTTAATCATTATTGGTCGAAAATTAATGTTGGCTAGATCATTATTGAGAAGACATATAAATGTGCTGGTAAGCCCAAAGGCAGTTTGTTCTTTTCTTTGTTAATTTCTGACATTTGTATGAGGCATGGTGTGCCCAAGATTGACTCAGACAAATGCCAAGAAATTAAGGGCACCACAATCACACCGGCCCTATAGAGGCAACTCACTGCCACTGAGTTAAAGGATAAGGGAAAGAGGAAAGTAAAAGAATCAACGCCAAAGCCCAAAGTGCTAAAGGCAGAGCCTGACGCTACCATGCCAGCTGATTCCGTGGCATTGCTCTCCCAGATCCATCATCTCCAGGAGATAATTCTCCAAAAATTAGAGAGAGCTGAGGAGCAAAATGTCAAACTGTGGTAGTATACTCACGCCAGGGATATTGCCATCAAGGAAACCCTTGAAAGATTATCCTCAGACTCTCTGCCAGCCTTCTTAGATTTTCATGTAGAAATCTTTGACAGCGATGATACCATGCCAGGCAGTCCCTGATCAGTTCATACCCCGACACACTCAGATGCCGCTGTCCTATTCTCGCCAGTTCAAGTTGAATCCGTTAAGTTAAAAATGCTGCCAGAGTTAGAAGAAGAAGTTTAGAAGAAGCCTGCCATAACACCTACTGCCCCAGCCTAGTCTTTCACCACGCCTACCACGTCAGAACTAGTATAGATTGTCAAGGAAGTTGGAGCTTCCATTGCCGCCTCAAAGCCAAGCATGAAAGGGAGGAAAAGAATGGCCCCCGATCGTGGGACCTTTATCAAGAAGAAAACCCGCGTCACACAAAAAGAAGTCTCCGAAGGGGAGTTCTCTTTTTCCTAAACTCCTTTCCATTTTCATTTCATTGCATTCACATGTTCATGCATTTTATTTTTCTGTTATTTGTATATATGTATTGTTTTTATGCATTGAGAACAATTCCCATCTTTGGTTTGAGGGTGTGTGTTGCCTCGCATTTATGTCATGCCATGCATTCATGTTTACATTTCTGTTGCCATGCCATATAGATTAGGTTGTAGCCATGCATACCGAACCACTAAAAAAAGGGAAAAAGAAAATTTTATCTCAGTCAAACTTTGAAGTATGTTAACACCTTGTTACACAAGTTTAATTTGTTCTGGAATAGTTTGTTCGATAAAGATTTTTTAAATCTTTAGTTTTTCGAAGCCAATAGAATAGTATTGCCAGGGCTGTTTGGCAATTGATCTCTAGCTTAGGGAGTTGACTTTCACTTAACACATAGTATGCATCTAGTTCCTAAGCAAACTTAGAATTTTTGAAACTAAGCTCAGAATATATATATATATATATATATATATATATAATGGGGATGAAATATTATGCCAGGGTAAAAGAAATTAGTAAGGCAATAATGTTTTGTCAAGGCAAGAGAAAAAATGGAACACTCATCTGCCTTAGAGATAATAGGTAGCCTGGGGCTTGGTGGAACTCCCTCGTTAGTGCTCAGGTCAAAAACTTTAATGGTATAAGTGTAATGGGTTAGCTTAGTGATGTAGTCTGGACTAACGTGGGGATTCGTGGTATGCTCCCTCTTATTTCTCATGCCAAACAGTGCCATGAAGCGAACCCTACACATCGTGCACTTTTCATGCCCATGGACTAGAGTTATATTGTTGCACTTGAATTTGCTTATCTGTTTGGCATTCCTGCACTAAGATATCTGAGGACAGAACTAGAGCCAAATTTTTCTTGCCAGTGTGTGTTGACATTCTGACCTAAATTTTGCCGAGGTACTATTTTCACAATTTTTGTTTATAGCATACTTGCATTACTTGAGAACAAGCAATGAGCTAGGTTTGGGGGGTGTTAAGTCCTCAAAAGTACTAAATATTATGCTTATTTCACATCGTCTTTGCTTGCCTTTAAGTATATTTAGTTGCATTTAGCCTTAAAATTCATGCATTTGCATAAGGAGTTAGGAATTGTGCTATGCCAGTGTGAAGGGTTGTTTTGTTGGCATTATTGTAGGCATGGCAGAGTAGTGCAGCGCAGAAAGGAAGAAATGCCAGAGAGAATTCCAAGTTGTTGTTGGCAGCGATGAACCAAAAATTACTAAAGCTGCGGTTGGCAGCGAAGAGGAGTTTAATGCCTGACCAAGTAGTTGTTGGACCTTAATGAATGTCAGCCCTATGATTCAAATATAGGATAAGATGATCACATCCCTTATCTTGTGACCATTCAAAATTCAATTTTCAAGGCTTATCCTTGCATGCCTATTTAAAGAACTCAAGCAAGCATATAATCGACATTCACTAATCATCAACGATCGGCTTGAAGAGGCTTCACCAAGGAGACGTGGTTTGACCAGCTTGACTGAGAGCCTAGACCTTGAAGGGCTGCATCGACCGACCCCCTTCTAGCCCATTCTCTTTGTCTAGTTATTTTTATTTTTAAATGATGATGTTGTTAGAAAATGATGAAGGTTTTTGGTTTGATACCCTCACCATGAACTAATTTAATAGTTGGTGGGGGATGTTTGCATTGAACGCTGTTTTTATGTTCAGATTTTAATGATCAAAAATGCCTTGGCATTGTTTCCCCTATCTGGCATGTTCTTCAATTTTCTAAATTTTTTGCCAAGCGATCACTGGCATTGTTTGCTTATTTCACCTTAATATCTTAACAGACTTAGGGGGCAACGATCCATTGCCAGATACTAAGGCGAGATGCTTCGACGGAAGATGTTCATGTAGATAAACTTACTTCGGGAGTGAGTCTACCCCTTAGGAGTATAGATTGGAACTTAATCAAATTGATTTATGAAAAACTTCATTATAGAGATATAAGGGTTTTTACATGGTTAATTTCGGGCATTGCCATCGACAGAGGCATTGCCAACTTTGAATATGCTCGGCAATAATATCAATGCAGAAAATTATTAAAAGCTTCCATGAAAAGCGTGAAAAACAGGCATCCCTTGCCAGCGCTCATCACTTATTTAAACTTTCCTTGTGCCAAAGTTGTTTTCCTTTTACTTTTTTCTTTTCAATCACTGTTTTCAAACAACCTCAAATCAACTAACACTTTTTCCTTTGACAAGTAAACAAGCAAGGTAATCAAACTCTTGGCTAATCCTTGTGCTGTATTACTTGTAGACCGTGTATACTTGCAAGCAAAAGACTTAGTCTTGGCACTGTTTTCATACATTTTCAATACATTTTTCCACCCGTTTGTCAAGCACTCACACAGTCGAACAGGTGGCCTACCATTATGCCCGATATGTGATCCCTCCAAGACGATAGCGTTAGGGTTTCCCAAAGAATCCATTAATATAATTTTTTGTTAAATTCACAACAAAAACATCCTTAGTAACTCAACTAATTAGCAGATTTCATTAAGACCCATATTGAAAAATACTAAATAATATGTTTTTATTTATATATTATTTTCACATTTTTCATAAAAACGAATAAAATAATTTTAATTATAGGTTATCAAACTTATCTTTTAAAAAAAAGACTAAAAATATTAATTTTCAGTTGATTTAATCGGTTGTCTAAACAAAGATTTTTAATATAATTTTTAAAAGAGAAGAGGGCCAAAACACTGTCCTTTGCATTGATATTCTACACTATAAATTTAATAATATTACATGGAAGAAAAGATTATGGATAATCGGTGAGCCTAATGGATTATACTGATAAATATATAATCAAGAAAGATATTGCAAGTGTAGTATGGATGCTTTATTATATGTGCAAGACAGTCCAAAATGCATAGTTATTTTAATGAGTATACCTTACTGGGGGCACCATGAGAGGAAAATTCCCTTTTTAATTAGGGTTTTTATTTATAATAATAATAATAATAATAATAATAATAATAAAAGATTTTGAGCTTTGTAGTTGACTTGCCCTAGAAAGTGTAGCAAATTTAGAGGGTGGTAAAATGGAAAGGGGAATCCTATCCCTTCACAAAGGTGGTGTTTTTTTTTTAAATGAAAGGATTGCTTTATCTCCCACTCATTGCAAGGAGCCTTTCAATTGAAACAAGTCAGGCATTGTGTTGGCTTGGTTGCATGTTGACTGTTGATATTATTTTGTTTGTGTGGGGAGAGGAATAGAATAGCCCCTCTTCCTGTAGCCATTTAAAAGAAGAAAAAAAAAAAGAAATGGGCACTTTGTTTTCCCTTTTAAAAGCTTGACTTTTGAAGGTGTAAAAGTAGGTGGGAATAGAGAACTCCACTGAAATGCCCTTATCATTTATAATCCTGCTCTTCCTTTTTCTTTCAATACCCCATGTATAGTTTGTGTTATCAAGTCTACTATAATATATGGTTGCCTTCCCGGTTTCTCAGAGCTTTGCCCTAACTAATTTGGACCGATCCTCGTCGTACACCTAATTTTAGTGGGTGAGTCTCCCGGCGGGAATTTCCTGCATACCCAAGATCTCAAACTCGAGACCTGCTTAAACAATATCAAACTGCTTACCACTTAAACCAACCACGTTAGTTACTATAGTAATATATATTGATACACAATCAGTTTACATAAACATGCCAATTTTAGGTTTTAGGAGTTTTGCTTAGATTTTTGTATTTAGTATTTATAGTTTAAATTTTAGGGTTCATAGTTTAAATTTTTCACAACTTATATATCACAGTATTACCGATATATATATATATATATATATATATGTGGGTTAGGATCCACTTATAAACAATGTAAAACTATGAATTATATATTTTTTGGATCGTTGAATGGATGAAATGGATTTGAGATTTAATTCCTTACTCTCTCTTTTTTCTCCCAAGTGATAATTTTCGCATTTTCTACTGTTAATCTCAGTCATTTATTTTACTCATCCAACGATCTAAAAAACGTGTAAAATTTAAAAACTTTTACTACTAAACCAATGGTTAGTTTTTTTAAAAACATCAATTATGATATAAATGTGTGTTGACAACCAATCATAAACATACACGCGTTTAGAAGAGATTACGTGTTTAAACCTACTTAAATTAATAGCCTCCAAATTATTAGTATTTGTCGAGTTAAAATTCAACGTATAAAAAAAGAAAAAAAAATCATGCTTGAAATTCTAAAATTTCAAAATTGAGCACGAGATTTTGAACATGTCCTAATATTTATATTTTGAAGGAACCAACATGAATGCATGGAGATTTGTGGTACATAGATATAGACTCGTACAAATATGAACACCAACGACTTTGTCAATCGATGGGTCTAAGGAGGAAGTTAGTCGAGAAATTCTAGATTTCACGCCGGAATTGCTGATTTCTTCTGCTTATAAAGCCTAAAATTGAGAAATTATCAAAACTTGCACAAATTTCAAATTCAAAAAACTAAGGCGAGCTTGGAATTCCCATGAACACGTGCCAAAAGTTTTGACCATTGAATACCAATTCTTGAGGAGATTAGGGTTCATCGACCGGAGTTTTGTATTGAACAATAACGACAATGCTATTAACAATTCCAATAACTTCAAAAATTATATTTTAATCACTAAATTGAGAGGATTGATAATGAAAATGTTAATAATACGTTGAACCCATCATTTTGAACTAGTTTTTCGTGTATTAAGAATTTAATTAATCGATGCTTATAAATTATGTTGAGATATTGATTGTGATATAACTAAAATAAAAATATTTTTGGACCTAAACTAATTTTTAAAAATATTTTAAAAGTCAATTAACTTGAAAAATATGTTTGAAATGTTTTAAAAAGAGTTTTTGACATGTTTTAAATGATTTTAAATAGTCAAAACAGACCCTGAGTACCGGTACAGATTCACTTGTATCGATACCCAAAGTGCTCGTACCGGTACGGCTCTTCGAGTACCGATATGACCCTTTGTCCCCAAATTTTGACAAATTCTAGTAGCCAATTTGAGTACCGATATGACTTCAATCGTACCGATACCCTTTGTATTAAATGCTTCAACGGCTATTTTTCTTAAGGCATGTACCGATACCCTTGTACGAGTACTGATACGCCCTGCTTCAGAAGTATATTTATTGCTAGAATTAAAGTCCCCAACGGCTCCAAAACATCCCTAACGGCTAGTAACGGTCAAGAACTCATTAGAGGACTTAAAAGGGACCTTCAAGCAGCCATGGAAGAACAAGAAACCAACTACCAACATTCAATGTTAGAGAAATTGTTTTAGAGCTTAAAATTGTCATATTTGTTATAGAAAATACTAGTGAGGCAAATTGTCATATTTGCTCAAGTGTTTAGGTTTTGGTTGAGTGCTTAATTGTGCAAACTTATTTGCCTTGTGAGGTTTTCTTTAGTTTGCTAAATTTGTTTCCTCTTGTAAGAGAGAGTTTTAAGACTTTCGGGTATAAGTCTTGGTTGTAAGGGTTATCTCCTTGAACCCGGGAAAAAGGAAAGCAAATATAGTGGATTTGAGAAAATCCTTAGTGTGGATAGCTAAGGTAGTGTAAGTAGACTCGGTTGAGTAGTCGAACCACTATAAATCACCGTGTCATATTTTATTTCTTAGTCATTCATTCACTAAAGCAAAAATTCAATTCACCCCTCTTGACTAATCACTTGATCATACAAGCCTCCTAACAGATACTAATTTCAATGTTATCTAGGAGTATTATTTTATTGAGGATTAGGAGTATTATATATACTAATTCAATGTTTAGGGATATTAAAATTTATTTGGGCTAGTTTTGGAGGGCATAGGACCTAGGAAAGTTCAACACTTGTTTTTATTATTACCATTTATTGTCTTAGATTATGTTAGCCAACACAAATCAATGTGTTTTTATTTGACAATTTATTTAATGACCGTCTCAAAAAATTCTAAAAAAGAAGCTACCTATAAGATTTAAAATATTTAATCAAATTCAATTACTAATTTGTCTAATAAGATGAAATGTTAGATTTTTTAAATAATATATGAATTAAGTCACTGGTGGATCTAAGAATATATTTTCTAGGATGAGCACGCATAAAATCTTAAAATTTAAAAATGTACACAAGTCATAATTTTTTTAAAATTAAAAATTAATTCATAAAAATTAAACAAATTGAAGTCAAGTATGTAAAATTTAAAAAAATCAGGTGGTACCAACTCACCCAACCATACACTTACATCCGCCACTCAATCAGATAGGTTTGCAATAAACAGAAGTAGACAGATTCAAATTGGACACGTGCAATAGGGAAAAAATCAAATAGGGTTGACGTAAGATTATGAGAAGGCTGAGAAAGAAACGGGGTGAAATACAAACAGTGTGATGGCGTGCACGTGTGTGGTCACGTGTAATCATGTCATGTTGAAAATACATCATCATTTACCATCATTACATTGCCCACTACTTCCCTCCCTTTTGACTCAATGCCAACATTGCCCAACGCCCAAAACAATCATTCATCACATCCATCGACAATGATCATGTCATGTGGATGGATGTGGTAAAAAAAAAACTTAACTATAAAATAAGTGCACATATTATGTCTTTTTTGTAATAAATGGTTAAAGTATTTTTTAATTAAAATAAATGCTTAAATTTTTATTTTTTGTTGAAATAGGCGTTAAAGTAGATGTTTTAATTTATTTTAAAACAAGTCAAAAATAAAAATTTAAGCACTCTATTTCAACCAAAAAATATTTTAGACATATTTTAACAAAAAAATACTTTAGACATCTATTGTAAAAAGAAATATAATTTGAACTTTTATTTTATAATTAAGCAAAAAAAACTAGGCAAAGTATATAAATGATCATTACATTAAATAAAAATATATTTTTTACCACTATAGTTTAGATTGGATTACATTATACATAACTGGTAGTTTTCGATAGGGATGGCAACGGAGTTGGGTGGGGTTTTGGTCGCCCCGAACCCAACCTAAAAATTTAAAGTCCCAATCCGATCTATTCCGTCCCGAATTTAATATATTTTTATCCTGACCTAATATAATAAAAGTATAACTCCGCTTTTACCCAACCCTAAAATTTTAATAAAAAATTCGATTAAACCAGACCGCCCGAAGAAAATTAATAAAAATATTAAATATAATATATAAAATATAATAAATATATATTTATAAATAAACCAGGTCAAGGCAGGGTAGGGAATTCCCATCCTAAACCCTACCCCGACTAAAACCTCTTTTAAACTCGACCCAAAAATCAAAAATAAAAAAATCTAACCCTATTGGGTCGGGTCGGGTCGAAACCCGTAGGATTCGAATTTTTTTGCCATCTCTAGTTTTTGATGACAATGTTAGATATAAATGTTGGTAATGCAAAATAGAATATTTTATATTTTTTGGTAATAAACATGTCCGTCTTACAGTTCATGTTCGAAGTATGAGGCTGTCAGCTGTCCATTCCAACAATGTCGTCTTCAAAATTTAAACGCGTGTCCTCTCATTGGAAGTGTTAATGTGCCTTATCAATGCATCCAACACATTAATAGATTTTTTAATAGGTTTAATAGTTTTTTTATATTAATATCTTATAAAAAAATATTTTTTTGACATTATCAAAAAATATTTTATATTAATAGGTTTTTTTCTTCTAATTTTTTAATTTATTCTTGAGATATGACCTATGTATATATTGTTATCCAATCATTCCGATTTATTGTCAAAAAAATTCTTTTTTGATGTTAATTTGTTCTAAAAAAAAGGTTTAACTTGTAAAAAATGTGCACAACAATAGACATGGTTGTGATTAATTAATGACATAATGTCAAAATATGCCCCTAACGTTTGACTGAATAATTGTTTTGATATTTATTCTTTTCTTGAATTAATTTAACCTTCAATATTTTATTTTGGGTCAAATTAATTCCTCTGCAGATAAAAACTGTTAGTCAATAAACAGCTTGAAATGACGTGACAAACCTACATGCCAACTCACGCTGCGATAACAATTTCATATAGAGAATATGCTAACTTTACATAATGACACATCAATCAATTTTTTTTTTATAAAATTGTATAAAATATAAAATATTTTTTTTCTTATGACGTGTCATTCTGTCACGTCATTCAAATTGTTTATAATCAATTGACTAATAGTTTTTATATGTAGATAAGCTATTTTAACCTAAAATAAAATATTAAGTTAAATTAGTTCAAAGAAAATAATATAAGTTAAAATGACTATTTAACTAACGGCATTTTTTTCTTTACGCCTTAATTAATTGAGCATTATAATTTATAAAAAAAACAGCATATGCATAGTCTTATACATATTTATATATAGTTATTTTTTATATATAAGCTTTACATAAATTTTTATATTTAAATTATAAAATTTAAAATATAAATATTTAGTCTTAACACTATAAAATTTAAATTTTAATGTGAACTTTAAATTCTACGCAAACATCATCGACAACCAACCAAGGTCAAACAATTCTCAAATCTAAAAAAATCCCATAACTCAACCCTTTCTTTGTTCTCCCTCTACAATGGCGGCCACCAACACCAACAAGCAAACGAGTAATCCTCCTCTCCTATTTACCCCGATAGTTCCTACCTTTGACATTTCAGCATTTCCAAAAAAATAAAAAACTACAGCTTTATATAAAGTTTAAACGAAAAAACTCCATAATCCCCCCCCCCCCCATCTTCTCTTAATATATTTGCTTCTCTTGAGTTTTGTGTTCCATTTCCACTTTTTTCTTTAAAGACCCTTTTTCTTTCTCTCTCCATCTTTCCCATTCCTAAAGAGAAACTCTGTGAAAGATAGCAACTTGACATAAGAATCAACTTCAAGATCCAGTTTTTTAGCTTTGGGTTTTTGTTTTTTAAGTTCAGCACACTTTATTTTGAGTCAAAATGGATAGCAAGTGGAGAAAAGCGAAGCTGGCTTTGGGCTTGAATCTTTGTGCTTGTTTAGCTAGAACTTCAGACGATGATGATTATTGTTCACTTCCTTCCACTGAAAGGCTATCTGATGCTGCTTTGTTATCTCCTTCAAACTCGGCTAATATGGCAGCTTCTTGGCCAATGACTCCTTTGCCTTCTGCTCATGGTTTAAGGTTGCCTAGAAGTTTGTCTAGAAGTGCAAGCAAATCATCCAAGGTGTGGTTCTCTCCTTTCTTAATGTTCTTTGAGCTGTCTGAGCCATGATTTGTCTTTGCTAGTTTGTAAATGAGGACTTGTTTTTGTTTTTTCTCTTGCCAAGTTGTGTTGGATTGGTTTCTTGCGTTTCCCCCCTTTTTGTGTGTGCTTGATTATAAATTGTGGGGGAGGAGGGGGCGAAGGAGATAAAAAAATGGATTTTTCATTTTGTTAGTGTAAGTTATCCAAGAAGTGTTAGAGCTTGAGGGGAATGTAAGTTGACGAGAAGTGTTAGAGTTTAATTTAATGTGTAATTAGAGTTTATTTCTAAGTCAGTAGTTTAGATTTATTAGAAGTCTTATTTAGATTATGGATAAATATTATTTAAATTATAGATAAAAATATAATTTTAGTTATATTAAAACTCTGTAATTGCCTATTTAAAGGCTCACCTTATACACATTTGATTAAGAAGAATAAGAGAAAATACAGAGAAACACATTGTTCTCTGTTAAAAATACTATTTTTGTTCTATCGTTAAATTCTAGTTTTTATATTTTATTGTTCATTGTTCACCGCGTTTTATCTTCTCCTCGCCACCATGGCCCCTTTCTCACATGGTATCGAGCCAACAACGATCTTGATATCGTCACCACTGATGTCATCTCTAATCAGAAACAGATCGACGATCTAATTTTTCAGATGCACGTCGTTTTTCTTTTCTGCTGCTATCATTAGGCCACACTCGTTCCTCGGCTTCTCTCTCGTTGGAATCTTACATCTATGGTGAAATTTCTACTCGTTTAATTTTGTTATTTTGTTCTCTATTTAATGGTTCTATCTTAGCCAATCAAAAAGAAATATGAAAAGGTTATAGTTTAGCCTTAAAAACTATTTGGTTCTATCTTAGCCATCCATTGTAAAAGATAGGGAAAGGTTATAGTTTAGCCTTAAAAACTATTTGGTTCTATCTTAGCCATCCATTGTAAAAGATAGAGAAAGGTTATAGTTTAGCCTTAAAAACTATCTGGTTCTATCTTAGCCATCCATTGTAAAAGATAGGGAAAGGTTATAGTTTAGCCTTAAAAACTATCTGGTTCTATCTCAGCCATCAATTATAAAAGATAGGAGAAAAGGTTATAGTTTAGCCTTAAAAACTATATAATATTTTTTAAGGGATTCTACATCAAAGATCCAAGTTGAAATTCTAGTTTGTGCAACTACCAGCTTGAGGGGAGTGTAGATTCCTGTGATCATTGTTGAATAGAAGCAGCTACTTAGTCCGTGAATGACAGAAAAAGCTGGAAGACATCTCAGAAGATGCAAAAACCTAAAAAAGATCATTAGTGACAGAGAAAAGCTGGAAGACATCTAAAGAGGGTGCAGAAACCAATAACAACAGTAAAGTTGGTAGACATCTCAAGAATGATGCGAGAAAACCAAGAACATCGTTTGCAAATTTTCAACAATGGCCATTCAAAGAACAACATGATTATGTCCTAGTTGTTCAACGCAATGGCTCCCAAAAAAGGGGAGATTCTTTCTCTAAGAAATAGCAGAAGAAATATGAGTAGGGCGTCACATCCAAGATCCAAGCTGGTGCTCTACTACGTTTGCTCACCAGCTTGAGGGGGAGTGTAAGTTATCCAAGAAGTGTTAGAGCTTGAGGGGAATGTAAGTTGACGAGAAGTGTTAGAGTTTAATTTAATGTGTAATTAGAGTTTATTTCTAAGTCAGTAGTTTAGATTTATTAGAAGTCTTATTTAGATTATGGATAAATATTATTTAAATTATAGATAAAAATATAATTTTAGTTATATTAAAACTCTGTAATTGCCTATTTAAAGGCTCACCTTATACACATTTGATTAAGAAGAATAAGAGAAAATACAGAGAAACACATTGTTCTCTGTTAAAAATACTATTTTTGTTCTATCGTTAAATTCTAGTTTTTATATTTTATTGTTCATTGTTCACCGGCGTTTATCTTCTCCGGCCACCATGGCCCCTTTCTCACAGTTAGTATTATGTGTTTGGGGTGTTTTGGACCTTTTAGGCCCGTCTTTTTTGTTGCCGAGGAAAATGAGGAAAAGTGAACTTTTGGGGTTATTAGCCTTTCTATTGTCTGGCTTCTAAGTTCTAATGATTTATAAACTTGAGTAACAGTTGTAGTTTCTGTTTGGTTCCTCAGAAAATAACTTGGGTTGGAAAGAAAAGGTTATGTAGTTTCTGGTAATTGATTTTGTATTTATTTGAGAAAACGAGTGGCATGTGTTTGTCATTGTTATTAGTAATACTGTAATATTTTACTCGTTGAGGCCAATGATGCTGATATTTCTAGTCGAATAATGAAGATCCCTACCGTGGTACCGGATTCAGAATTTTCTGTTTATCGGTTGATGGATGAAAATCTGTGATTCTTTTGCAGCGCCAATCATGTTTTGAGCTTATCTTCATGATGTTTGTTGTGTGAATGATATGCAATTGCATAAACTTTGTTAAAATCTCTTCTCGTTTATCCAGCTAGCACATCTTTTTCGTTGTTGGAGTTTAGTAAAATGTCTAATTCAACCATTTAAGGATTGCAGTGTGGTCTAATTACTCCGGTCGTATTTTAACATTTACTGATAATCAAGTTGGTTTATTGACCTAACTAGTTGAGCTTTGGATTTTTCCATGGTTAATGCATAAATCCCTTTCAGGGTCACTTTTGCCTTTCTTCTTCCTCCTTGTGACAAAGGAAAGAACAGCTTTGCTTGATGGCCTCTTGTTTTGCCTGTTAAAATTTCAACCTTTCTAGCACATAATGTCATCAAAGAAGTTTACAAAAAAGAAAGAAGCTTAAAAACATAATTTCATTTACTTTTTCGTCGTGAAAGCGGCTTTTAATTTTTTTTTTTCGGGATTCATCTGTATTAGTGAATAGTTGCTTGATAATTTCTCAAAAGTTACTTATTTGATTCTTAGCTTTTTCCCCCTTATATTCCCTTTATTGTTGGATACCTAACATTGACTTCTTTTTAGCTTTGCTAGGCTGATTAATTACTCCCCATAATTGATTTGTGTCCCCTTTTGTTTTGTCCTACTTTTAGGTCTGGCCCAAAGTAAAATTCATTCACACCTAAACCTGATTATTCCAACATTTTTTCATTGTATCCTTTTAGCCTATGTTGTTTGAACTCTTCATATGGATATGAGAATATGATCAAGGGTTCTCTAAATACATGAAAATGTGGAAAATTTGGAGTGTATATTGTCTGACACTCAAAACCGAGTTTGAGGAATGTAGTTTTTAGATAGATAAAAAGATCACTATGAATGGTGATTTCTCCTTTTAACATTTTGGATCATACCTAATTTCTTCCATTGCTGCCCTAGTGCTTGTATAGTGGCACAGCCAAGTGTTGTTGCTGCTATAATTAGGGATGCTATAGTTTTCTTTTACTCTTGAACTCATATGGGTGTTTGATAATATATGAGCTCTGCTTTGGATGCTAATTTTGTTTGGTATATTTTGTTTCAGCAAACATGTTCGATATGTTTAACCAAGCTGAAACAAGGAGGTGGCCATGCTATTTTCACGGCAGAGTGCTCTCATTCCTTCCACTTCCGTTGCATTGCTTCGAACGTGAAGCATGGTAATCAAATTTGACCGGTTTGTAGAGCAAAATGGAAAGAAATCCCCATGCAGAGTCCTAGTTTGGATTCTCCCGTTGGCAGAGCGGCTACCAATCCTGTAGGTTGGCCACAAAATGATGCCTTGATGACCGTAGGCCGTCGGTTATCTCCACCTCGTAGAGATTTAAGCCGCCGACATGTTGTACCATTATTTCAGGCTCCTGAACCGGGCATTTTCAATGATGATGAATTGTTGGATCACCTACCAGTGGTTGCTGAGAGTATGAACGCCTCAGATAATTCATCTCTTAGAACAATAGAGATCAAAACATACCCCGAGGTTTCAGCGGCACCAAAGTCCTGTTCTTATGACGATTTCACTGTTCTTGTTCATCTTAAAGCTGCTGCCTCAGCTGCAAACCAAAATCCGAACAGAAGTCATGCTAGCAGCATGCCTCAGCTTTATCAAAATCCTCGTGCTCCTGTTGGCCTAGTCACGGTGCTTGATATCAGTGGTAGCATGGCTGGCACCAAGCTTGCATTGCTAAAACGGGCAATGGGGTTTGTAATTCAGAACCTTGGCTCCAATGACAGACTTTCGGTCATTGCCTTTTCTTCAACCGCTCGCTGCCTCTTCCCCCTTCGTAGAATGTCAGATATAGGACGGCAGCAGGCACTCCATGCTGTTAACTCTCTGGTCGCAAATGGTGGTACCAACATAGTTGAAGGCCTGAGGAAAGGTGCCAAGGTAATGGAAGACCGGAGGGAAAAGAATCCAGTTTCCAGCATAATACTTTTGTCAGATGGGCAGGATACTTATACCTTGACGGGCGCCGGTGCAAACAAGTCTCAACCGAATTACCAGTTGCTTGTCCCTCTGTCTATGCATGGGAGTGACAACACGGGATTCCATGTTCCAGTGCATGCTTTTGGTTTTGGCGCCGATCATGATGCTTCATCAATGCATTCAATTTCAGAGATCTCTGGAGGGACGTTTTCTCATCGAAAACGAAGCTGTAATCCAGGATGCATTTGCGCAATGCATTGGTGGTCTTTTAAGAGTTGTAGTTCAAGAGCTGCAAGTGGGCGTTGAGTGCATGAATCCAAGTCTCTGCCTCGGTCCACTCAAGGCAGGCAGTTACCCAAGCCATGTGACAGCTGATGGAAAAACTGGATTTATCGAGGTTGGCGATCTCTATGCTGATGAAGAGAGGAATTTTTTGGTGTCGGTTAAAGTACCAGCCGAGTCTTCTGAATGTGAAACATTGTTGCTAAAGGTGAATTGTGTTTACAGGGATCCATTAACTAACGAAATGGCCACTTTGGAGAGTGTTGTTAAGATTCAAAGACCTGAAGTAGCTGGGCAGGAAGTGGTTTCGATTGAAGTGGACAGGCAACACAACAGGTTCCGAGCAGCCGAGGCAATGGCAGAGGCAAGAACGAAAGCTGAACGGGGAGATCTAGCAAGTGCTGTTTCAATACTTGAAAACTGTAGAAGGGTGTTGTCCGAGACTGTTTCGGCCAAAGCTCATGACCAATTTTGTGTTGCATTGGTTGCTGAACTCAAGGAGATGCAAGAAAGGATGACAAGCAGGCACGTGTACGAGGCATCCGGGAGAGCCTACATCCTCTCGGGACTGAGCTCTCACTCGTGGCAAAGAGCGACCACAAGAGGCGACTCCACTGATGGTTCAAGTCTGATTCAAGCTTATCAAACTCCATCAATGGTCGAGATGCTGACTCGATCTCAGGCAATGTTGCTAGGTAGTCCATCGACTCAAAGGCTTATCCAACCGTCATGGTCACTTGGATCGCAACCAAATCCGAGATAATAGTTTCCCGAAGCTGTTTTCCCTATATTTTGCAAAATTTTGTTTATGGGGGTGATTTTGTGGAAAGATTAAGTAGTTGTACATGTGTAAATGAATAAAAAAACATGGGAGGAAGACAAAAGAATTTTATTTTGGGAGTAGAAAAGGAGGAGAGGTAGAGTCTACACTATTTTGTATTTTAATGTGTTGTTGGGGGTGCACATAAAGAGAAATGGCCTTTTTCTCTCTGGGAAAATCTGGGGTTGTGTTTGTTTTGCTGGAAAATGATTGTGGTGAGGTTTTACCTAATATATAATTACCTGCACCAGTTATTTTAACAAAAAAAGCCTTGTCACCTGATATATAATGTTTGAATGCATTAGCTGAAATTACTCCCACCGTTATTTTTTTTTATTAAGAGATTTTTATATTCTTAATGTAAATGTCAGGATTTGAATCTAAACAAGATGAGACTGGATTTCTTACCAATTAGTGAATCTTACACCAACACCGTTATTAATAGACTGATATATGTAATAGACTGATATATGTAGCAGAATTTGATATATTAAGTACATAAGTCCTTTCAAGCAAAGTCAAAGAAAATAATGATAATATCTAATCAATATAAGAATTTATGAGTGACACAATGATAAACATATTTAGTTGTTTCAACCCTATTACTTTTATCAGAAAGGAGCTGGAAATCTATATACTCCATATAAATAAATAAAAAGGTATGCTACGTTGTCTACTCGTGTAGAGAGGTGGCGATGGACTAATCTACAATTTTTTTGCAGAACCAAAAATGCTAAGGGGTCCAAATTCTTTCTAAAAGTTAACAGGAAGACTACTCAAAAACGAGAGTGTGTGAGGAGATGTGGACTTCCCAAACAACGAAAACCACGGTGGAAGCTTCTGAAGGACTGCTTCAGCCTTCGGTGTCACCACTCCCGGGGCATCGGTTCTGAGATTCAAGAGTGGTCGCTGTTCCGATTGAGGCATCTCGTTCGATCTGAGTGTCGAATTTTGCATCCAGAAGAGTGTGAGTTCGAACATTGTTGGTGCATTCTTCCCTCCTGAAGCTTGAATGGTATGCCATCCATCTACGTTACGCTTACCATCTGCTGGGACTAGCTCCTCCGAACCCACTGCATTTGAGGTCGAAACTAAGATTATTAGACCGACAGATAAACGAATCAAATGGAGGAACTAAGATTGTTTTCATTTTAGCCTCTTTTTACTTGGTATGTTCCCCTCAAGTAGGGAAAAAGAAAGAAACAAACACAAACAAGAATGATAGACAAAACAAACTTCATTATACCTTTAAACGTGAAATCTTCTATTTCCTCAGTGTTGATTGAAAGAAACCAACGTATGGACCTCTTTGTATCGATCACCACTCGTGTGATTCTCTTATCCCCTCCATTTGTATCTTTAACAACTTTCAGTATGGGTAATATCGGACTCATCCCATCCCTCTTCGGTGTCATCAAAGGTCAAACAACCATATGTGACCGAAAAAGTAACATAATCAATGGCCTTGTGTCTGCTACATACGAACCCCTCTTTAATTTCCTCAACTTCCTTGGTCAAAACTCCAGGAGTGAAGGAAAACAGAGATATGTAAGAGCTGGGATTTTTTATAAATCTTCCTGTTGTATCCACAACATGCACCACCTAGGAACCATAAAAAGCTTTTGTTACCTCAAGATGACATTAAAACATATCTAATTAGATGCTAGAACTATAGGTTTGAAACTAACATTCACAGTTCTGGCAGTTTCCTCGGTGAATGGCGGAGTTATACCAGAAAATACCAGAGCAAGTGACAGAACAAACAGAATACAAATTGCAAGGACCATAGATGTTTTTGCACCTAACAAAGAAGTCACAAAACAAGAAGAGAAAAAACAAGCAATTCAAATAAAAATAAAATTTTGATAAAATTTTATTGTATGTAAATGAAGTGACAACATAGAAGAAAAGTTTCAAAGAGATGGGAAAAACATATGACTGTAAGAAAGATAAATAATGAATCTGGGAGAAGAAATGTATTTGTGATAAATAAATACCTGAGAGATGAATATACGAAAGGAGATACACCAGAGTTAGGCATATGACAACTGCAATAAAAACGGAAAGTGCCACACTTGGCAGCCACTCAGGAGAACCACCTGGATGTCTAAATAAGCATATAAAACAAGCCAGGTCAGCAAGTGCAACATAGAAGTTTTTCTGCTTAAACGGACCAATCTATGCCAATCCAGCATATAGCACAAATGATGTTGAAGTGGCATACTGTCAAAGCACAAACATTCAAACTAAAAATCATCTTATAACTTTTACCTGACAAATCGTACACTAAGTCCAATCATTGTGATAGCTAATCTAATGAATGGGCCAGCTGAAACTAAAATCGGAATGGTCAAGCCCATCCACAGGGTTGCAAGTTTGAGAGGCTTCGGTAACCGACCCGGGGTTAATGTTGCTTCCAACAAGCCGTCTGAGGAATATGGAAAGAAAATTAGTCTAAATCAAATACCATCATTATAGGAATTCAGAATTCCAAATATTGACTAGGAATAAAAAAAAAAAAAAACAAGATAAGATAATTTCACATGCGTTATTAACATTAAGTATGCCAGCCATGCTTCCACTCCATTGGGGCACAACTCAACAATCAGAACATGTAGATTGTTCTTCTTAACATAAACAGAACTCAGATTCATCCAAGTAACGAAAAGTAATGTGCAAAAGGCATACTAGTAAATGTCAGCTTACATGCAAATGCTGGTGGCACAAGCCAAACAAGAGCAAGGTAAGATGATCCAACTTTATAGTAAGTTCCTATAATCAGGAGAACTAGCCACTGCAGAGAACCAGCTTTAAAGAGCCATCTTTCAGCCTCTAACTTGACCAGATCAGCTTGGATAACAGGTGACAGCTGTTTTCTCTTGGCATAAACATTTAATAAATATGCTTGCAAAACAAGATGGCCCAAATGCTGACCAGTTAAAGCCCCAAGAAAAGCAGGCGCAGCAAATAACCCCACAACCAACCACGGGATTGAAAGATATGGCAATGGTGATGAAGATATCAGGGGTAGAATGAATGCAGCAAGAGCAGAGAAACTTAATGAAAATATCCACATGAGGAAAATGCTCAAACATGAAAGGACCAGAGAAACAGCAGCTGTAGAACCACCCATAAGCAAAGATGTAGTCCATATCATAAGTGACTGAAATATCACTGAAGTTTGAAGCATGTTTGCAAAACTCTGGCGGTATGTAACCATATATTGCCCCTGAAATCAACAAAGTTTAAGCAATAGCATCTTCAAAATTTCCATGGTAGCATATAACATGGCTTAAGATGAAATAAAAAAAAAATCAGGTTCCAAAAAAGAACCATGTGCCAGAGATTATGAAGGTACCAAAATGTCATAATATACAGCAGTATCATGGCTAGATTGTATGTCCTCAACCGTTGCATTGGCTTTTGAAAGATGAGAGGATGTTGCAATCTGAAGCAAGAAAGCAAGCATGTTTTCTCCAAGATGTTGAAGAGATCCTGGTTTTAATAGCTCCAACTTGTCATTCTGCACAAAATATTCAAATTATGTACCAAAAAAAACAAAAATATTCAAATTTAACTATTCTGAAATAAGAAAGAATTAGAGTTGCCAATTGTTTCTCCATTACTCTTTTTGTTTCTTGATTAGCACTTAAAAAGGATTCAAATGATTCAGTTTTCCCCCTTTTAGATTAATTACTTAGCTACACTAGGATTTCATCTACAGTCTCCTGGACTAAAAATTGCTTCCAAGACCAAGAATGTACTATTAACATTCAAATGGAACTTTAAAAGTGAAAAAAAAAAGCAATAAAAACATACAAGCCTTCCACTTGTCTACATGATCTATGACAAGAACTGGGAACATTGGGATTCTATCCTTGCATATCAGCTAGGCTATCAAAATTTGGACAATAAGGTTCATTATTAGCATCTAAATAAAGAAGCTTGTCTTATCTAGGAAAAAGAAGACCTAGTAACTCCTACCCTTTGATCAGAGAAATAAAAGATTGCATATCATCTGTAATTTAATACTGAAATGTAAACTTCCAATTAAATAGTAAGAAAGAAGCAAAGAAACAGAAAGAAGACCTTGGTGTGATATACTGCACCATAGTCTGTGTACGCAAAATCAAGCCCTGAAAGACCAGCAATCTCTCTGTACACTTGGAAATCTGTTGAAGATTTTATGACTCCAGAAGCATAAAGGTCCTACAGCATTGTATCATTTATATTTGAAGGTTTCCTTCTAACTTTAGCAAATTTAACTACCAAAGAAAAGCATGATGTGAAATGAAAAAAGCATGATGTGAAATGAAAAGCATATAAAAATATGCATGCACCTCTCAATACATGTATACACACACCCAGAAAGAAAAGAACACACCTGAGCTATGATATTACCAGATGGGTATTTTGCAACTGAAGCAAAGGTCTCAATAGCCAATGGATGAGGACCAGCCTATCAAGTAAAGAACGGAACACAAGTTGACAGGAAATATAGTTAAGTATAAGCAAACTAGATAAGCATTTTCTGATTAGGTGGATTTACCAATCCCTTTCAACAAGTGAATGGGGGGACCAAAACTTTTCCCAGAGATATATACCTGGAAAATGGCAGACTTTCCTCCAATACCCATGGCCTCCAAATCAATGGCCATTCGAATGGTAGGACTCCAAGGATGCTGCAATAGCAAAATAATTGTTAATCCTTTAACTCAAAAGTTCTGTTACTCTGTTGCTTTTTGTACTTGATCCGCATAATAATCTACAAATTCTCATTGAAGCAATAATACCGCATAAGAACAAACACTCATTCATGTGTCTAATATAATATCTACAAAACCACAATTTAGAAGAATACAAAGATGAAAAAGTATCCGAGATTGAATGTTTCAGAATAAATACCCCACTAAAGTTCCATCATCTAATTGATTGTAAAAATTTACATATAGGTGCTAATATGTAACTAAACTTGAGATATGCTAGTTATATACTAAAACAATTTAGACAGTTTATCACCTATGCTCTTTAGACAATTCAAAAGCATTAATAAGAATTTGCAGCATGCTAAATGAATGCCTTTGCATTCCCTTTTAAGATTTTCAGATCTATGTATGCCTTTGAAAACATGTTGGACATATTTCTCATGCTTGTGATGTGTTGAAGAGAAAACGGATAAGACACACAAAAGTATCATCATCAAGAACTTAGGAAAACATAAATAACTACATCCACCCAAACAAACCTATTCACCTTCAAGACTAATCTTTAAGAAAACCATACTTAATACAGTTCAGGTTTCAAATGAATGCCTTGAAAACACTTATAACCTGTGTTATAAAGCTATGAGCACCACTTAGACCCTCCTCCTCTCCAGTGTTGAACAAAAATATCACAGCATTCTTAAATCCATGAGCCCACTGAGAAATCCCACGAGCAAGTTCCAACATAACAGCAACACATGAGCTACAATCACCAGCCCCTTCCCTGAAGCAGCACAAATATTTTACAAAGAGCAAAACCATCATAATAACCAAAGCTGATAAAAGATAGGCAACGATGTCACATGAAAAGTGGCAGTGTTATTAATATCTGATGTTCATGTTCCCACATGAAAAGAATGCAATCATAGCTTCGTGTTGAAATTTTTAAGAAATGAGCTGAAAGGTGTTACAGTGCGTTTTTCCCAATTACAATCTTTTAAACCAGATAACAAAACTACTCGTTTTGGATTTTTTTGCCAACATAAAGAAAAGTTTGTATTTTCTTGGGGAAACTAATTACTTAGATGTCATTCTATTTCTTTACTTGTTTGAAATGCAAATGAAATCATTTACTGGATATTACAATGCTTCCAACCTAAAATTCTTTTTAACACTTGAACATTATAGTGGTGCATCAGCAGAATATATAATGCAATACGGACATCAGAAGAAATTACTATTAAGAACACTAGACTTAGCTGAATTCAAATGAAAACAGCATCAACAACATATCATGTATTAAGCATTGCACATTTTGGTTAAAAAAAAGAAACTTATTTGAACCAACATGAAGTAGAATAACAGAGAAGGAAGAAACCATACGTTGAGAAAACAGTATCAATGTGGGAAGAAACCAAAATAGCATTTTCTCTTGCTTCAGGTGCATATTTTGGCAAGATTCTCAACACAATGTGATTCAGATCAGAATAGACAATCGTTCTGTCCATAAACATGCCACTGCCCAAACGAGTTGCACCAATATTAACATGGAAAAAGCCCACTTCAACATCAACCTCCCAGTGAGCTGTTTTTTTAATATTTTCTGATGCTGTCAAAACATACTGTTGTTGAAAGAATACTAAGTCAAATCTCCAACATGATCGAACAAGAAATGAATTGCTAGAACATCCATTGTAATTTAATATATATCAACAAAGATGTTTAACCTGACTGCAGATTTGAAACAAGCCGTGCAGCTTAAATTATAAAATAAGGGATAAATCAAAACATAAAAGTGCAAGTTAATCCCTCTAAAAATGTAAAGTAATAACATTTTTAAGGCACAATGTACCAACAACAAGATAATTTTGTCCAATAGTTGTTTATTTTTTGTCAACATCTTAATATTCATAAAAAAGTGACCTAAGCTATATCTTTATTCAAACGAAAGAAAAGTTATGATCAAAACCAAAATTAAGATCCTTCCCTATTTCTGTAACCATAGCAAAGAATCAAACAATACCAAAGAGAAAAACCATATTATCATTATGTCAAAAGCTAATGAAACAATGTAATTGACCCTACCTGCAGAGCAAGTTCAATAGCATCAGAACCAATAGTATGTGGGCCGAATTCAGTCAGTTCCCTAACATGCTTCATTGCCTCCACCTCTGAGAAGCCCCTTTTGCCTGCTTGCTCAGCAGTAAGTGGCACAGGCAAACTCCCATACTGGTATTGGTAAACAGCCCAAGAAGCATATACAATGACCCCAAGTAATGTCAGCAATGTGAACCCTGACCTCCTTGGAGTTTTTATCTGACTACCGTGACTCAATTTCGCTTCTTCATCAGTTTTAGGGGTATCACTTGATTTATTGGCTGATGTATCAGGTGGAATTGATGAACTTTGAGGCCGCTTTCGCATTTTTCAACCAATAAATCTGCTCAAAATATGATCAAAAAGTCGGTTTTTAAAATGCTAAATTGTAAACAAAAAAATTCATGTCACAACAAAACACAAGTCAACATCTTTAACATTCAAACTTATTACCATTTATCTTCAAAATTAAATGTAAAAGAACAAAATCCCTCACTTTCATAATAGACAGACTAATTTTGCTCTAAACCTATAGTACACACGCACACACTTATATTCTTTATTGCTTTCAATCTCAAAAACCATAAACAAACAGATGCAAAACACAGAAAGAAACGGGTATTTACAGAAAAAAATAGAATTAAAAGTTTTTAAACTCTATACGAATCCAAGTTAATGAAACTATAAGATTACATGAATATATGGGCAATTTAAAAGCAAGAGAAATAAACAGTTGGAAGTGAGATGCCATTAAAGAGATTTGATGCATAGAAGAAAGAAGGGAATTTGATAAATAAAGGAGAAAAGGGATAGAGGAAAGACTTTCGACGGAGATCTGATGCAGAAATAAACAAAGCTTGGGTTGATTTTGCGAGAGTCAAAGAAGCAGCTTTCTTCAAGTACAGCGAAAAGCAGGGGGTTCGGATTGGGTGCTACTGTTTTATAACATCTAATCGTGACCGTAACACGTACAAATACAAGTATTTATATTGATTGTTATATATATTCGTTATTTATAAGGGTAAAATTTTAATACAGATACTGTGGAAAATTAATTTTATACAAGCCTTTATATTTATACTATAAAATTTAAATTTAAATTTTTAACCCTAAAAAATTAAACTCTATATCTTAAATTCTAAACACTAACCTTAAATTTTAAACCCTAAAACCTAAACTCATAAACTCTAAATCCTAAATTATATCCCAAACTTCTAAAATTAAAAGGCTCGTGTAATACATGGATTGTGTATTGAAGTTTTCTCTATTTATAAATAGAAAAAAACCTTGATACACCGTGTAATGCCTTTTAGTTTTAAGGGTTAGAGTTTTAGTTTAGGATTTAAAGTTTAGGTTGCAGGGTTTAAAATTTAAGGTTAGTGTTTAGAATTTAGGGTTTAGAGTGTGGGTTTAGTTTTTAAGGGTTAGGGTTAGAAATTTAAGATTTAGATTTTTATAGTGTAAATACACAGGCTTGTGTAAAATTAATTTTACACAGCCTATGTATTAAAGTTTTACCCTTTATAAATATATTAGGATTAGAGTTCTTCATATGAAAATAATTTAAATGAGGTTCTGGTTGAGGTGTTGCGGGTTTCAACACAGTTTGTTCATTGTAGTGCCGTCAGGAAGATGAGTCGGATTGGTGGCACATTACGGCAGTTTACGCAAGCTCTACAGCTGCTCGTAGGAAACTTGTTTGGGAGCCTTTTATCTCAATTGGACCCGGGTGATGCGGCTGCTTGGCGGCGACTTTAATGCAATATGCAATAATGAGGAACGCAAGGGTGGCTCTGCGAGCTCTTCAAGGGTAAGTAATTTATTTTCGAATTTTATTGTCGATACAGGTTTGATTGATATGAGATTTGTGGGTAATGCGTTTACTTGGCGGCATGGCTCGCTATACCAACGCCTCGATCGGTGTCTGATGAACGTTGGTTGGAGCCATAGATTTTCGATGTCACATGTTGTCCATTTGGAGAGGATCGGATCAGATCATTGTCTCATTCTTCTTAAGCCTAAGGCTAGTTTTCATCAGGGTTTTGCGAAACCGTTCAAGTTCATAGACGCCTGGAAATAGCATCCTGAGTTTCGAGATTTTCTTTCATCGATACGGGGTGTGGAAAAAGATTTGGATGAAATCTAGCCTAAAATTCTCGAATGGAACCATGACGTCTTCGGACATATTGGAACAGAGGAAGCAGGAGTTACTTGACCGGTTAAAAGGTATTGATAGAGCATTGCAATCTAATTTTTCGGATTATTTGTTGATTTGGAAAGTTGTTTGAAGAATGAGCTTGAAGTGCTTTTGGAGCAAGATGAGAGTTTGTGACTCAGAAAGCTCGTTCTAACTGGGTAAATTTGGGGGACGGAATACTAGGTTCTTTCATGCATCAACGTTGGCTCGAAGAAAGGCTAATACTATTATCCGATTACAAAAGGATGATGAGGAGTGGTGTGATGAGCAAGATGAGTTGCAGGTATGGCGGTGCACTACTTCATGGCGCTGTTTACTACGTCAGGGGTTGCTAAAGGAACGTATGCTAGCTGCGGCCTATTTTCGCCTTTATCCAGGGTGGTGTTTGATGACGTAGGACGTATAGTTACCGTAGATGAGATCAAAATGGCCATTTTTGGGATGAGTCCTCTTAAGACGTCAGGTCTTGATGGTTTGCATGCTATTTTCTTTTAAAGGAACTGGGATCTCAATGGGGACAATGTATGTCATTTTATTAAGTCTATTTTTTATAGTGGTTTGATGTCGGATAAGCTTAATAGGACGTTAATTGTTCTTATTCCAAAGATTGCTCATCCAATATTCATATCTCAATTCTGATCGATCAGTCCTTGTTCAGTGTTGTATAAGACTGTTATGAAGATTATTGTAGGCCGCATAAAACCATATCTTCCAGATTGGGTTGTATGTAATCAAACAAGTTTTGTTCATGGACGTTCAATTACCTATAATATTCTTATAGTGCAGGAAATTATTTATTCGATGCGCTGCAAGAAGGGACGGAGTGGTTGGATGGCTATCAAAATAAATTTAGAAAAGGCATACGATAGACTAGAGTGACATTTTATTAACGATACTTTGCGTGATATTGAGATTTCGGATTCTCTTAGGCTTCTTATTTATGAGTTGTGTATCACATGTTTCCTTTCGAATTGCTTAAAATGGATTAACGACATAGCCTTTTATCCAACAAGAGGTATCCGACAGGGAGATCCGCTTTCACCATACCTTTTTGTGTTGTGTATGGAACGTCTTAGCCAGGCAATTAATGTTGCAGTGCAAAATAACTTGTGGCCACCATTCACAGTTTCTCGAGAGGGACCCTAGGTATTCTCATTTATTTTTTGCGAGTGACATGATGTTATTTGCTGAGGCGTCTTTAGATCAATTGGATGTTTGCCAATCCGTGTTGAATGAGTTTTGTGCAGCTTTCGGCTTCAAGGTTAGCATCGCTAAGACTACTATTCATTTTTCAAAAAATGTTGATATTGGCCTACATGATCAAATTTGCATAACCTTTGGCTTCACTGAGGTATCTGATTTGGGGAAGTATTTAGGGGTGCCAGTGTTGCATAAAAGGGTGACGAAAGAAACATGCGTTACTTGATTCAGAAAATTTAAGATAAGTTATCGAGTTAGAAGGCTAAATCATTGTCCCTTGCGGGTCGTATTGTTTTAGCAAAGGTTGTACTTGCAGCAATTTCCACCTATACTATACAAACTACCTATTTGCCGACAGGGGTTTATGGTGAGATTGAGCGTATTATTCGTTGTTTCGTTTGGGGTAATATGAAGACCAATGGAGGTATTCATCTGGTTTATTGGTCTGATTTATGCCAGCATGTGGCTAAGGGAGATATTGGCTTTAAATATCTTCAGGTTCAAAATAAAGCATTTCTTATGAAGCTTACCATTCATCTTTTAACGAAAGGAGATCAGTTATGGATGCAATTATTGCGTGCAAAATACCGGTAGCATTGTGATCAGCTTAGGCCAACGTTACGTCCTCAATGCTCGCGGGTTTGGAAAGAAATATACATGGTCTGGAAAGATATTAGTGATAATATTGTATGGCAATTAGGGGATGGTCACAAGGTATGGTTTTGGCAAGATATTTGGTTAGGACAAGCTGGTCCTCTTTTTGATCGCGTTGTGGCAGGCTGGGACGTTGCATATCCTTAAGCCATGGTCGCGGATATAGTTGATGGTTTGGGGCAATGACGATGGAATATGCTTGAGCGTTCGGTTCCTTATAAGATCTTGTTATGGGTCACTGCTGTTAAGCCTCCATTTGGTTTGTCTTATGATAAGCTTGGATGGCTACCTTGTGCTAATAGGCAATTTTTAGTTCGGTCAGCCTTTTCAGTTCGAATGAGAGTGTAACTCAGACCAACCGAACCAATCTGAAAGGTGTTGGCAAGGTTTGAAGGTCTTCCACGAGTTAAGTCTTTTCTATGACTTGTGTGTCACAGGAAAGTCCTAACTAATGATGAACGGGGCATGTGACTTGTAGACCAGGGAAAGAAGATATTGATCACATCTTACGTTGGTGCCCACCGGCATCTATTCTTTGGGGATCGCTGATTCATGAGGAAAGATAAGTTGAGTTCTTTCGAATTCCAGTTAAGGAATGGATCTATACTAACTTAGTTTCACCGGGCAAATTTGTAAAGGAGGTATCGCATTTGGACATTTTGTTTGCATACTTGCTTTGAAATTTTTGGATTCGGCGTAACGATAGAATATTTGAGCCGCAGGTGGTGAGACAGAAATATGTTCTCCAACAGAGTGTTCGCATGTTACAGATGGGTTGTTTTGGCCCTGGGGTTCAACATGAAGTAAGCACAAGGGTGGCTACCCAACCTAGAAGTGGTGTTTTGTGGCGCAATCCACATTTGGGCTGGTGTAAACTCAACACGGACGAAATTGTTGTGACGAATACGAGTGTGACGTCTTATGAAGGAGTGATATGAGATATCGATGGGCGATGGTTGATGGGGTTTGCTAAGTGGATAGGTGTTTGTTTAGTGTTGAAAGCGAAACTATGGAAAATATATGAAGGTCTTTTGACGGTCTGGGCATGGTCTTTGGAAGTTAGGAGGTTAGTGGTTGAGACTGATTGTATGGATGCATTTCGGTTGATTCAAGGTTCTAATGATGGCTATAGATGTTTTACTGTACTCCTGCATATTGCGACTATTATGGATCGACCATGAACGGTTCGTTTGGAACATGTGATTCGGGAGGGTAATGTGTTGGTAGACAGGATGACCAAACTAGCATCGTTTGATAATTTGCTTTGCCATCGATTTTTCTCGCCTTCGTCGAGCTGTGTAGGGCAACTACTTGTTGATGGTGAGGATGGTGAGCCAGTAGATGTTGGTTGAGTCTGTTTGGATGATGCATTTTGTTTTGCTTAGGTTATTAGTTTGAAGTATTTTATTGGTTAAGTTTATCTTGTAAAGTCCGTTAATGGTTACCATGTGTACTATTTTCCTTAGTCTAGGTTTAGGAGGGGGTTTAATGAGGCATATGATACTTTTTTCTCTCTATTTATATATAAAAAAAGAGTTTAGACAAATATTATTTATACTTTTTATTGAGTAATATATATTATTTTTTTCATAGGTGCTTTTTGCCTTCTTAATGAGAATATGTCCAATGATTTAATGGTAATTAGCTCTACTATTGTTGAACAATCGGAAACTGATCCCTATATAATCAGATTGGAAATATATTCCTTCCTGCAAGTGGTTTAACCTTTTGTAAACAATATGATTTTTTTTGCTCTTTCAAACAATATGAATTTATTCTGTATCGCTTTGTTCTTGACATGGTAGTAAGACTCTACTAGCTAATACAAATGGCTATAGAGTCAGAGTTTAATTAAAGTGATATTTTTCTCTACTTGTGATTACCATGGACAAGGAAAAAAAGTAAATTCTACCTTAGTGTTTACTGTATAACTAGATTTCCATATCTGTTCATTCAACTCTCAAAAGCAACAGCTAGGGTAGAGTGCTAATCCCTTGTTATACCTTTCATTAAACTTCATCAGAGGACATAGAACCATTGTAAATGTAGATTGCTACCGCCTACCTGTAATTTCATCACTGCAAGTTTCTCTTATCATTTGGAGGAACAATAGAGTTGATGGTACCTAAAAAAGATGGTTAACGGAGTCCAAATGAGTACTGATTTCTCTTTGAGTTCTTTATCTGCCTCTTCTTGCCCTTTCCTTTCCTTTCCTTTCCTTTCCTATGATTAGTGATGTACTTTCTATGAAAATACATGTATTAGAAGAAACAGGTTTCGATGTTTCAGGGTTCCTAAACAAAGATGAATTCATTGAAGTAATATATGGACAGCAGAGGGTGCGGCTCTATATTATTTCTGGTGTAAAGGATGATACTGCATTTGCCCCACTTACAAAAAAGGAGATCAGTGTATGTATTTTTTGGAAGATAAGTGCTATTTACTTGTTCAAGATATTTTGGAAGGGTATGTAACTTTAATGGCCTGATAGGAACCCAAGTTTAAGCACCTTTATATGTAATTGAAGTTATCGTTTCAACTTTATATCTAATTAGTTGGCTTTCAGTATGCTCAATTTTCATGCAACTTCACATTCTGGCTATTTTAGTACTTAGTACATGTCAACCATGGAATAAAACTATCTTATTGCAAGTTCACTCTGTAATAAACTTCAGACATTTGCATTGCTTGGTCTTTCTCTGCCAACGGAAATGAAGAAAATAAAAAGAAATCTTCATGGAACTGCCTCTTTCATCCAAAGTTGTCAAGAATTGCATATTGCACATGTAATTCTTGTTTTGAATCTATTTTCCTTAATAAGCTACAGCTTTAAATTCAAATATTGCTGCCTAGAAACACATGGTGGATATGCTTTATCCATTTATTTAATGCATTGTTCCAAAATGACATTTGATAATGTTTTATATAGGGTGAAAAAAATTATTGTAATAGCATACTTGATCAGAAACTTGGATGTAGATAAGTAGCTAGTATCTAGTAAATGTGGCAGAATGGGTTTTTCAAGTATGTACTTGATATGTATTTTTTCTCTTGCCTCTTATGGCTTGCTTATCTAGTTCATCTGTCTCACCCAGTGATGGCGATGATGTGTAAGGCCTTGTATCTCTTAGAAAACAATTATGTTGACAGCTTGCCTGCTATTGCCTGGCCGCAGGAAATTGCATGGCACCGACTTGATGACCTTCAACCTGCAACTAGTGAAGTAATTTCTCATGGGATCACTGGCCTAAAGCTTTATATGGTGGCCCCTTTTTAGCGTGAGTATTTTGTTATTACGTTACAAATGTCCGCTATTGCCTGGCTGCTGGAAATTGCATGGCACCGACTTGATGACCTTCAGCCTGCAACTAGTGAAGTAATTTCTCAGGGGATCACTGGCCTAAAGCTTTATATGGTGGCCTCCTTTTTAGCGTGAATATTTTGTTATTACGTTACAAATGCCTTAATATTGTTGGCTAAATGCACTTGTATGATGTCTTTGTGCAGATCTCTAAAATCATGGATTTCAAAGCATTCACCCCCAATACTTCCAAGATCAGGTTTGCCCCGAAAAGGTTTCCCCTCCCCTCCTTTTTGTTTGAACAAAATATGTCAATATTCTGGTCAGGGACATACTTATTTAGGTGGAGAAGTTCAAAAACTGGTTGAACACAATGCAATGCACATTAAACTGCTTAGTTAAGCCTGGTTGAAGCGGTTCTTGTATATTAAAACTGACCTTAAAATGCTGTTCCTTTTTTCAGAATCTCTAATACATCTAATATTAGAACCATTCTTGTCAAATATTATGCATCTTATATATACTTTACCAACATCAGAAAACCACTAATTCAACTGATTAAACTGAGAACTGGCCACTGCTATGGGTCTCTCTCTGGAGCATGTCATGTATGCCTTTATGCGTGTCTTAGAACTCAAACTGAGTAAGAAACAGTTGAATTCATCATCAGAGAAATTCAGTAGTGTATAATGTCATTATAAAGTCATAACTTGAAGAAAGTAAAACTAAATAATCAAACCTTATTCTTGTTCACTCTTATCTTCCTTCTGCTGTGGCCAGTGGTTGTTTGGAAGGAACATTGACATTACAGTGTAAAACTGAATCGTATAAATTGGCCTTAAAATGTGCAAGTTTTGAATTTGAACATAATTTCATAAAAGGTAGCCAAGTATCTGGGGTAATGAAAAACCAATTAAAAAAAGAACAAATAGAAGTTCCTTGCACGCTTTAGTTTTGTTTGCTTTCAAGTGCTTCCCTCTATCATTAATAGCCCAATGACTGTGATTTCGTGTCCTGGAAATATCATTAATAGGTACTGTAAGTTAATCTAATGTAAATAGTTGTATTTAATTATTAGTAGTAGTTTTAGTTAAAGTCTACTACCTAGAAGAGTTGAAAGTCTAATGTAAGTAAGACTAGTCTAATGTAAGTAGGACTAAAAGTCTATTGTAAGTAAGACTCCTAATTGTACCCAAAGTCCTATCCTAAGCCTATAAAAGGATGTAATCTCTATAACTTTATTTTTTATTCGAATACAAAAAATAGACTTCTGTTTCTATTTCTCTTCATGGTATCAGTCTAATCGATCTTATTTCGACAAATTAATATGGATAACTTATCGAACTCCATTGAGCAACAATCTACAGCAGAAAATTCTGCAGGCTTGGAGGATTTTTCCGATGTTTTTGGTCTTGTCACTCAAACCTCGGCTAAAACTAGAAAAGGCAGAATTGTGTGTCACTATTGCAAGAAGATGGGGCACTTGAAGGAACAATGCTGGAAACTACATGGCAAACCAGCAGATTGGAAATCATCCACCAACAGGGCTCCTAGAAAATCACAGTCTAATGCAGCAACTAGTGGTAGTTCGAGTGGTTTTTCTAAGCAAAAAATGGAAGAGCTTCACAGGTTGTTTGACAGGTTTACAAAGCCTAGTGATGGGAATCTAGCCCTAGTAGAAGCAGGTAACTCCAGCCACTTTTTAGCTACTGCACTTCTTTCCACCAAGGCTGCCTCATCCTGGATCATTGACTCTGAGGCTTCAGATCACATGACTGGTAATAGGGAATTATTTTTCAGTTTTACACCTATTAGTTCTGACAGCTCAATTAAGACCGCTGATGGCTCTCTATCTCCTATTAAAGGGAGAGGTTCTGTTGTTGTTAGTGAAGACTTGTTATTTGAGGGAGTACTATTTGTGCCATGCAATTTGCTTTCTTTCAGCAAGCTTTCTAAAGATTTAAAGTGCTCCTTGAATTTTAATGACTAATTGTTTTTTGCAGGCACTGGACTCGAGGAAGAAGATTGGCAGTGCTAGCTTGCAAAATGACCTTTATGTTCTTCAAAGCAACCACAAACCTTTACCTGCTAAGCCATTTTCTTGTTTTACTTCTTTAGGACAAATAGATGATGAAATGTTATGGCATTTTAAGTTAGGCCATCCTAGTTTTTATTATCTTCCAAAATTGTTCCTTGATTTATTTGTTAACAAAAGTCCAAGTTCCTTTAAATGCCATATTTGTCCCCTTGCATCTTCTTATTTACCATCTCTTTATGAATCTTCACAACCTTTTTCTTTGATCCACAGTGATGTTTGGGGTCCTTCTAAAGTGAAGAATGTGACACGTAGTAGGTAGTTTGTTACTTTCATAGATGATCACAGTAGAACCACATGGAATTATTTGCTTAAAGACAAATCAGAAGTTGCACCCATTTTTGAAAGATTTTACACCATGGTTAGTAGTCAATTTGGCACAAAAATGCAGATTCTAAAATCTGACAATAGGGGTGAGTACTTTTCTAAGTCCCTATAAATTTTTTTTGCTAAACATCGAATTGTCCATATTACATCTTGTATAGATACACCGCAACAAAATGAGATTGCAGAGAGAAAAAATAGACATTTGTTAGAGGTTATTAGAGCTCTCATGTTTATCAATAATGTTCCTAAATATTTGTGGGGTGAAGCCTTGTTAACTGTGTTGGGCTCGATGAATCTACTGAAATTGCTTGCCAAGTAGTGGATGAGTGGTTTCTTGGGTGTTGTTGGTGGAAGCAAAAAGATAAAAAAAATTGCACAAAGATTTAGAGTGGTTCAGCTTTCTAACCAAAGCCTACATCAACTACCTTAGCTTCCCCACTAAGAATTTTAACCAATTCACTAAGAATTCTTTCATTTTTCAAGGTTTAGGAGGAAACCTTTTACAACTTAGACTCACTCACCAAGTCTAGCATCCAAGGCTCACAAACCGAGCTTTGGGAACACTCTCTAACAAAAAAAATTCTAAGCAAATTGAAATCCCTCTTAAAGGTATGTGTTTGCACTCTAAAGCACTCATCCAAATCCTAATACACTTGACATGTAATGACATTTAAGCTCACAAGTGTTGTCTATACAAAGAATGGGAATTTAAGTCCCTAAGACAATTTTGGCATCATAATGTTATTGGCATTGAGATCATTAGTTGTTGCTGAAGCTTGAAGGTATCTTTTATACACTCAGATGAGTTCTTAGCTGTTGAAGACCATTGGGGATGATTTGGAGTCGTTGGAGACTCTATTTCGCGTAATAAATACAGTTTTGCATCTTTCGGTATCGGTATACGGGTAGGCGTATCGGTACTGGTACTAGCCGTTATGCTCATTTCTGGTTGCGCCCATTAGTATGACTTGGTCCGTATCGGTACGCCGTATCGGAATGCCAGAGATCGTATATGACCTACAATTCAAAGACAGCTGGCAAATAACCGTTGAGGGTGGTTGAAAACAGGATCGGTACGCGTATAATCGTATCAGTACGATCTTATCCGTATCGGTATGCCTAAGGGCGTATCGGTACCATTTTTCGGTTCTAGAATTTTCCTGTAGCAAAAAACATTATCTGTATCAATACGATGTGTAACCGTATCGGTACGAACGTGTTGAAATTTGAAGTTTGGCTACTTAAAAACATTTAAAACACTTTCAAAACCTCTCAAACTTATTTTCAAGTTGTTTGGACTTAAAAACATTTTTGAAACCTTTTCAATTTAATCTAAAACTATTTTTCAATTATTATATCAAAACAAATATCCTAACAATCTCCTCTTTTTGATATAATAAAACCAACTTGAAAATTGTTTTTGAGATTCTCCCCCTTAGTAAAAATAAAATTTTAATAAGAGATTAATTGTTGTTGGTAAAAATAAAATTTGAATAAGAGATTAATTGTTGAAAATCTTATAAGCTCCCCCTTATTCATTTGAAAATTCAATTTTTCAAAACATTCTCCCCTTTTTGTTATATCAAAAATGGTTCAGACTTTAAAGACCAATAACAATGGAGAGTTAAAAAAACTGACAAAAATAAGTTTTGTTTTAAAATTGGCTTCCCTTACTCAAGCATCATTCAAATGTTAGTCGAACAATTATAATAAACTAGTTGAATTTAAAAAATAAACCAAATTAAAACAAATAAAATTCAACTAATTTTACCACTTGAAACAAAGGTAGGATGTGAAGCGATCATTCTTCAAGTGACCTCCATTGTGTGTATAGAGCTCCCTTTTAATTTCATCACATGTTGATCAAGGCTCCATCACACCTACAAAAAAACAATCACAACTATTTTGGTATCCAAATTGCTTTGGATCCATAGGCATTAGTAGCACATAATTTAGTCCCCTTAGGAATCTATTTTTGTAACGACCCGAACTTTGGGATCCGAGAGTCGGGTTAAACCGAAGTGTGGGCTTCATGTTTGGGCCTTGAGAGCATTATTGGGCTTGATCCTTATTGTTGGGCTTGGGTTGTTGGTTTGAATATGGGTTAAGAAGTATTTAAAAGGGGTATTTTGGTAAATGGCTAAATTGGGTGGTAAGAAAGGGGGAGTCTTTATTTTCTCTGCATAATGCAGAGAATGGTGATATCATCACCTTCATCTCTTCATACTCTTTCTAAAACCCATTTTTTCCACCTTCAAACACCTCAATCAAAAGGTAGAATCTTTGAGAATTGTGGGAGGAATCAGATCTACACACCAAGGTAAAGATGAGTTTAAATGGTAGAGTTTGAGGTTTTGATGGGGTTAGTGTGGATGAACGAGAATGGATCTTTGAAGGCCTCTTCCTCAACTTTATTTCGAGATTAGCACACTACTAACTCCTATGAATTCCTGCAACTCATAAAATCTGGCTTGTGCATGAATTGTGTGTTTATGGTTTGTTAAGCCTTGATTGATCTTTAATGGCAAAATGTAGAATTGGTGTTCCTAAAGTTTAAAATTGGTAGAAACTCACTTAATAACTTCACAATAACTTGTAGGTTCGATTTGAGGCTTAACCATAAGGGTTAAGGGGTTGAATGTTGAGTTTTCAAACTCTATGGTTCGAAATTTGGGTTCGAGTATCGGTACGGTGTGGGTGCGTATCGGTACGCCCTTGTAAATAAGAGGACGGGGTGTGAGGGAGTATCGTTACGGCTTCTCGTGTATCGGTACTCCATGTTTGTAAGAATTTTAGTGGTGAATTCGTGTACCGGTACGCTCGAGGCGTATCGGTACCCATGGTTACATCGCCTGGAAAGGCTTTGTGTACCGGTACGCTAAAGTAGGCTTATCGATACGGATAAGGAATCGGTACGGGGTGTTCCAAGTACCGATATGGAGTATCGATACGACACGGAGTGTATCGGTACATCTTGAAGGTTCAATTCTTTCAAACCTAATAAGGGTATCGGTACTCAATGGGGAGTATCGGTACCTAGGGAGAGTACCGATACCCCTTTGGGGTATCGGTACTCGCTGGGCAATCTGCCCAAGTTTATACGTTTTGAGTTCGGAGGTTATATAATTCGTGGCTAAGGCTCTAATGTATCTCTCATGATGCAAAACAAGTGGTAAAACTAAGAATGTATGTTTCTAATTGCTAATATGGATTGATTGAAATAATTGTTGAGAATAAATTGTACATTATTCCATAAAATGTAACAACTCAGTAATGCTTGATTGGTTGTAATAGAAACAATAGGGACCCATGGTGGGTCGTACTATAATTGTGTGCTAGGTAGGGCACTTGTATGGATCCGTGGTGGATCATGTATGGTTACGTGACAGGTAGGTCACCTATTTGGTTATGAGTATTTGTTTGGTCGGATCTGGATACCAGTGAGTGAGTGTTGCAACACATGAAGGTCATCCGATGTGAGATTTTGGGTGATGATATTTGCTCGATGCGAGATTTCGAGCGAAGACTCTATGCGAGATTCTGAGTATACCGCTCGATGTGAGATTCCAAGTAGCTCGATGTGAGATTTCAAGCATGGGTGGGTTTCCCAGTGTCGGGTGATATTGGGCCTCACTCCTAGTTTGTTTATCTACATGGTTATGTCGTTGAGATGTTGTTTGTTCTTAGCACATGTTTAGGCGATTATGGTAGCGCCATTGCTTTATCTTATCTTGATATCATTCATGTTGCATTGCTTTATTTATGATTTGCATGAAGCATGGTCAAGTAGCAGTGTATCTACTGAGTTTTATTAGCTCAGCGTTTGAAATTATTGTTTTCGTTCGCAGGTTAGTAGGTTTGGCATGTTCGTGAATGAGCAACATCATGGAAAGATTCTAGCGTCTAGTCTTTTTTTAGTACAATACTTAGGTCATTGGGCCATGTATTCGTAGGATCATTCTGTACCTTGTAAATTGTATTTTGATTTTCAGACGATCAAGTTCAGTTTTATAATGAATTTTAAAAAGAGCTATATTGTATATATATTTTTAAAACCATACTTATATTTTAATGGATTGAATAAAATAGATTTTGGAAATTATTGTGGTTTTGGCTAAACTAGGTTGGAAATTTGATGGTTGGGTTTCAGGCTTGAGGCTCAAATGTGACATCCGGGTCGAGGGTGTTACATTTAGTGGTATCAGAGCCTAGATTTAGCCAGTTCTAGGAAATCCTCGGGGTTATTAGGAGTCGCGAATAGGTGTCTAACGAATACGAGCCCTTGTGTCTAAGTTGTACTCTTCAAGACTATAATCTAGATGGTGTGCCCTACATCTGTCGCTAGTTGCGATATTAAGATGGATTTGATCGCGGTTGAGAGGGTCATGTTGAAGGTTGATTTTCTTGAGGATAATTCTAGGGTCAGAGTTATCTCAGATGTTAAGCTTGGGCTCAAGAAATAATTATATAGTTGAGGGCGTGCCCTCCTCCCATCACACAAATAGTAATCGTGATTATGTGCCGTAAGCCACCTTGAAGCCTTGAGTCAGAATAAGAACCTCCAATGATGAGATTTTAGGTGTTGATGGACGACCCTTATGGAGTAGATGAGAAGGCTTACTTTCGATTGACCAGTGGTAGAGTGTTGATCGAGGGTCCCTTTATCCATAGTAAGTGAACCCTAATGGTGGGTGCTATATGTTAGGAATATAACACGCTTGGCAGATGTGTATTTTGTTTAATGTGAAGAGGTACATGATGGTTGTAGCATCCCGGTTACGCTCTAAGTTAGTTGAATGCTCTGAGATTTTAACCAAGATAGGCATGTTATGATTGTTTATAGTAGTGGGTGAAAGGACATTGCGAGTATTGTGTAAAACAATAGGTGAGTAAAGCCCAAAGATGAGGGTTTGACAGATTTGGTGGGGTTGTTCTTTTAAGGACCTGATATGTTCTTATCTCTCGGTTGTTTTTTGTCATGAGTTAACTTGGGGTGCCAAGCGTGGTGTTAGAAGCTTTGAAGCTCTTAGGAACCAAACATTTGGTAAATAAAAATAAGGGATCATCACATTCTTAATATCGTTCGGGTTGGTTTGATCAAATGGCTCAGGACACAACTAGGAAAAGTCGTGGGGAGTGTTATTTTTATCATACATGAGGAACATCGTTGTTAAGAACCCTAGGATAGTGAGTGGGTCGAGAAAGGATGACCCAATCTGATGGACCAATGGTTAGCAGATGCTCGGAGGGTTCTGAGGTAGATGTGGAGTGGGTATGATGAGATCTTGATTTCAACGTTTTCCTTCTTAAAGAAAATGTATGCAAATGGTGGAAGACTTTTTAGTGTGGATTTCAGCCTGTATTTTTTATATGGTATATCTTCTTGAATGGGTTCCCAAGTTAGTTTAGTGAGTTTTGCTTGGGTGGAAGGAAAGATCAGTTCTTGCATCTGGTTCAAACTGTCAGGACAGTGTTGGGTATGAACAAGATTTTCTACGGTTTAGTTGTTATGCTTGAAAGTTAGTTACTACCGAAGAGTAAAGCTGGATGAGGTTTAGACTTGGATTAAAGGGTTACCTATAGATGCGTGTGGCATCAGGTTCACTTGGGATGTTTTAAAGGTAGTCGAATGTGTGAAGGCACTCAAATGACTATAGGGCCAACATTGAGACAGTTGAGGATTCTACAGGCCGTGTTGTGGAGACCCATAATATCACGAGAATCTTCTCAGGCTCCGTTGAGAGGTTTCGTGTTTAGAAAAAATCAAAGAGAGTTGTTTCATATCAGCTACCGAAGATTGATTAGGAATCTAGATTGATGGTTCGTAGGAGGCTTTTCGATTTCTACTTTATCAGAGAATGTTAATTGTTCATCCAAGGCGTCATGCCTACCTGTTCGTGAGCATTATGGTTGACATCACCTTAGAGTATGCTTATTGCTTGGGGATTTGTCATGTGTGTCGGACATCAGGTCGCTTGGTAAAAGATTGTCCTTCTAGGGATAAGTGTTCATCGGTTCAGTCATTGAGGCTGATTCTTTCTTGGCATAGCCAGAGTTCTTTATAAGGAAGTGTTAGGGCATTGTTGGGGTAACATGATAGTGGTCATGAGAGATCTGCCGCCAGAGTGGACGCGCAAGCTTTTGGTAGATGGTCTGCGGTTCAGACCAAAGACGACGGTCTGGCTGCCACAAATATTTGAGTTTCAGTCGCTCCCTTGATAACAGTTTGATTTCTTATTCTTACCGCGACAATGTTTTTGTTGAGAGAGTTTTATATTAGGTTTCTTCATAATTAATGTTGGTGTGGTTAATTTATTGGTTCTGTAAGTGTTGGCAGATAAGAGTTTCTCTGCAGGTGGTGAATGTGGGTTGAGTGTGACAGTCATCGTGGACTGATAAATTTACTCTTCCCTTATCTCTCTTGGTGGTGGAAAATATGTTGGGTATAGATTGGTCGTGTGAGCGCGATGTGTGCCTTGGGTTCCAAGCAAAAGTCTCGAAGTTGGATTGGAATAAATCGGTTTGTTGGTGATGTACGCAAAGAATTATTCTCTCAAGCTTGTGTGCCAAGTTCCCGTAATGATAGTTAAGTAAGCCTCGTGGTCTGTGAAATGTTCTTAGTTTGCGTATTTAATGCCCGGTTGGGAGTCCACAGTTTTATAAGGGTAGACGTGTAAGAGGATTTTGATGTGTACTTTGTGGATGAGAGGACTATCATCTTCATCGTGGATTGGGAATCGTGATGGATGACTCACCAAGATTGGTATTTATCACATTATGGCTTAGCATCTACCGAGCTTATAGTGGGATGACTCTGGGTGCAGGGGAGTTTTTGTGGGCAATATTGCCAAGAGATTTATCTTGAGGCATACCTGTACTGGTGCGACAAGTTGTAGTGGTAATGATTGTTATGGGCTGAGGTGTAACGGAGAATGATTGTTGTTCGTTTTTCGAGGTTGAAGATCTTGTTAATGTTGATGGGTTTTGAGATTTCTGTAAGATCATTCAGAAGCTGGGTCTCGTAAGTGGAAGGTTAAAGAGAATTAGTGTTAAGTTTTAGGGTTGATGCGATGTTTGGACTCTAAGAACAAGTTGAAAAGTGTTTTGGACTTATGAATACATTAGGATAATCTTAAGTTCAATGAATTGAGTGTTGTTTATCTAAGTTTAAGATGGATTGTTTTGTACATGGTAACAGTGTAAGATTTTTTTCCCCCGAATGACTTAGTAGGAATGTGGGTTTTGGCTAGAGATGAGTGGAATCAGATTTTATGTTGTAGCAAGATGTGGGAGAGAGAACCATTGGGAAATATTTGAGGAATTGCTAATGTTGTGCGTAAATGTTGTTTAGAATTTGGTGGTTGGAGTGAGGGGGTGTTTAGACCTTTAAGGATAGTTTGGTGGGTTCATCCTTAGTAGAGCTTGTTGTGGTAACAATTTTCTTTCAGAACCGAAGTGGTTTGGCTTAGTGGAAATGCTCAATTTTGGATTAGCATCTGTTTATGTTACAGTAGGTTCAAGTAAATAAGGTGTTAGGTTCTGCAGTAGTTAACCAAGTCGGAAAAGTGAAGGTTGTAATTCCATGATAGATTGACGATAGAGCTTGTTGGACGAGGTTTGTCTGTTATTTGACACGTATGTTATGGTGTTATTAAGTACATTTTGGAAGTACCCTAAAATGTATCTTAAAGAAGTGTCACATTATAGACGCAGATGAGGGTTGAATTTAAGAGCTTTGGAAACGCGAGTGACAGTATAGAGGTTTGTTCACCAAGTGTAACTCGTTCGAAGTGAGTACAGCCTGCCGACGCTTGATGATATTGTTGAGGTTATCTTTGGTTGATCTGTTTTAGGATTTTATATGAGTGTTGTGTTGGACGCTGAGAATGTTTTGTTAAGAGTCTTGTAGAAAGTTGAGGATGTATGCTAAAAGAGTTGGTTAAGAGGGTTGTGGAGAACTTAAGAGCTGTGGATATGCGTGACCAAAATGATGGTTAGATCTTTAGTAATATCATCTTCTTCCCATGCTAAAATTTAGAGGACGAAATTTTTTTAAGGAGTGGAGAGTTATAACGATTCGAACTTTAGATCCGAGAGTCGGGTTAACCCGAAGTGTGGGCTTCGTATGTAAGCCGAGATTTTGGGCTATTGGGAGTATTTTGGGCTTGCCTTAGTGGTTTTGGGGTGGAGTATGATGTTTTGGGAAGGTTATTATGGTAAAAGCATAATTAGAAGACAAAAATGGGTCGTGGTTGTTTATTTTTCTGAAAAATAGGGAGGGTGAGGTCACCATTGTTCCCTTCTCTCGCTCATTCTCATATCCCACCTAAATATAGAATGTTCAAGGTGAAATCTTTAGGGTTTTGGGTGGAAATCACGTTTTGACCATTGAGGGAAGTTTGTTGAGCAGCAAAGGATCTACACACCAAGGTAAATATGAGTTTAAATGGTAGAGTTTTAGGTTTTGGTGGAGTTAGTGTGGATGAACGATAATGGATCTTTGAAGGCTTATTCCTCAACTTTAATTCGAGGTTAGTACACTACTAACTCATATGAATTTCTGCAACTCATAAAACTAGGCTTGTGCATGAATTGTGTGTTTATGGTTTGTTAAGCCTTGGTTGATCGTTAATGGCAAAATATAGATTTCGTTTCCCTAAAGTTTAAAATTGGTAGAAACTCACTTAATAACTTCACAATAACTTGTAGGTTTGATTTGAGGCCTAACATAAGGGTTAATGGGTTGAATGTTGAGTTTTCGAACTCTAGGTTTCGAAATCTTGGTTCGAGTACTGGTACAGGGTGGGTGTGTATCGGTACGCCCTTGTAAATAAGAGGATGAGGTATGAGGAAATACCGGTACAGCTTCCCGTGCATCGATACTCCATGTTTGTAAGAATTCTAGTGGCGAATTCGCGTATCGGTACGCTCGAGGCGTACCGGTACCCATGGTTACATCGCCTAGAAAGGCTTTGTGTACCGGTACGCTAAAGTATGCGTATCGGTACGGATAAGGAATCAGTACGGGGCAATCCAAGTACCGATATAGAGTATCGATACGATACGGAGTGTATCGGTACATCTTGAGGGTTTAATTCTTTCGAACCTAAAAGGGGTATCGGTACTTATTGGGGAGTATCGGTACCTAGGGGAAGTACTGATACCCACTTTGGGGTATCGATACTCGCTGGGCAATCTGTTCAAGTTTATACGTTTTGAGTTCGGGGGTTGTATAATTCGTGGCTAATGCTCTAATGGGTCTCTCATGATGCAAAACAAATGGTAAAACTAAGAATGTGTGTTTCTAATTGCAAATGTGTATTGATTAAAATAATTGTTGGGAATAAATTGTACACTCTTCCATAAAACATAACAACTCGGTAATGCTTGATTGGTTGAATAGAAATAATAGAGACCTGTGGTGGGGCATATGATAATTGTGTGCCAGGTAAGGCACTTGTATGGATCTGTGGTGGATCATGTATGGTTACGTGCCAGGTAGGGCACCTGTTTGGTGGGATTCGGATACCCATGAGTGAGTGTTGCAACACATGAAGGTCATCCGATGCGAGATTTCGGATGATTAAATGAAGGTCATTCGATGCGAGATTCTTGGTGATGATATTTGCTCGATGCGAGATTTCGAGCGAAGACTCGATGCGAGATTATGAGTATATATCTCGATGTGAGATTCTGAGCAACTCGGTGTGAGATTTCCGAGCATGGGTGGGTTTTCCAGTGTCGGGTGACATTGGGCCTCACTCCTGGTTTGTTTATCTATATGGTTATGCCTTTGATATGGTGCTTATTCTTAGCGTGTGCTTAGGCGATTATGGTAGCGTCATTACTTTATCTTATCTTGACATCATTGATGTTGCATTGCTTTATTTATGATTTGCATGAAGCATGGTTGAGTAGCGGTGTATCCACTGAGCTTTGTTAGCTCAGCGTTTGGAATCGTTGTTTTCGTTCGCATGTTAGTAGGTTTGGCATGTTTGTGGATGAGAACCATCATGGAAAGATTCTAGCGTCTCGTCTCTTCCGAGTACAATACTTAGATCATTGGGCTATGTATTCGTAGGATATTTCTGTACCTTGTAAATTGTATTTTGATTTTCAGACGATCGAGTCAAGGTTTATAATGAATTTTAAAAAGAGCTGTATTGTATATATATATATATATAATAAAATAATACATATTTTAGTGGATTTAATGAAATAGATTTTTGGAAATTATTGTGGTTTATGGTTGTAGCATCTCGGTTACGCTCTTAGTAAGTTGAATGCTCTAAGATTTTAACCAAGGTAGGCTTGTTATGATTGTTTATAATAGTGGCTGGAAGGACATTACGAGTACTGTGCAAGACAATAGATGAGTAAAGCCCAAGGATGAGGGTTTGACTGATTTTGTAGGGTTATTTTAAGGAGCTGATATGATCTTGTCTCTTGGTTGTTTTCTATCATGAGTTAGCTTGGGGTGCCAAGCGTGGAGTTAGAAGCTTTGAAGCTCTGAGGAACCAAACTTTTGATAAAGAAAAATAAGGGATCATCACATTTTTAATATCGTTCGGGTTGGTTTAATCAGGTGGCGCAGGACACGACCAAGAAAAGTCGTGGGGAGTGTCATGTTTATCATACATGAGGAACATCGTTGTTAAGAACCCTAGGATAGTGAGTGGGTCGGGAAAGGATGACCCAATCAGATGGACCAATGGTTAGGAGATGCTTAGAGGGTTCTAAGGTAGATGTGGAGTGGGTATGATGAGGTCTTGATTTCAACGTTTTCCTTCTTAAAGGTAATGTATGCAAATGGTAGAAGACATTTCATTGTGGATTTCAGCCTGTATATTTGATATGGTATATCTTCTTGAACCGGTTCCCAAGATACTTTAGTGAGTTTTTCTTGGGTGGAAGGAGAGATCAGTTCTTCCATCTGGTTCAAACTTTCATGACAGTGTTGGGTATGAACGAGATTTTCTACGGTTTAACTGTTATACCCTAAAGTTAGTTACTACTGAAGAGTAAAGGTGGATGAGGTTTAGACTTGGATTAAAGGCTTACCTATAGACGCGTGTGACATCGGGTTCACTTGGGGTGTTTCAGAGATAGTCGATTGTGTGAAGGCACTCAAATGACTATAGGGCTAACGCTGACATAGTTGAGAATTCTACAGGCCGTGTTGTGGAGACCCAGGATATCATGAGACTCTTCTCAGGCTCCGTTGAGAGGTTTCGCGTTTAGAAGAAATCAAAGAGAATTGTTTCAGATCAGCTACTGAAGGTTGATTAGGAATCTAGATTGATGGTTCGAATGAGGCTTCTCAATTTCTACTTTATCAGAGAGTGTTGATTGTTAATCCAAGGTGTGACGCCTACCTGTTCGTGAGCATTGTGGTCGACATCACCGTAGAGTATGCTTCTTGCTTGAAGGATTTGTTATGAGTGTCGGACATTAGGTCGCTTGGCAAAAGACTGCCCTTCTAGGGATGAATGTTCACCGGTTCAGTCCTTGAGGTTGATTCTTTCTTGGCATAGCTAGAGTTCTTTATGAGGAAGTGCAAGGGCATTATTAGGGTAACATGATAATGGTCATGAGAGATCTGCCGTCAGAGTGAACGTGCAAGCTTTTGGTAGATGGTCTGCGATTTAGACCAAAGACGATGGTCTGGCTACCGAAAATATTTAAGTTTCAGTCGCTCCCTTGATAACAGTTTGGTTTCTTGTTCTTACCGCGACAATAATTTTGTTGAGAGAGTTTTGTATTAGGTTTCTCCAGAATTGATTTTGGTGTGGTTAATTTATTGGTTCTGTAAGTGTTGGCAGGTAAGAGTTTCTCTGCAGGTGGTGAATATGGGTTGAGTGTGACAGTCCTCATGAACTCGATAAATTTACTCTTCTTTTCTCTCTCTTGGTGGTGGAAAATATACTGAGTATATACTGGTCCTATGAGTACGATGTGTGCTTTGATTTCCAAGCAAAAGTATCGAAGTTGGGATTGGAATAAATCAGTTTATTGGTGATGTACATGAAGAATTCTTTTCTCCAGCTTGTGTGTCGAGCTCCTGCGATGATAGTTAAGTGAGTTTCGTGGTCTGTGAAACGTTCTTAGTTTGTATAGTTAATGCTCAGTTGGGAGTCCGCAGTTTTAGAGGGTAGATGTGTAAGAGGATTTTGGTGTACTCTTTGTGGATGAGAGGACTATCCTCTTCATCGTGGATGGGGAACCATGATGGGGGACTTACCGAGATTGGTATTGGTATCTATCACCTTATGGTTTGGCACCTACCGAGCTTCTAGTGGGATGACTCTGGGTGCAGGGGAGTTTTTGCGTGCAATGTCGCCACGAGATTTACCTTGAGGAATACCTGTATTGGTAGACAAGTTGTTGTGGTAATGGTTGTGGTGGGCTGAGGTGTAACGGAAAGGGATTGCTATTCGTTTTTCGAGGTTGAAGATCTTGTTAATGTTGATGGGTTTTGAGATTTCCGTAAGATCGTTCAGAAGCTGGGTCTCGTAAGTGGAAGGTTAAAGAGAAATAATGTTAATAATTGGGTTGGTGAGATGTTTGGACTCTAAGGATAGAAAAATATGGTGTTTTGGGCTTATGAATGCATTAGGATAATCTTAAGTTCAATTAATTGAGGGTTGACTATTTGAGTTTATGATGGATTGGTTTGTGCATGGTGACAATGTAAAGATTCTTCGAATGGCTCAGTGGAAATATGGGTTTTGGATAGAGATGATTGGAAACGGATATGGTGCTGCAATAAGATGTGGGAGAGAGAACCATTATGAAACCTTTGAGAAATTGCTAAAGCTTTGCATAAGTGTTGTTTAGAATTTGATGGTTGGAGTGAAGGGGGTGTTCAAGTCTTTAAAGATAGTTTGGCGGGTTTAACTTTAGTAGAGCTTGTTGTGGTAGCAATTTTCTTTCAGAATCGAAGTGGTTTGGCTTAGTAGAAAACCTAGATTTTAGATTAGTATCTGTTTATGCTATAGTGGGTTCAAGTAAATAAGGTGTTAGGTTCTGCAGCAGTTAACCAAGTCAAGAAAGAAGGTTGTATTTCCATGCTAGATTGATGATAGAGCTTGTTGGATAAGGGTTGTTCATTCTTGAAGACGTGGGTTATGGTGTTATTAAGTATATTGAGGAAGTACCCTAAGATATATCTTGAAGAAGTGTTGCGTTATAGACGCAGATGAGGGCTGAATGCAAGAGCTTTGGAAACGTGAGCTTTGGTAGAGAGGTTTGTTCACCAAGTTGTGACTTATTCGAATTGAGTACAGTATGCCGATGGTTGACAATTTTGTTGAGGTTATCCTTGGTTGATCGGTTTTTGGGATTTTATTTGAGTGTTGTGTTGGATGTTGAGAATATTTTGTTAATGAGCCTTGTAGGAAGTTGAGGAGGTATGCTAAGAGATTTGGTTAAGAGGATTTATGGAGAACGTAAGAGTTGTGGGTATGCATGACCTAATGGATGGTTAGATCTTCAACAGTATCATCTACTTCCCATGCTAAAATTTCGAGGAAAAATTTTTCTTTAAGGATGAGAGAGTTGTAACGACCCGAACTTTGGGATCCGAGAGTCGGGTTAAATCGAAGTGTGGGCTTCACGTTTAAGCCTTGAGAGCATTATTGGGCTCGATCCTTATTGTTGGGATTGGGTTGTTGGTTTGAATATGGGTTAAGAAGTATTTAAGAAGGGTATTTTGGTAAATGGCTAAATTGGGTGGTAAGAAAGGGGGAATCTTTATTTTTTCTGCATAATGCAGAGAATGGTGATATCATCACCTTCATCTCTTCATATTCTTTCTAAAACCCAATTTTCCTCCTCCAAACACCCCAATCAAAAGGTAGAATCTTTGAGAATTATGGGAGGAATCTTGTTTTGCCTCATGAGGGAAATTTGATGAGCAGCAAAGGATCTACACACCAAGGCAAGAATAAGTTAAAATGGTAAAGATTTAGGTTTTGGTGGGGTTGGTGTGGATGAACGGGAATGAATCTTTGAAGGCTTCTTCCTCGGTTTTAATTCAAGGTTAGTACACTACTAACTCCTATGAATTCCTGCAACTCATAAAATTAGGCTTTGTGCATGAATTATGTGTTTATAGTTTGTTAAGCCTTGGTTGATCTTTAATGGAAAATGTAGATTTGGTGTTTTTAAGGCTTAAATTTGGTAGAAACTCACTTAATGACTTTATAATAACTTGTAGGTTCTTTTGAGGCTTAACTATAGGGGTTAAGGGGTTGAATACTGAATTTTTGAACTCCAAGTTGTGAGGGGAGTACCGGTACGACTTCTCGTGCATTGGTACTCTATGTTTGAAAGAATTCTAGTGGCGAATTCGTATACCGGTACGCTCGAGGCGTATCGGTACCCACAGTTATATTGTCTGAAAAGGCTTTGTGTACCGGTACGCTAAGGAAGGTGTATCGGTACGGGGCGATCCAAGTACCGATATGGAGTATCGATACAGCACGGAACGTATCAGTACAACTTGAGGGTTCAATTCTTCGGAACCTAATTGGGGTATTGGTACTCACAGGGGAGTATCGGTACCTAGGGGGAGTACCTTTACCCACTTTGGGGTATCGATACTCGTTGGGCAATCTACCCAAGTTTATACGTTTTGAGTTTGGGGGTTATATAATTCGTGGCTAAGGCTCTAACGGGTCTATCATGATGCAAAATAAATGGTAAAACTAAGAATTTGTGTTTATAATTGCTAATGTGGATTGATTGAAATAATTGTTGAGAATAAATTGTACACTCTTCCATAAAACGTAACAACTCGATAATGCTTGATTGGTTGTAATAGAAATAATAAGGACCCGTGGTGGGTCGTATGATAATTGTGTGCTAGGTAGGGCACTTGTATGGATCTGTGGTGGATCATATATGGTTACGTACCATGTAGGACACTTGTTTGGTTCGAGTCTTTGTTTGGTGGGATCCGGATACCCAGTGAGTGTTGCAACACATGAAGGCCATTCGATGCGAGATTCCGGGTGATAAAATGAAGGCCATCCGATGTGAGATTTCGGGTGATGATATTTGCTCGATGCGAGATTCTGAGCCCCGTTTGATGCAAGATTCTGAGCGAAGATTCGATGCGAGATTCCGAGTATACCCCGCTCGATATGAGATTTTGAGTAGCTCGATATGAAATTCTAAGAATGGGTAGGGTTCCCAGTGACATTGGGCCTCACTCCTGGTTTGTTTATCTATATGTTTATGTGTTGAGATGTTGTTTGTTCTTAACATGTGTTTAGGCGATTATGGTAGCGCCATTGCTTTATCTTATCTTGATATCATTCATGTTGCATTGCTTTATTTATGAATTGCATAAAGCATGGTCGAGTGGCGGTGTATCCACTGAGCTTTGTTAGGTCAGCGTTCGATTGTTGTTTCCGTTCGCAGGTTAGTAGGTTTGGCATGTTCGTGGAGGAGCACCATCATGGAAGGATTCCAGCGCCTCGTCTCTTCCGAGTACAATTCTTAGGTCATTGGGCTATGTATTCTACCTTCTATACCTTGTAAATTGTATTTTGATTTTCAGAATATCGAGTCAAGGTTTATAATGAATTTTAAAAAGATCTCTATTGTGTATATATTTTAAAATAATACTTATATTTTAATGGATTGAATAAAACAGATTTTGGAAATTATTGTGGTTTTGGCTAAACTAGGTTGGAAATTTGATGGTTGGGCTTTAGGCTTGAGGCCCTAATGTGACATCCGGGTGAGGGTGTTACAATTTTTCAATTTCATCCTTTTTAGTTGAAGTAATTTGTCCTTTTGGAACCCAAATACTTCTAAAACATTTTCCATTAAAAATCTAGGGGCACTAGATTGTCTTTGATAAAAATTTGATTTTCCAAAATTATTTTTCTTTTGTAATTCCATGGAAATCAAATATTTTTCTTTCTTAAGATCATCCACTTCCTTTTGATGACCTTTTTCTAAACTTTGAAGCAAATTTTGTAAATTTTAAGTTCAAAATCTTTGATTTTTGCTTCAAACTCCAAATTGTTTTTAAAAGCAAATCTTTTTCATTTTTTAATTTTGAAATCAACTTTTTATTTTTCGAAAATAAATCCTTGAACTCAAAAACCAATTCGACATATGCTTCTTGTAACTCATCAAATGTGTAAGAATTAGAAATAAGTGAGTTAGAAGCTACCTCTCTCTCTTGGAAGGCCATAAAGCATAGGTTGCCTGCTTCATCTTCATTGGTGGAGTCTTCATCACTCCATGTTGCCACATATGATTTTTTAAAAGATGATCCCTTTTTGTTGAAGCGAGGGCAATCGTATTTGGTGTGCCTCGTCTTCTTGCATCCAGAGCACTTGGGGGATCCTTCATCTTCTTCTTCGATTCATGCTTGGATTATTCCTTTTCACTCTTCATGAATCGGGCAAACTTTTTGAAGAGATAGGACATCTCTTCATTTTCACTTTCCTCTGACTTGAATCTTTTTTATGGCTTGTGGAGGATTTATGAGCTACTATGTTTAGATCTTCAAATTTGAGCTCCTTGATCTTCTTCTCCTTCTCATCTCTCAATGGCTTAGGCATCATCTCATGGGTAAGAAGAGACCCAATTAGCTCATCAAGCTTGAGCTCTTTTTAAGTTCTTGGCCACAATGATGGTCATCTTCTTGCTCTTTTATGATTCGGGAAATGAGTAAATCAACTTTCGAACAAGTTTATCTTCTGAAATCTTATCTCCAAATCCTTTTAGCTCATTGATAATTGTGGAAAAATGGTCGAACATACTCTTGATGTCTTCATCCGGGTCCATCTTAAAGTTTTTGTAGTTGAGGTTGAGTAGACCAATCTTTGTCTCCTTCACCTCATTTGTACCTTCGTGGATTACTTCAAGCTTGTCTCATACTTCCTTGGCACTCTCACAAGGAGATACTTTTGCATATTCATTCAGGCCTAATGCACAAAATAGAATATGCAAGGCTTTGCAATTGAGCTCCATCATCTTCTTGTCGTTGGCATTCCATTCTATCTTATTTTTTGTTGGCACGAACGGTTTATCTTCAACAAGATCCCATAGACGGTAATCTTTGGCCTTGATGAAGTACATTATCCTATTCTTTCAATAGGCATAATGTTCACCTTTGAAGAATGGTGGTTTGTCAATGGATTGCATCATGGAAATTGGTTAACTTGTTGGATGGTCGAGCTTGCCGGATCGCCTCAATAAGATGTTACTCCTTCTCGATTGAGCCTCGCTCTGATACCAATTGTTGGGCTTGATGAATCAACCAAAATTGCTTGCCAAGTGGTAGATGAGTGATTTCTTGGGTGTTGGTGGTGGAAGTAAAAAGATAAAAAAAATTGCACAAAGGTTTAGAGTGGTTCAGCTTTCTAACCAAAGCCTACATCTACTGGCACTCATCCAAATCCTAATACACTTGAGCATATAATGACATTTAAGCTCACTAGTGTTGTCTATACAAAGAATGGGAATTTAAGACCTTAAGACAATTTTGGCATCATAATGTTGTTGGCATTGAGATCATTAGTTGTTACTGAAGCTTGAAGGTCCCTTTTATACTCCCAAATGAGTTCCTAGCCGTTGAAGACCGTCAGGGATGATTTGGAGCCGTTGGAGACTCTATTTTCTGTAATAAATACAGTTTTGTAGCATTTGCTATCGGTACGCGGGTAGGCGTATCGGTATTGGTACTAGCTGTTATGGTCATTTCTGGCTAAGCGTATCAGTACGCCTTGGTTCGTATCATTACGTCGTATTAGAATACTAGGAGTGTATCGGTACTACCTGCAATTCAAAAGACCGTTGGGAAATAGCCGTTGGGGTGGTTGAAAATAGGATCAGTATGCGTATAAGCGTATTGGTACGACCTTATCTGTATCGGTACGCCTAGGGGCGTATCGATATAGTTTTTCGGTTCTGGAATTTTCCTGTAGCAAAAACTCTTATCTGTATCGATACGGGGTGTAACCATATCGGTACGGACGTGTTTAAATTTGAAGTTTGGCTACTTAGAAACATTTAAAACACTTCCAAAATCTCTCAAAAACTGCTCAAACTTATTTTCAAGTTGTTTGGACTTAAAAACATTTTTGAAACCTTTTCAATTTTGTCCAAAACTATTTTTCAATTATCATATCAAAACAAATATCCTAACAAACTGCCACCTATCTCATTAATAGGATGCCCAGTAAAGTTCTCAAATTCAGGACACCTAGGGATGTTTTCTTGGAGAGTTTTCCCAATTTTAAACCTATGTCTTTTGTCCTTCCCTTGAGAGTCTTTGGTTGTACAGTCTTTGTTCAAAACATAGATCCCTCTAAAACCAAACTTGACCCTAGATCCTTAAAGTGTGTCTTAGTTGGTTACTCTTCACTTAATAAGGGTTACAGATGTTTTCATCCTCGAAATTTTTTTACTTCTGTGGATATTACATTTTTTGAGCAGGTACCCTATTTTTCGAAGGCTGCAACTCAGGGGGGAGTTGAGATGTGTTCCAGCCTCAACCTAATCAGGTTTATCATTTAGTTTCTTCAGCACCTCTATTTTTTGATAATCATGAATTTTTGAAACCTCAAAATTTTTCCAAATCCCCTGCTCCTTCACCCATCCAGTGTTAAAACGTGCGTAAGGCGCACTAAGGCGATATGGGTTTTATAGCCAAGGCGCAAAGCACGTGCCTTATTGAAGTAAGACGTATTTTTTGAAAATAAAAGATATACATGTTTTTTCCAGTTGTGTAGTCAAGTAAAAAGAACAGTTTAAGCAATGTAAACACCAAAAAGTATTTATAATCAACATTTTATGTATTAAGCACCACTTCAAAATTATTTACATTCAATAAAATTTTGGGTGATACGAATAATGAGATTCTTTGAATGTTCAACTTCAACATGAACCAATCAAGGAGAATTTATGAATGCACATGAAGCAGAGTACTAAACAAGAAAAAAATAGTACTTTAAAAAGGACTATAAATTCAATAAAAGCTCTTCATTTCATTTACCTTTAACTTTCCAATCAAAAAGCATGACATTGCATTTTATCATGCAATATGAAATTTTCTATACTGTAAATAGAAAAGGTAGTTATATAATAATTTCAAAAGGATATATAATAATATGATTTAAATTAAGGAATTATATCTAATACACTAGCGATGGTAATTAAAACAAGTGCCTTAATTTTAGGGACTCGGGTTAGGGTGTAGGGTTTAAGGGTTTAGAATTTATGGGTAATGGTTAAAATTTAGAGGTTAGAGTTAGAATTTAGGGTTAAAAGGTTAGGGTTTAGGTTTTAGGCTAATATGGTGAAGATTTAGGTTTTAACCTATAAACACTAAATTCTAACCTTGAACCCAAAATTCTATTCACAATGACTAAATTCTAAACTACTAAATCTAAACTCCTAAACCCTAAAATAATTAAATTTAGTTCAAGTTGTAAAACTCAACCAAATTAATTTGAATTTAAATTCGATCCAATTTAATTAATGTTTGTATATATCGGGTGTTATGCTTTAAGTTCAAATTACACATTAACTCGACTAGGTTAATTTAAATTTTATTTGATTAATGTTATTTTTGTGTGGTCCCCACTTTTGGCCCAAGTTAGTATGTAAAACATAATAAAAAAAGACAAAAAGATCAAAAAGTTGAACAGACGCGCCTTGGGCGCGCCCTGCTACGCCTCATATGCGCCTTTTTAAACATTGCACCCATCACCACAGATTACTCCTACAGCTCCTCACACCTCACCTAATCTTACTCTTAATCCCCTTAAGAACTACAGGTTTATACCAAAAAAAGTCTATCCCAAAGACTATTTTGCAATCTAACACTTGTTGAGAATTGCACTTGAGTCCAATTGCCAGTGAAGAAACAAGAGGTAATTAGGTAACTGAAATTCTTTCCCACTTGCTTGAGTTTGAGTATCTGCCTATTGATAAAAGCAAAGGGGTTAGAGAGAGTACAAAATACCTTATTCAAAAGTATGTTGGTTATAGTAATTTAATGTAATCTTTTAAGGCTTTTACAGCTTGTTTAGATAAAGAGTAGATACCTACAACTATTGAGGAGGCATTACAAAATCTTAAGTGGAAGAGGGCTTTTGAAGAGGAGGTTGAAGCACTGGAAAAGAATGAAACCTAGTTTGTTGTTGATCTTCCACAAGGAAAGAAACCTGTGGGTTACAAGTGGGTCTTTGCCATTAAATACAATGCCGATGGGAGTGTGCACAGGTACAAAGTCAGACTGGTGGCCAAAGGCTTCATACATACCTGTGCGATTGACTACAAGGAGACCTTTGCTCCAGTAGCCAAATTAAACATTGTCAGAGTGTTAATGAGCTTGGCTGTGAACAGTGACTGGAAGCTACACCAACTAGACATTAAGAATGCCTTTCTTAATGAAAAGTTAGAGGATGAGGTGTACGTGAAAATACCATCAGGCTTAGAGTTTGCAGGTTGTGAGAAGAAGGTTTTTTTACTAGAAAAATCACTCTATAGATTGAAACAATCTCATAGAGCATGGTTTGACAGATTCACAAAAGTTTTCCTTGAGAGTAGATATCAGCAGTCTCTAGCAGACCCATACATTATTTTCTAAGGTAACTTCAAATAACAAGAGGGTTATCTTAATAGTTTATGTGGATGATATAATTTTGACATGTGATGATGCTGAGGAAATAAGTCATCTAAAAAATTTGTTGAGCAAGGAATTTGAGATAAAAGACCTAGAAAAACTTAGATATTTCCTAGGCATGGAGGTAACTAGATCAAGCGAAGGATTGGTCATTAACCAGAGGAAGTATGTCCTGGATTTACTCACTGAAATTGGAATGTTAGGCTGCAAACCAGTCGAAACACCCATGGATGCGGGCTTGAAATTTAGCCAAGGTGATTCAAGTCCAAAAACAGATAAAGGGTTGTATCAAAGGTTAGTTGGAAAGTTAATTTATTTATCTTTAACTAGACCTGACATAGCTTTTCCAGTTAACATTGTTAGTTAGCATATGGCTGATCCTAATGCAAAACACATAGAAGCTACAAAGAGAATTCTAAGGTATCTAAAAGGGACATCAGGCCATGGTTTGATGTTCAAGAAAACCTTGGACAGGACAGTAAAGATCTTTACAAATTCTAGTTGGGCAAGTGAACTGACAGATAGAAGGTCAACCAGTGGATATTGTTCTTTCGTTTGGGGGAACTTGGTCACTTGGAAAAGCAAGAAGCAAACAGTTGTTTCGAGGAGTAGTGCAGAGGCAGAATTCAGAACATTAGCCCTTGAAACGTGTGAAGGAATTTGGTTGCTAAAACTGCTCAAGGAGCTGAGAGTGAGTGAAGGTGAAAAGTTTGAAGTGTTCTGTGACAACCAGTCTGTAATTCAAATTGCCAAGAACCCTATTCAACATGACAGAACAAAGCATGTTGAAATTGACAGACACTTCATGGCAGAGAAGCTCACAAGTGAAGTGGCAGTCTTAAGTTATGTTCCTACTAAAGAGCATGTAGTAGACATTCTAACAAAAGCTTTACCAAAAGCTTTTTTCGAGAAATTCAAATTCAAGATGGGATTATACAATGTATATTCTCTAGCTTGAGGGGGAATGTAAGTTAATCTGACGTAAATAGTTGTATTTCATTATTAGTAGTAGTTTTAGTTAAAGTCTACTACCTAGAAGAGTTGAAAGTCTAATGTATGTAGGACTAAAAGTCTATTGTAAGTATGACTCCTAATTGTACCCAAAGTCATATCCTAAGCCTATAAAATGATGTAATCTATGTAACTTTATTTTTTATTCGAATACAGAAAAATTGATTTCTGTTTCTGTTTCTCTTCAGGTACCAATGATCCTCTTCTGGCCTGTGTTTTTCTGCTCTTAAAATGTCTGAAATTTTGTTGTGTAAATAAATACTCTTTGAAAATTCAGAAAAGGTCTTGCAGTTTGATTCATATGCTTGATGATCATTAACTTGCAGATCTTCAATCCGTAATGTGTTTCGGTAGAGATGACAAAGGTGTGGACTTGGATTCCTTTCGGTTCAAGTCATTTATTATTCCGGATACAATTAGTTCGCCATGTTTCTCGGAGTTTGATTTTTTTTTTTAGATTCTGATTTTCAACTTTTTTTATAAATTAAATCAGGTTTGAGTTTCTCCGAAGGAATTTTCGGATGTATGCTCAGGGGAGGTTGGCATGAATTGTACGCATAAAAAGGTTGTGAATAGACAGATTAAAAATGGGACATTATTACTACTACTACTTCAACGAAGAGAGAAAACAGAAAAGTGAAAAAAAAAAGGGAAAAGAAAGATGGGTGTTGTTTGTTTCTTTAGTATGATGGTTTTGTTGGTGCCTTGGTTTTCTTTCTTGTTTTTGCCATTATTATTACGGCTAGGCATGCAGTGCAGCATGATTGCTGTTTGGAACTTGGACCACAATGAAAGCTCTATCCCTAAATCGAAAAAAAAACAAGAGAACATGTTATTGAAGAATTCGGACCTATCTTTTCTTGCAACTTCCCTAAACTATTCATTAGGTGAAGACTTTCACGTGCACTTGTCTAGGTTTATGTTAGTTTCTCTTTTGCATAATTTTTGTATACCATTAGTATTTTAATAATACGACCCTTGGATTGTTTTGTATGTAAAATTTTGAAATGATTTGATATTTCTATCGCATCAATGGACAATATTGTGTTTAATTAATGAATCTTTTATAAATTTAACAAGTAATAATGTATTTTTAATTTACTCACGTATATGATTTACATTATTAGAAAGAAATATAGTAGTTGAATTGAAATTGTTAAGCCCTTCTAGAGTTACAGAAGTACACTAAACTAGTATTGTTTTATACTAATATAAATGGATGTTTGTATCTATATAAATATAAGAAAGGTGTAAACAATTTGAATTTAAGTTTAATTATATTGATGCAATTTGAGTCTTAATCTGTACCGATTATTTATGTAATGTATGGGAAGACATGACTTCAAGTATAATTAAAAGTGTAATGTCGAGGGTTCTGGATGGTTTGTGGTATAAATTTTTATAATTACATTAGTTTGTGTAATTGTTTAAAAGAAATAATATTAGATTGGAATTTTGGGTCTTTTCTATTTTTTTATTTAAAAAAATCTCAAGATAAGTCTACGTTACAACAAGCTAATATACGACTAAAATACGGTACAACCGAAATATGAAAAAAATATAGAACCTAAAATGTTACTCACACAATTGAAATACTATACATTTTGATAACATTTTAAGTTGGTGGTAGGTTTCAAAACTTGAAAACAAGTTTCAAAACTTGTGAAAAAAATATTTTGATAATATTTTAGATTGTAACCTAAAATATTATATTTTTTATAACATTTTAAATTAGTAGTATGTTTTGAAATTTATAGATAAATATCAAAACTTGTCCTAAAAAATATTTTAATTAGTGTGAATAATATTTTAAGTTTCATATTTTTAAACATTTAAATTGTGTTGTTTTTTTTAACTTTAATTAAAAAGCCACACACCCAGGATGAATGTGTCGAAAGTCAAAGACTAGGGCCACCTGCCCTGGTTGAAGGCATGGAGTAGAAGAAGGGACGTTATGCGGCGTCCTTTGCTGGCCCTGTGGAGGCTAAACATGCCAACGTGGGTGTAGTCCTCTCCTCAATCTAACATATAGATATTAGATAGATTATAACGGCACGTTCCTATTGGTTTGGTGACTGTTGAGTCTCCATTCTTGATTCATGGCCGGTCCTCTCCCGTCCCCCTTTCACATTTATCAACACCATATATTACATTTTGAGGCTTGTCCCCTCGTTTCGTTACGAACTCTAATTTAATTTATTAGTTAATTAATTCAGATCAAGTATTATGAAGATTTATTATAAGATAATTTTTTCAATCGATTGTTTCGTTCACAACGTTAAGAATTGAACTTTTGATATTACTTAAAAGATCTAGCATCTCATTTCGCTAGATTAACTAGAGGTTGAACTTGAATTTCATGTTCAATTTGATATATTTGATTGTAAACTATTAGAAAGAGTAAGGATATTTTGATACTTAAACTTGATTTTAAGGTTCAATTTGATATGTGAACTTGAATTTTATTATATAAATTATCACAACAATTTAATTGCACTAAAAATTTGAAGGTTAAAGTTCAATTCGATATCTAAACTTGGCCTTTTAGATAAAATCATTTTAAAAACGTAGGTACCAAATTTTATTGGATTTTTAAAATTGTTATGAAATTTTCATAATTTTTGAATTCTTATGAAATTTTCATTATTTTTTAATTTAAATATTAATTAAATAAATTTTTTTTATTATTTTTAATTTTAAATTTAAAAGATTAATAGACTCTTTCTTCTTCAATGTTTTATTAGTTGGTGCGAGTGTGTGAGGTGTGGTCCTGTGTCTATACGCACCCCACCTCCCCTTGTCCTTGTAGCATTTAGTCCTTTACTTTCGGCTGCTTTTCAAAACAAAGATTCAACCTTCCTACCTGCTCGGATTGGGTTGGTTTTCGCAATCGCTCTGTTGTTTTTCACGTGATTTCCCACGTGCTCTTTTTTCTTTTTTAAGTTTTGCATGGAAAATTATTTAAATTTAAGGGTTTTTGAAGCATTTATGAACTTTTGAAAAAAATTAATAAATTTTTAAATTTTTTTACTTAATCAAGTCCCCAAATTAATAAAGTAAATTGATTAAGTTCTTTAACTAATTTTGACCATCAATTTTAATGGTTTTTTCTTAAGATATTACTGCCACGTGACACTATAGTTCTGTCATGTGACATTTACAGATTTTTTAGAAAATTATTTTTTATAACTTTTTAAGTGTTTTAGAATTTTTAAAATTAAAAAAAAATAAAAATAAAATAATTTTAGAAATGTCAAGTGACAACATTGTAACATGAAACGTTGCACCAACTAATTAAAAAAAACTATTAGATTTAAAAGTCGATGTTAGTCAAAAGGGTGGAATGATAAAATTTTAGAGTATAAAAGGCTTAATTGGTGTAAAAAAATCAAGAGCTTAATTATTTTTTCTCAAAAGTTCAAGAGTTTATGATACTCTTAAGCCAAATATTTATAATATGGTTTTAAAACACTTCGTATTGAATTTAAATTTTTTTTTAAGTTTAATACAAATTATACTATATTATATTATATTAGTTTGTTAAAATAATTATTGTTATTAATTATTTTGATTAAAATATTAATTGTTAGAATTAAATCATAAATTAATATAAAATCTAAACCCATGATCTATCATGTCAAATCATCAAGAACAATAAACCGAAAGTGGAAGAGTACCTGAATTAATCGATAGATGAAAACCTTGAATCTTTTGATGAAGATCGCCTACAAGGTGGTTGTGATCTTCAAAGAAGATATGTTAGCCCTTGCCGTAAAAACTCTCTAACGGGGACAAGAGTAATTCAAGTTAACCTATTTCTTGGGAACCACTACCTCTTTATATAATTGATTATTAAATCAACTATTAAATATTTATAACTCTGCCCTTCATTGAATTATAAATATATCTTATAGTATCTACACTTTTATTTCCATGACACTTTAATACCTACGAAACGCCTAACAGAATTGGTCACTTGATTTTGTGTCATACTTTATAATAGCGTCATACATATTACATATGTGCCCACAATTACGGATTTTAATCCAACAATCTCTCACTTGGGCAACATATGTTTCCTGATAAATGTACAACCTTATGAGCTCAAAAATTTGCTATTATATAATAGGTATTCTATAACAATTTCGTCCATCAACTATATCCATATAGGATCAAAGCAGCCTTTGTCATATCAATCATGACTAGACCCATCAATGGTCACATATACAAATATAGTCAAATGACATAGATCAATCATATGCGTAGCATGAAAAATTACATGAAATATGAACCGAACATGTCTATTTCCAACTGGTCCTCCTAAACCTTAGTGAGATCAAACTTTACTAAATTCAGAGTGTTCATAAACCAAAAGAACTTTATTTCTACAGAAAATAATCTTAAATATCTTTAAACTGAAGTAACCAAAATTGTGTCTAAAACGAATGAGCATTTTTTCAAAATTACAAACTCCCACTAAAACTGAATATCTTTAAACAACATTACACCCACATGAGTAGTGTGCTCATGAAAGACCTAGGGTGATAGTTTCTTAATAAGCGCGCAATTATGGAGTTTGTACCAACATGCTCTATAGACACACAATCACTCTAAATTTTCTTTAACAACTAGGAACGTAATATTTATGTGCTTCAAGTTTGAAGTGTTCCTATTATTTATAGAATAAATGGATGCATATTTATTGTCACAGAATAACTAAAATGGTCTTTCTATTCAATCTATAAATAGCAGCCCATGTGACTAAATTCTTTTGCATCAATATTCTAATAGAATCAAAGTCTGTAAACTTGGTGATCTCTAACTTACCAGAACTCCTATATGTGAGCATTTAATTTTTGTTCTCTAAACATATATCATAACCCTATTGGCTGCTATCCAATGGTTCAAACTAGGATTGCTTAAATATCTATCTAACATTCCAACAATGTACGCAATATCCGAATGCATACATACTTGAGCATAAATTAAGTTCTCAATAGATTATGCATATGGAATCATTTGTATTTTCTAAATTTCAATGTTACTTTTAGGGCATTGAGAGAGACAATATTTGTCTTTTTTAGCAATATGAGTAGCACTTGGTTTACTCCCACTGAACTTGTAGTACATACAATTGTCAACCAAATTTATCTCAAAACCAAATGAGATAATCAATATGAAATTTATAATTTCATTAGTGAGAGTCCTACTTAAGCTCATAGATGGATTTCTTTAATTTACATATCATTGATATTGTATCATAAGACACAACTCTATGATTGTACCATATAAATAGTTTCTTCAATGTCGCCATTGGAAAAAATAAGCTTAACATCTATCTAATGTAGCTTAAGACTAAAATGAGCAACAAGTGTAATAATTATCTTGAAAGAGTCTTTCAATGAAACTTAAGAGAAAGTCTTTACAAAATCAATATCTTCTTATAGAGTATATCCTTTAGATACAAGATGTGTCTTATACTTATCCACATTACCATTTGCCACATTACCATTTGCATCCATCTTGGTGTTAAATATCTATTTACAACCAATTGGTTTGCACCTTCAGGTAAAGGGACAAGTTCCCAAACTTTATTGTCTTGCATAAAATTATACTATTCTTATATGACATTAATCCATTGTTGAGAGTTAGAACTTTTATGGTTTGATGGAAAAATGATTAAGTCATTTTCTATCATTCCATCATTATCCTTATTTTCCTGAAGAAATACAAAGTAATAATCGGGAATAGTATTTCTCCTTCCTCTCGTGGATATCTTTAATGACACTTGTTTTTGAGTTTGTTCTTCTGAAAACAATTACCTTATCTTAAATGGGAGTTATTCAACATTGTTTTGCTGAGGTACTTGATTCACTTCTTGATTAATGATAGGTGTGAAAACCTAAACATCGTCAAAAGTGATAGTAGGAATTAAATTATAATCCAATTCCTCATCAAAAACAATGTATCTAACCTTATTTCTCCATCCAAACTCAACATCCTAAAAAAATATAGATCTCTCCTTAAATAATTCTTAATTGTGGGATCATAAAACTTATAACACATTGATCACTCAAAATAACCGAAGTAGTTGCTTGCTTTTGAAGTTTAATTTCTTCACACGTGTCCTAACTTATTACAAAAGAAATCAACCCTTTGTAACTTATTGTTGTTTCTTTTGAGTAGGAGCCTTAGCAACTTTATCCCAATATATTTTTATTATCCTTATTCTTAGAGACACTAACTAAATTAGCACTAACCGAATGAGTACTTTTACCCTTATAATGCTTCAAATTTTCTTCCTCTTTAACACAATGAGAAATGAGCTCAGTTAGAGCCTATTTCTCCTTTTGACAGTTGTAACTATTTTTGAATTGGTTATACTATATAGGAAGAGGTACCATAATCATAAGAACAAACAATTGTTAGAAAATTCGATCTTATGTGCCTTAAGTTTTGAAGCAATATTAAATATTTTCATAATATACTCCCTCACATTTCCTTGGCCCTTATACTTCATAGACATCAAAGAAGGCATAAGTGATGTCATCTTAACCTTAATGTTTTGGGTAAAACATTTCTTAATTTCGTCAAGGAAACCCTTAATATGAGTAATCTCTTTAGATTTTTTTACTCTTTTTTTTACTCCTAAAGACTTATAGAATGTTATTCATTATAATCATTAGACTCGTGCGATTTGAACAATCTCACCTCTCAAAATCCCTTTTATGGGTGCTTACCACGGTGAGAGGTGCAAGTTATTCTTCCCTTAGTGCAAAGTCTATGTTCATACAACCAAATACTATATGTAAGTGTCTTTTCTATTCCTTGAAATTTGTTTCACTAAACATGAGTGTAAAATGTATTTAACAAATATTGTGACAACAAAGATAAATTACCTAAATATAGAACAAAAATAAGTAAATAAAATAAAAACAAGCTCATATAAATATTCATAAGTAAACAAATAAATTCAAAATAATTGCTAGTTCCCCTCAAGATACCAAGCACAACATTAATATCAAGTCTTTAGACAGTAATATTAACTGTAAGCGGTACTCTTGTTGTAGCAATCAAACATTAACAATAAACTATGTCAAACAATAGATTAATCTTTGGACTAACGTATTGCTTACATAAAATACCTTATAATTGTCACACATTTATCGTCACAGTTGTCGTTGTAATTCTGCCAAATATTAACTTTCCTTTGGGCCAATTAATAAACACATGAATTACAAAAACCCATAATTATCTTAATATTTTAAATAAACTAATCTACACAAAAGCGGTCACTTTGGTGACATTATGTTTCAATTAATCCATTAAAATATTAGACATCCGAAGCCAAAATATGAATTTAATTGTTTCAAAATATTTGTCTTAATTTTATCTTTCAATCAAATTAAAAGATAACCAAAATAATAATAAATTTGAATAAAGGTAAACCTTATATCAAGATACCGGACACTCCATTAATATTTCATCTTTGGACAAAACATTAACTTGCAAGTGATATCTTGGTACAGTAATCAAACATTGATAATAAGAACATGTCAAACAGAAATCTTTCTTTGGGCCGATTTATTGCTCACATATAAAACTGAATAATTATCACATGTTTATTACCACAGTTGTACATGTAATAATGCTAATTGTTAACCTTCCTTTGGGCCAATTAATACTTACATAATCCGAATTACATGCACAAAAGCTTTTGCATATTAAAATAAAATAATTTCTACAATAGAGGTCACTTTGGTGACTTAATGCTTCAATTAATTTATCTTAAAATATATAACATAAATGTACCGATATCCAAATTTAAAATTATGTAACAGTCAAAACTGAAATTTTTGATAACGCTTAAGTTTCTGAAATAACCCAAATAAAGTTGTCTATATAGGGCTATCAGAAATCGAAAAACTGAAATCTTTGCCCGTTTCTCAAAAAATTCCTTAAGCATGCATTTATCAAAATAAAAGATTGAATTCAAAACAATTTTTAACTAAAATTCAAAATGATAAGTATCATGCAGATGAGTAATTCATATAATGATCACATAAAACCTTAAAATATCCCTAATAACCTAATGATCACAATTGAAACTTTTGGTCAAATTGAATAGAATATGAATTTCATAAGATTAATGACATGCTTTCCAAAACCAAAACTAAATGTATATTAACATTAATGACATGATTAAGCCAAATGTGAAACAAATTTAAGCCAAATGTTATGCACAAAACTAAATAAGTTTCAACAAATTTAACCATAATTTATTAGATTAATCCGAATATAAAGCTTCGAGAGCTAACCTCATTATAAAGTTTTCAAGTCACCGTAAATTTACCACAATAAAACTCGAGTCAAACTTTTTTTTTGAATTACTAACGATCAAAACTAAAATTTTGATCAAACCGAATTGAATATATATCTTAAATCAAATATATATTTCATAACTTTATTTACTATATGCAATTGTTAAAGCAAAAGCAATACAAAAAAATAGGGGCATAATCATATTCTGGAAACAGTTTAATATTACTAATGAATGCCCAAAAAATGATTAGACACTTATATTAATGAGCATTAAAACCTAAATTCAACAGAAATTGCATATGCTATTGTATTGATTCTAAATGTTAGAATCCATTAAATTGAAAACCCAAATTGTGAATTGCCGATTAAAAGAACAATCAACGACAAAACTCAAAATCCAAATTGCCGATGCATAAGGGTTATCGAATAAAGGTTATCACACATAAGGGTAATCGTAAAAATTAATAACAATCAAAATATTAAACCCTAATTCATGCAAAACAAAATTCAAAGATATAGATCCAATCATTATACGGGAGATTTAATCCCACGAATCATAAACCCAAAATTTTGATATCATGAAAAACAAAACATGTATGCACCGCAGAATGACACAAGTGCAAACCTGATTTCCTTCATTAATTCTCGTTTCAATTACTTAGCCATATCAAAATTATTCGAAAAGGTGTTATATTATAACAGTCGGAGAATACCCCAAATCATAGAGTTGCTTCGTATCAAAACAAACGTCATCAGATTAAATTATCACATAATCTTTGAGAAAACCTAAAATCTTTGGTATTAATATTTAAAGATTCAACATTAATCTTTAATCCAAATACCAAACCTATAAAATCTTAAGAACGAATCAATCTATTCTCAATGATTCAACATGAAGAGGCGCTAATGCCACTTGTTAGAATTAAATCATAAATTAATATAAAATTTAAACTCAGGATCTATCATGTCAAATCATCAAGAACAATAAACTGAAAGCGGAAGCGTACCTGAATTAATCGATAGATGAAAACCTTGAATCCTTTGATGAAGATCGCCTAAAAGGTGGTTGTGATCTTCCAAGAAGATAGGTTAGCTATTGCCGTAAAAACTCGGGGACAAGAGTAATTCAAGTTAACCTATTTCTTGGGACCACTACCTCTTTATATAGTTGATTATTAAATCAACTGTTAAATATTTATAACTCTGCCCCTCATTGAATTATAAATATATCTTATGGTATCTACAATTTTATTTTCATGACACTTTAATACTTATGACACGCCTAACATAATTGGTCACTTGATTTTGTGTCATACTTTATAATAGCATCATACATTTTACATATGTGCCCACAATTGCGAATTTTAATCCAACATTAATTTGTTTTTTAAAAGCATTTCGACATGTAAAAACTCCACGACAGCATAGTGAATTAAAGGGAGTTTTTAAAGAAAAATCACAGTAATGTTTTAACTAGTATAGTCAACAGTATTATTTGTCTGAACCAACTAATGATATTATAAAAATATAATAATTAAATAATATAAATCTAAAGTATGATGATTAAATTCTCATAAATATATTAGAGAGAACATAAATTATAAAAAATTGAAGTATGAATATTCACAATTTGACAAAAAAATCTTTAATTTAACTTTTTCTCTTATAAATGTTGAAAAAATATCACATGAAATTATATATATTTAAACAATTTTTTTTTGTAAAATAAAGTAAAATTTTAGGTATGTTGAGAGATAAGAGATTCATGTGTAAGTATCATGCATCATTTCAAGTATATATGAAAGTGATGGAAGTTGAGAGTGAAGTACGAAGAAAGTCAAATAAAATTGCCTAATAAAAACCTATATTTTTTATATTATTTAAATAAATCTTAAATTTTCAATCAAATCTTTGATTTGTATTAAGAACTCGTAGTATAAATGAAAAACAAAATAGCAGTTTAACGTTTTTTTTAAAAAAAAAGAAATATTATAGAATTTTTGTTTGTTTATTTGATTGTTTAAAAAATAAAGGGGGGAAACCTGAAAACTTACACAAATTAATTTTTTTGCCTTTTAAGGTTAAAAAACAAAAAGAGTAGGGTTTAAGAAAAGAAAATCAAAGTAGTAGGTACAAGAAAATGAAAGTAAATGTATAATTATGGAAAATTTTATTATATGAATTTGTTCCATTATGTCATCTTGATCTAAAATAATAAAAAATATAATTTTTTTCGTATAATAATTTTTCTATATTTATATGTTGTGATTTCAATTTTTTTATGCCATGTTTTTTAAAGGATGTATCTTTTATTTTTTTTCATGTTAACATGGAGTGGTGATTATATAGAAATTAATTTTGAATAAATTGATGACAAGAGAATGAAGCAGATAATTTTTCTGTTGAAAGTAATGAAAATAATTCATGAAATAATTAATCACTAATGCCGATATTTCGACATATATCATATATGACGTAGACAACCTTGAGCAGCCCCGTTCTTGCCCATGTATTATATATATGTTACCCAACAACAACAAAAATCTAAGCAGTGAGTCTCTCTCTTCTTTCCCAGCCTCTGCAAATCCATTGTCTTTTTTGTTGTCGGGACTAATTCATTAATTACCCATGGTGAAGGAAGGAGACCACGGCTCATTTAGCGGCAAGGACTACGTGGATCCCCCGGCGGCGCCATTGATCGATGCGGCAGAGCTCACGAAATGGTCATTCTACAGGGCTTTGATAGCCGAGTTGATCGCCACTCTGCTCTTCCTTTACATCACCGTCTCCACTGTAATTGGCTACAAAAGCCAGGCCAAATCCTCCACCGATCCGTGTGCCGGAGTAGGTATTCTCGGCATCGCCTGGGCCTTCGGCGGCATGATTTTCGTTCTCGTTTACTGCACTGCCGGTATTTCTGGTAGGCTCACGGATTTTCGATAGCATTTGTCACGTCTGCAATCGTTTATGAGGTTCATTTAATTATTTTTAGTGTTTTGCTGCTACCAGGGGGTCATATTAACCCGGCGGTGACGTTTGGTCTGCTGTTGGCTCGGAAGGTGTCGTTGGTCCGAGCCATTGCATACATGGTGGCTCAGTGTTTGGGCGCCATATTTGGGGTAGGGCTGGTTAAGGCTTTTCAGAAATCATTCTACAACGGGAATGGAGGTGGAGCCAACGGTGTTGCTGCTGGTTACAGCACCGGAACTGGTTTGGGTGCAGAGATTATTGGAACCTTTGTTTTGGTTTACACTGTTTTCTCTGCCACTGATCCTAAGAGGAGTGCTAGAGACTCCCATGTCCCGGTAAGTATTGATATGGATTATTAAATTTGCATCATTACAAAGTATAACAAATTGGGTTATTGTTTTTAAAGGTATTGGCTCCACTTCCAATTGGGTTTGCTGTGTTTATAGTTCACTTGGCCACCATCCCGATCACCGGCACCGGCATCAACCCTGCTAGGAGCATCGGAGCTGCTGTTATTTACAACAACGACAAGGCCTGGGATCACCATGTCAGTATCCTTCTCAAAGCCTTTACGTTCACTTCATTTGATTTCAACTTTTCATCACCTTAATTTTTTTTGATCATTTTCAGTGGATATTTTGGGTTGGTCCCATGGTGGGAGCAGGCATTGCAGCATTTTACCACCAATTCATCTTGAGAGCAGGAGCTTCCAAGGCTCTCGGTTCCTTCCGGAGCCAAACCCAAGTTGTTTAGTGGGAACATAAAATTTATTACAAAGTGAAGAATAATGAGTAAGGGGAGGGCCATGGGAATGTAAACAAAGTAATGGTTGAGAATGATCCCCTTTTATGCTTTCAATCAAAGTATAGGCACATTGTTACCTTTATGTCTCTCAATTGGCACTTATAATGTAAAAAGGACTATTACATCTTATGTACCATGTAGTGGCGGTTGTTTTTGAAGGTATTGGGAGCACCACTTGTAATCTAATGGCTAGTGGGGGAAAACAAAAACAAAAAAAATCTAAATGCTAATCCAAAATGTGGTGGTTCCAAATGAAAGACAATTGCTTGATTTGAAAGAAAAATCTAATTCTTATGCATATATTCTCCATCTTTATTTTTTGTGTTGATTCTAAATACACATTAGATTGAAGATTAATTTTTATTAAGCTAAAAGTGTTGAAGGTAAAGTCTTTTTAATAAGTACGTTTTTTAAGATTTGAATGTATTAGTAAGACACGTACTTTAAATGATCGAATTCACGTTCGAATTTTAAAAAATATATTATTAGAAGGGCTAATTTAAACACAAATATAAACCGTAAAACGAACGTATATAATATTAGAAAATTTTTAAGAGTAATTATTTACAATGGCGGAGCCATGATTTTCAATTAGTAGGGTCAGAGTTAAGGATGAACATTCGATCAAGTCAATTCGAGTCGAGTCAAAAAATTTCGAGCTATTCGAGTTGATGCGTCATATTTTACAACTCAAACTTTATTTGAAATTTTTTCGATTCGAGTCGAGTTTTCGAGTTCCTATGAAAATTTAATTTTAATTATTTATCATGTTATAGTACGGTTTGATTTCAATTTAAATCACCTTCTCTAATCATATAAGATATGCATATATATATATATATATATATATTTCTTCATATTTTTTCATATGTTGCAATATTTCTTCATATTTTTATATATCGGTATATATTTGTAATAAAAAATTGAGGGACTCGTCTCGAACTTAAAAATAAATTCATTAATTACTAAAAAATTCGAGTTATTCGAGTTTCTATTTTACAACTCAAACTTTATTTGAATTTTTTTTGAGTCGAGTCGAGTTTATGAAATTTCAAGTCGAGTCAAGACGAGTCAAGTATTTTCGCCTCGAGTCGAGTTTTGCTCACCCCTAGTCAGAGTAGAGTATGAGGTACGTGGATTCCCGTACCACTACGATCATTATTGTTGACCATATACCCAACAAATCAAGTGAGGTCAATTCTAATATTTCCTATGAAAAATTCCATATTAACTCCTTGAAAGTCTTGTTTAGTTCTTTAAAAATTTATACTTCAACATATCAAGTGTGATCAATTGACTCCTAATTTTACATGTGACTCCGTCACTGGTTATTTATAAATCTCGCAAATAAAAGTAGTACACTAATGATATATCAAAAAGTAAAAAAGGTAACATTTTTATTTTTTAAAAAATCGACAATGGATTTTAATATAAACAATTTGAATTAAGAATAATAATGGAGTGAAAGTATTATTTATTGATAAAAAAAAATAAGTGTTCCCCACATTGATGATATATTTGCTTTGTGAATAGTTATATATGCTTTGTGGGCTACAATTAGACTCACCACTACCATATTTTTAAGTTAATATTGATATTATATTTTATTTATGAACATAATTTTGATAAATATAATTTTTTTTAATTAATTTTAATTTTAATCTTAATCCTACTTAAAGGAAAAGGAAAATGGAGATTCTAAGAAAAGAAAGGGAGTGTTCCTAGTAGTTTTACAACTCACGACCTAAATGAATATGAGAGAATAAAGATGAGCAACTCAGCTAACATGCCAAATATGCTTATTCAATAAATATGATTTTTTAATTTGTACTAAATCATGACACACTTAGTATATAGATGAAAATGTGTGAAACTATATATATATATATATATATATATATATATATATATATATATATATAAGATTATATAAAGATTATGATTAAAAGTGAATAAATATTTATTTATTTAATTTTAGATTTTAAAGTAGTTTTTATATAGTTAACAGCAAAATTGAACTCAATCATAATCTTTATTGTATTGTATAGGTAGATTTTTATTATAATTTTTTAATATTTAATTAAGATGTTAATCACATCATACTAAACTCGATCAGAATCATTATTATAATACAAAGTAGATAGATAATATACGTATGTTACTTATTTGATGCACCAATAGAAGAATTTTTTTTTTCACAAGCAAACTTTTAAAGCTGTCACATGTCCTTTTTAAGGGTTCTAAACCTTAACTCCTAAAGTAAACTATAAATTATAAAATTTATTTTCAAACTTTAAAACCTAACTACAAACACTAACACTAAATCATAAAACCCTAAAAAATAGATACTTGTGGAAAACAGTGATCCTCGGTGCATAGAATATTTTTCAATATACATATGTAATATAAAATATTTTTAAATCAAAGAGGACATGCACTTTGTGTGAAAATCTGAAACGGATTAATACAAAATTCATAAATCAATTCGGACTTTCCACCTTAAAATCAGAGCAACTTCATTAATTTAAAAACTGCCGTTTCCATTTTCCAAGTCCCTTTGAAAACGCAAATAGCATGCAAATCTAGAGAGCGAAAAGATTTGTTGAAACCATTTTACATTACCAGAGCTTGAAAAATGGTACCCCTCACTACCATCATCTTCTTCTTCCTCGATGCTCTCTCTTCCGTTTTCACCCCTGCTTCTCCGGACTCGTTCGAGATGTCGAGTCCCGGGTTCGGTTTCTTCCATCTCGATTTCCCAATTCAGTTGTTGCAATTCACTTAATGAAAGGTAATTTGATCTTCGATTGTTTCGAATTCACTTTCTATAATGTTGAAACTGCATGCATGCATGCATAAATACATACATAAAGTTACCTAAATTTGTTTGGAATTTGAATTTTAAATTTATTAAATGTTATTTTTTAAAAAAAGATTATTACATAAATTAATTGACAATCAAGAATCATAACAATAGAAGACTTTTGGATTTTTTGTTGTTGTTGAAATTAAGTCTTGATTTGATTCTAGACTCTCCTTTTATCTAAAAAGATCAGATTCTATTGTAAAATTACTCCTGGCATAAGAATTGAGCTCGGGGAATCGGTTAAATCGATTGAGTAAAAATAAGTGAACATTCCAATTTTGAAGGTACGTACGAATAAATTGAATGATAACTCGATATTTTATTTCTCAATAATAAAAAGTAAATTGAATAATAAGAAATGAAATTACATATATATTACTATAATTAATGAGATTTGAATTATTATTTTACATTAACCTAGTATTTAATTTTATATTAAATACAATACCCATGGCAATAAGTTAAATAGCTTCACCAATTACTAAATTATATTTAATATTTAGTTCACTAAATATCTCTCTAACATTGAGAGATTCTAGGGAGTTGAAGTTTAAAAAGCATAATTGTTCAGCAAGTTACCGATAATCAACTGCAAAGGTTTAAAAAAAAAACTACAAATTTTTGTTATGTGAAATTATAAAAAGTTAGACCAAGCTTAATAATCTAGGCAGATATCGTAAAAGTTAAGATAGTTTATTTATTCGGTTAGTAGAGTAACACTAACCGAATATGTAACTTATCATAGACTAAACCTTTCAAAAAAAAATTCCATGCATACCGTTAATGTTGTCACTTTTAAAACATTTGTTAAACTGAAATTACCATTTAAAATAATTGCTAGAAATGTTTGAGATATCTACTTAAAAGAGAACCGTTTCTTTAATAAATATTGTAGCTATTACTTTTGTTTATAAAGTTTCTGAGGGATCGATTTTTATAACTTCCATAGCTTTTTAATAGCTACTTTAAATGATGTTGCTTTTATGTCATTTATTAGATTCAAATACAATATTTCAACTAGCTATACAGAACATTACGAAACATACTTGAAAGTTAAAAGATTTTTTCAACTCAAAAGTGATCTCAATAAAAAAAAATATCTTAAAAGATTTTTATTCGAACGGCTTTATCTGTAATGTGCGTGTCTTATCAAAAGATTAAGAAAAAAAATATAAACAAATATAAACTTGCCCAAATTTCTATTAAACTGATTAATTAATTTGGTTCAAAAATACGATTTACTAACCTTAAATCCTCTCTATCTTGCTATTCTGTTATTCATCACTAACCTCAATCTTGAATCTTAGCTTAACACACAGTCTCTTAATTCATCGATGCTAGATAACATTGACCGATCATACCGCAATCTACATGTGTTGTATGTAACATATGATATCTACGTTTAGTTCCTAAAAATTTAAGAACAAAAGCATCATCTTCAAGATCGTCACAAAAATGGATACTTGTAGCTATACAATCTTTGGAACAAGAATACAACTTATTTACCTATAATGGATACTTATAACCATGGGTGCTTATTTCCGGGTACCCGAAATTTTCGGATACTAAAATGTCGGCCTATAGAAATAGAATACCCATAAAACCTGAGTACCCGTTAATTCGGGTAATAGAGTACCCGTTTTTTTTCTTTATTTATTTCTTATTTTTAAAGTAAATTAAAAATAAAACCAAATATAACTTGAAGAAACTTGCATTCATTACAAACCTAATTTGAAAAACATGTACAGTTTCATCACTGTATGATTTGTTCAATTACTTTGATACATACATACATACATCCCATTCTCCTTATAATTAATAATACTGCTTGTGTAGGAACATAATTCAAACATAATGCAAATATAAAACACATAGTTTATAGTCAGAGAGTGATGACGGACAGGGGCAAAATATAATCGGCGATGGAGGCTGCCTGATGGGTGAGATGAGGGAGTGAGGGAAACGATTAAAAATTAGGAATTGCAATTTAGTTTGAGGATCGGGGTAAGGCGCGGCCGTAAGATAATGAGGGTGACTTGGTGAGTGACAGTGAGATAAAGAAACTGTGAGTTTTAGATTTTAAGTAAAATAATAATAAAAAATAGAATGAAAAATAACAACTAAACCAGGTATCGGGTAGTAGGGTACCCGATTAAGAAGTATTTTGTGATTCGGGCCTGATTGGGATACCCAAAAAATGACAGGCCGAGTATCCGACCCAAAAATTTGGGTATTTTCAACAAAATAATAATAATTTTAAATCGGGTATGCAGATCAGTGGATCGATCGGGTCGGGTACTTTTTAACACCCCTACTTATAACTATAATAGTTAAAATATATTTACGTCGTATGTATCTATATTGCAGAACATTTATGTGAATTGAATTAACTTGCCTATACAATACTTGGAACAAGAATACAACTTAAAGCATGCATGAATATACTGGGACTAACCATTGTAATTAAAAGTAGTAATAACAAAAAGTACTAGAGTGGGTAAAACTTGGCTAGATGCAAAAAAATCTGACTCGTTTTGACTCGATTCGTAGTTTCATAAACTTAACTTGACTAAAAAAATTCAAATAAAGTTAGAGTTATAAAATGGAAATTTGAATAACTTCGAAATTTTGGTAATTAGTTTATCAATTGTCAAGTTCGAGTCGAGTCTGTCAATTTATCCTGATATATTATGTATATCACATGTGAAAATATGAAGAAATATATATCTCGTATATGAAAATTGGAATCAATATGTATTATAACATTATAAATAATTACAATTAAATTTATACAGAAACTCGAAAACTCGACTCGATTCGAAAAAAATTTAAGTAAAGTTTGAATCATAAAATAAGACTTGTAAACTCGAATAACTCGATATTTTTTTACTCGACTTGACTCAATTTATCAAACGCCAAACCCTAAAAGGTACATAAAATAACAACAATAATGCACCATGGAAATTGGAAAGAAGCTGACAACCGCAAGTAAACCAACACAACCAAAAAACTATATAATTAAAATAAATTGCTTAGCACTTCCAATTTGGATGTCAAAACAGATTAGTTCGACATTAAATTCTTAAATATATATATATATATATATATATATATATATATATATATAAAAGAATCACAAATCCTTAATTTGTAAAAGAATCACAGGTGGGTGCCTTGAGCTCGAGCTCGAGCTCATGCTACTCTCAAGTCAAATTTTTACACATTTTTTTACCGTTAAATAAGAGTAGAAGCTGAGCCATTTATAAGTTGGAGGGTTGTTCCTCTCCCAAAATTCTTTTTTTAAATAAATGGTATTTATTCATTCATATAACCTCCTCAAAACAACTACATAGTTGTATACCACCCCTTACTTACACCAATGAACCAACAAATCAAGGGAGCTGTCTAAGCATGCCCCCAACTAGTTAACAAACATGAATCAACATGCTCAAGAGTAAAACAATCGGTTAACCTCAGTCTAACATCAGTTTTGATCTCAAAAAGAGCAAGAACCCTTCTCCGCAACTTCTATGTTGCCTACCATTTTTCTCCTGACAGAGATAATAGTTGAAGCAGCCCTAAACAACTCAAATAATCATAGTACTCAATGATTTACCCTTATCATTTTTAAGCACCCAATCTAAAATCTTAGTCTAAGAGTTTGGGGAACCTTGGACACCATGTTATAAACGAATGACGAGGGATGGATAGACCCCCCAAACAATTCTAAATCATGGGACACGATCTTACTTATGTCGAAGTAAATCCTAAACTTTTCGAGCATTATAACCATCAGACAAATCACCAATGAGAATCAGTTTATCTTTAAGCTTTAACAGCTTCTTTCACGCTCAGCTGTAATGTGTTTTAATTTGAATATTCCAAATAAAAATATTTTCATTTACCCTCATTCAACAATTTAAAAATATAAAACTAAGTGAATTTTATATGACGTAAGTGAATATTAACTAATGTATATTATTTCTAAAAGAATTTCGAAAAAACTCCTAACTTAAAAAAAAAATCCTAGTTTGGAAAAAGCTTACGGCGTCGTTTAGGAAAAGTCCGTACCGATTTTTCACGTGATAGTCATTTCGCTTTTTTTGCCGTTTCATCTCTTCTTCTTGTCTCATTGCCAGAAATTTAACGTATCAAACCGATCAAAAGATACAGAAGCAGCGTGTGCAGTCGATAGAGAGATAGAAATGCATCTATGGCCATCAGTTATACTGAGGGACTCATTCAAAATCGCTTATTTAAGAAAACTTGAATGGAATCTCCATCGAATGAAATCAGAGAAACAATCTTCTTCGTCTTCTTCCCCAAAGACTCCAAACAACAAACAAAATCTCTTAAATGACCAAGAACCTGCCGACTCGAACTCTGCTTCTTCCAAATTCTGTACTAGTTTTATTGTGATCTGTAGAGAGGTTTTCATGGTCCTTTCTTGCTGTTACTTTTGCTTCTGCTGTGGTGGTAACTCTAAATTCCCCCCCTTTTGACTTTTTTCCCAGGAAAATTTGGTTGAAAGATTACCTCTTTTAGTATGGTGTTTTGATTTTATGTTGGTTTATGGTGTTTCTAGACTTGGGTTCTTGAGTTCACGCGATTTTGGTGTCACTTGTACCCTGTGGGCTCTGATCATTCTTGTTGATTTGCGTGGTTTAGGTTATGCTTTCTTGCACGAATTTTTAATTTTATGTGACTTTAGTGTTTACTTGGTCTCTTTGGAGATGGAATCTTTGAATTCATAGCATTTTCTTTGTATTAAAGTTCACTTTTTCCCCTTTCTACTTGATTTTTTTTAGTTTATAGGTTGAATGGTCAAGCTTTTATTTTTCTCTTGATTGATTGGTTTAGAAAGGCTGTGCTTTATGCGGTTCTTCATTTAGTAATTCTAACTTAGAAATTCAGTACAGATTGTCTTGAGCAACTGTTAACAAATTTCTTTGCGTTTCTGTCTTAAACTGGAAGTCTTGCAGCAAGTTAATTTTCCCCCTTTTCTTGACATATTACTTAATTAAATTGCTCACTCATTCAAATAGAGTGATGTATTATATGATTTCAGCCTTATCCAGGGATGATGACCGTGTTAATAATCTCTGCATTTGTATTTCAGTGGTTCTGCTAAAAGAATATGGCTTAGGTCGTTTGATTTAGGGTCATAATAGTGCAAGCCTTGTATGGTGGAAGCACATGCTAGTATTTTTAACTTTGTCTTGTTACTTGGTATTCTGAACCTGTGAAAAATGAGTTGTGTTTGGTACACTCTTAACCTTGTATTGTTGATAGTGAATTGACCAAACAAGGAGAGCCCGATTTTGCTCCTAGAATCAGAGATATAAAGTTCATTTTTAGAAGCTAATCTCTTTGAGATATAAGTTGCAAAGAATTATGAAGTTTGAAGATGGAAAGTTTTAGCCCTAGCACCTGTTGTAGTTGAGAATGGTATTCTGGAAAAATTATGAGGAGTGAATTGACCAAACTTGTTGGTTGGACATTTACCCGCCTTTTTGAGCCCACACCAGACTGACCATTGTTTTTTAAGACCTACTTTATAACATGTATTGGTCTTATTGTAGATGTTTAGGGGGAAGTGAAAACAGTCTAATGCTAATTCTTCTCGTGTTTATGAAATTTAGACGTCACTTAATTTAATATATGAATCCTTGACTGATGATGTCTATCATGTGTTTGACAATAAGAAATTCGAGGGGCGAATATGAATTTGGTTAGACTGCCTATATCTCAAAGCATTTTTTGGAAGTATATGGATTGGCCACGATCGATCTTGGTTTTTCATAACACCTATCTTAAAAGTGTCTCGATGCTGGTTGTATTTTGATGTTGCTCTTGGGAGTTATATACTTGACTGGTGGTCTTTGGAGGATGGGAATTTTTGCTGAATTTACATCCTCCCCCTCCCCCCCTCTCCAAAAAAAAGGAAAAAAGTTTCTTTATCTTGGGATTGATGGATCCCTTTATTGCCGTCTTTTAAAAGCCAATATAGAAGAAGTCTAAGCTTTTTGAACTTTGAAGAATTGTACCATCTGTTTTCCTTTGTGTTTCTGTTTAGTGAGCTTCGGCAAGAATCAACAGTATCAGCAAAAGCAACCTGTTTCTATATGTTCTGTTAGTAGACTTTTCAAGATCAGTACACTAGTAGAGCCATTAACTTGGTTTTACCTGTCACCAAAAACAAGAAACCCGGAAGATGCTGTGAAGTTTTTTGCTTCCTGTGAAGCTTATAAACTTCTAGTGATGATCTTTATTTTACAGTTTTACTATACCAACTGCTCTTTTAATTTTCAGTGTTCCATGTCCTTATGGTTTCTGGAATTGCTTTCAAATTTCGCTACTCAATCATGTTTCACGTTGACGATGCCCTTGCCGGCTTTCCTAGCTCTCTTTATACCCAGTTTATATTTGTATTCTCTTTCATTCCCCATTTCCATTGTATATATACATCTTTTATTGTTTCTAAATGACTCGATTCGTTTCTATCACCTAACGTTTTGAATTACCCTTTCAGCTTGCATCGATGAAGAAGATAATTGATGCACCAAATGGCATTTGTTTTAGGTGCTGAAATCCATCCTTGTACGCCAAATGAAATAGGAAGCAATAAACCGAATAATATTTTGTACAAATTAAAGGATAATGGCTGCATTTTCATAGTTGTAGCAGACTTGTGGCAATGCATGTTTGTAGAAACTGCTACATTTCTGAAATTCAATTAGGAATGCCTGGGGAGAAAAATGGAGCGCTGTTATCCTTAAGAGAATGAGATTCGAGCCGTTTGTCTGTACTGTGTGTATATTTTTAAAGATTATAAACAATTAAAATTTTCATCTACTTCGAGAATTGCAACATCCTATGAATATGAGTGGTCTAGATTTATTAATTTTTTTATTCAAGAACAATGCAAAATAGTCCTTCAACTTTTGCCGGTACGAAACTTCCTGCCTTTGGAGTTGGATTTGTTCTCCAACAATTTACAAATGGTAGTCTTTTATTTATTGATGTGTCTATACAAATAATGAGTTTGAGTTTATTACTAACACTCACGTAATATTTCAATTTTTTTATAATATTTCGAATTGATTTTTTTTACCAATATATTTCAAATTGATTTGATATATATATATATATATATCGAATTGATTTTTTTAACTATCATATATATATATATATGATAGTTAAAGGGAAATTTAGAGTAGGGGAAAAGGGAAATTTATTCCTGATGGGTCTAGAACTCACAATCTAAGAGAGGGAAATAAGTCAACGGAGAGTTTTTAATCACTTGCATTAGAGATTGTTGAGAAATAGTTAGATTTTTTAATTTAGGGCAGTATGATTTAATAAATAAAATGTATTATACACAATTAAACCAAACAAATATAAATCTGGAAAATATAATATAATATTTTATTTTAATTTCATGGAACTATTTTATCTCTTATAAAGACAAAATAAGGGTAGAGTGGATTCTTCTGATGATCCTGGTTTTTTAGTGGTATTTAACTAATTGAAAATGGGGTTTTGAGAATTTTGAAGGAGATTAGTGATACTGAGTTAAGAGTTAACTCTCTAATTGGTGGTATAATTATCTTGGTGATCGAATAATGTTAGTCTTAAGAGTTTGATGTATCAAACGATTTGGATGTTGAACTTGACTTAGATTGAATTGCTTGTCCTCGGGTTCATGTCTTTAAGAGTGGAAAATGCATTATATGGCTGTCTTAAAATAAGCATGTAATTATGTAGCGATGTCCCTCTCGTTAAAAAAGAATGTGTATTTTTTAAATTTTATTTTACTTTATTTTGAAAAATATATCTTCCGCGTGGAGTTTTATAAAACCCGTGTTTTATTTAAAAATGGAATCGCCACCGACCACTTAGGTAGGCCGGACACCGTAAAAACCATAGATTTTGAAAACTTTGGGTTCAGGAGTCGGTTACGGATAGGGAAGGATTAGCACCCCATACCGCCCAAAATTGGTACTTTAATAATTACCGCTTTATTAATATTAGACTTTCCGGATTCAAATGACGATTAAATTAAAAATTGGTTATAAATGCGAGTAGATTTTAAAGGTCTCGTTATCCGAGAGTAAATGCCCAATCACCATCACTACGTTTGATACTGACCCCGTTTACGCTCGGATAAAAGGACACCACATTGACAATTTATATTCCATTATGCAACCTTAAAAGGAAATATAACAATACAATTTACATTGACATAATATTAAAACATAAAATATGAATATCACAAAATAAAGAAAAATAACTAACACATGGACATAACATATCACAATAATGAAAATAAAGTATGCACATAAACATGGGAAAGGAAAACACGCTTCCAAAATTTAAATAAACTAATCCTATCATGCTTGAGCATATGTACATAAAAAAACCACAAAGACAACACGTGCACGACATGCATGTAGTATGATATTAAACTAATTAAATCTAAGCAACAAGCTAAAAAACTAATACTTAACATATGACACAACTTAAAATAAAATACAACATGTCATTAGCTAACACATATAATAATTTACAAAATAAATAAACAAAGAAATCATGCTAACATGGATACGAATATATGAATTAAAACAAGCATAATATATAAAATGACCAACATTAAAACATGCTAAAAAACATCACCCAAATAATATACAACATAATTAATCCATTTAAATAAAATAAAAAAAACGAAAAGAGGACTGATATGAAACGGAAACGAAATATAAGGAAATAAATTAAAATTAGCAGAAATAATAACTGAAAATTAAATGTAAAAGAAGGTGACCAAATTGATGCAAAAAAGAAATTAAAAGACACAAACAAAAAAACTAAAATAAAAGTGCATAAAAAGGGGACCAAAACTGACATTATACCATGGAAAAAAGCTAAAGCGGGAAAGAAACCAGGGACCAAGGGCGTAATTTACCCATTGAAGGGCACGCGGATCCTTCTTGGGTAATTGGGTCACACGCGGGTCGGGGCCTCAAAACTACGTCGTTTTGCAGAGTCCGATTAAAACAAGGATAAGGGTTAATTTTTCATTTCGAAACAAATAATAAAAAATCCTAACTTCATAACTCTCAAATCTCATCATTTCTTCTTCTCCACCGAAACGGCGGCCGCTCTTGGGAGTGAAAGCCGATCATCGGCTTTGGAGCCTCACAACGAGGAATGGTACGTCGACGGTGGAGGCACGACGCTTTGACCGGTAAGGGAAGCTCTCGACCCTCTTTTTCTTTCTTTTTTGATTCGAAATGAGATTTGAAACCAAAAAAAAGATTTTAAAATTTTAAAAAAACTGGAGAACCCTCTTTTTGATGTTCGATTTGAAAAAAAGAAACATGGATTTTGGATCTGATTTTTTTATTTTCGAATTTTGGTTACAATTTTCGAACTGGATTTTTTTGAACTCCCATTGGTTTCTCTCTGATTTTCGAACTAAAAGACCCCCTTTCGATTTACATACATTCAATTTTATAACCAAAAATATAAAATAACCACTCATATTTCTTTAATCTGACATGCAGATTTGGATTGATGGTGCTGGATTTTCAGGGCATGGTTGAAGATATGACCGAGTTAGGGTGTGGGCAGTGGGTGGTTGTTTGTTTAGACAAGTGGCTGTGGGCTTATTTTATTTAGGGTTTGGTAGTTTAGATTTGGGGATAATGGGTTAGTAGTTTAGATTTGGGGATAATGGGTTAATAGTTTTAGGCTTACTTTGGTAGTTAAGATGGTGGCCGGAGAGTGGCGGCGGCGGCAAGAGAGGTTATTTAAGGTTAGGTTTTTGGGGTTTTTGGTTACTGGGTAGGGTCATGGGTTGTAAACGGGTTTGGATTCGGGTTTGGGTTACTGGGTTGTAATTTGGTTTAGGTCAAAACGGGTTATTACAGTTGCCCCTATTTGCTCATTGTTGTGTAACGACAATAGAGCAAAGACTAAAAATGACCCGTTTTGTCCAGTCCGGCTGAGCTTCTCCCCTCTTGATGTATGTCTTCTTTCCTCGATAGATATTATTTCTCTTTGATGCATGTCTTCTTTCTTGTCTTGGTTGATCTACTTTGTCTCTCGTGGGAAGCAAAATCTTTAAAATAGAGGGTTGTCTGTTGGGGAAGCAAAATGAGTCCAACTTGCTACATTATTGATAATAAGCTAATCCCTAAAGAGAGTTCGACCCAGCTGCAACACCGACGAAGAGGCAGGGTCTACAAAATTCGATCCAGCCGTAACACTGACGAGGAGGTAAGACCGATGAATAAAAGTTCTGATGTCTGATCCAGCTACAACTCTGACAAAGAGGCATGATCAAATGATTGAAATTTCATTTTGATTTTTTTTCTTTTTTTCATCTTTTTTTTCTTTCCATTCTTTTCTTTTTCATTCTTTTCTTTTTTTTCTTTTTTTCTTCTTTTTCTTTTTTTTCATTCTTTTTTCTTTTTCCTTTTTGCTTTTGAATTTTTCAATTTTTTCTTTTTTCCTTTTTTTCCTTTTTTCTTGTTTTTTTAGCTGCAACTTTAATAAAGGGAATTTGAAAGTCAGTAAATTTGGATCTAACCACACCATCAACGGAGGGATAAGATCGAATTGTAACTTGAATTCTACCTCGCCATCAACGAAGAAGCGAAACATTAACTGGAACCCTACTGCACCATCAGCGGAGAAGAAGGATAGCAGTAACTTGGACCTCAGCCACACCATCAGCGGAGGGACAGGATCGAATAATTCGGATTCTACGACGCCACCAGCGGAGAAGCAAAACATTAACTGGAACCCTACTATACCATCAGCGGAGAAGTAGGATAGCAGCAACTTAGACCTCAGCCACACCATCAGCAGAGGACTGGATCGAATAATAACGGCCTGGAACCGGCTACACCATCAGCGGAGAGTAGGATCTAAGGACGACGACAGTTTGGACCTAGTCACTCCATCAGCGGAAGATTGGATCGGATAATGACGACCTGGAACCGGCTACACCATCAGCGGAGAGCAGGATCTGAGGACGATGATAGCTTGGACCTAGCCACTCCATCAACGGAGGACTGCATCAGATAATGACGGTCTGGAACCGGCTACACCATCAGCAGAGAGCAGGATCTGACGATGAAGATAGCTTGTACTTGGCCACTCCATCAGCGGAGGACTGGATCGGATAATGACGGCCTGAAACCGGCTACACCATCAGCGGAGAGCAAGATTTGAGGACGACGATAGCTTGTACCTGGCCACTCCATCAGCGGAGGACTGGATCGGATGATGAAAGTTGATAAATTTTCTTTTGATTTTTCATTTCATTTTTTTCTTCTTCATTTTTACTTTTTTTATTTTTTTATTTTTTTCAATTTTTCTTTGAATTCTTCTCCTTTTTTTCCAAAATTTTTCAATTCTTTTTTTTGATGATTTTTTTTCTTTTTTCTTGAACTGTACAAAGAAGTAAAACTCGAGAAAAATTAGGTCTGGCTGCACCGTCATCGGAGAAACAAGACCTGAATAGAAATTCGATCTGCTTGGGGAAAGGTTCCGATCTGTTGCACCATCAACAGAGAAACGAGATCTTCATGATGTCTATACTGCTGCACCATTAGCGGTAAAGCAAAATCTGGAAATGTTGGCCTATCAACAATGACGAAGGAAAGATCTGAAAAATGCTACTTCTGCTGCTTTACTGGCGGAAAGGTATGACCTGAAAATGAAAAAAAAACATTAATCAGTAAATGTTCACAAAATTGGTCACTGCTACCTTTTATTGATGTTTCAGCATCCTCTTTGTGTTTGGCCTCCTCTAAAACTAAGGTTGGCCGTCGTGTTGTTGCCCCCATGGCTGAGTCTCTTCGATCCCTTTCGCAGACCTGTTATGTACAAGCGAAAATGCATGAATGCATCTAATTTTATGCCTAAATGCATGTGTCTATCCTAAATGTATGACGACTTAAATGTATGCACCTAATCTAAATGTATGATGTATACAATAATGATTCAATGCAACTAAATGCATGAATGTGACATGATTTGATTTTTTTTTTGTCTTCAAAGGGATGCCCCTGACTCTCGACTGGTCATGTCGGGATCTTGGTCCTTTGTGTGGCGGTGCCCCAACCTCCTTCAGCTTTGAACATCTTCTTTGGACTCATTTTCCTGTTTGGATGCCCCCCAAACTTCTACATATTGTTCTGGGAATACCTTTGTAGCATGTTTCAACTTTGAGTTGCATTGTCGCCTTTTTGGATGACTTTCAGTGCTCTCGTGAACACGTTGCATTGCCTCTTAAGTTGGGTTTATGATTTGACATGTTGGTTCCTGGCCACTTATCACTTTCGGATTAGGTGGAACGTCGTAGATGGCGATTGGTGTTTAGCATTTGGGATGTGGAGCTATGATTCCAAAAGAAGGGTAGCAAAGGTTTGCTCGGCTTTCGATTTTTTTGAATGGCATTGGGTAGAATGGTAGAGTTGAAGGGCTTGGTTGTTGGGTGATGGTAAGTCGAGAGTTCAAAATGACTCAAACATAAGGGTCCATGTAGTAAAATGAGGGGTTCTCTGTTTGTGTATTTTGGTCGATGGGTAGCGATGGTAGTGGGGATGGAAAAAACTTTATTGTGTTTTCGGTTGGAAATGGCGAGTGTGAATGATTTCTGAAGGATGAAAGGTGGTGGGTTAATTTCGGTGATGGAGAGTGAAGGGTGAGTGTTGGAATTTGGCACTTGTCGAGAGATGCCCCCGGACTGAGTTCTTGTGGAGGTTTGGTAATGGTGTTGAATTGGCCGACTTTACTTTCTCTGGTATTAATGACGCGGGACATCCCGGTGACTGATTTTAAAATTGATGCATCTATATGCAAAATGTGTCTTAAATGCAAAATGATTTATGTGAATGCAATGCAAAATTAAGATTGTGATGATGTTGTGTAATGATGCAAATGAAATTGATGTGATGAAAATGAAAATGAAACGAGGTAGTATCGAATAAAATAATTAAATAAAACAAATGATAAGTATGACAAAATGGAGTAATTAAAAAAATGTAGATAAACAAGAAATAAGGCACCAGAGCCTAAATAGGGTGACCACTAACGGGTAGAGTACCGACATGGCTCTAAAAGGTTGGCTCCTACGACTTACTATATGCAGTTTTGGTGCTAAGAGGTACCCGAATTGTCCTTGATGTCCTCTACTAAGAGTAGCAAGGCCCCCGATCATCACCCATTATAGGCTCATTCAACCGAGTTCAACTCAGGGGGAACCATTCGCTTATGCCTGCACGAAGGAATGATATCCTTACGAAAGCATAAGGTACTCGAGCCCCGAAGGTACTTGCTAGGCCTACATGGAGGAACGATATCCCTACGTAAGCATTAGCGTTTTCCCCCCACTTAAAAAAGACGGGTTTATATGCCAAATTTTAAATGGTTAAAATAAACGCGCAATTATAACCGAATATTAGTTTAATAGTCACTTTAATCCGGAACTTCTAATATTTGTAAAACGATAATTATTTGAAAAAGCTCGACTCTATTTTTATTTTGAAAACCAAAAAAATGCTCCCCAGCGGAGTCGCCATCTGTAGCGATGTCCCTCTCGCTAAAAAAAAAGGTGTTTTTTTTATTTTGTTTTACTTTATTTTGAAAAATATGTCTTCCGCGTGGAGTTTTATAAAACTCGTGTTTTATTTAAAAATGGAGTCGCCACCGGCCACTTAGGTAGGCCGGATACCGTAAAAACCAGAGATTTTGAAAACTTTGGGTTCGGGAGTCGGTTACGGATGGGGAAGGATTAGCACCCCCATACAGCCCAAAATTTATACTTTAATCATTACCGCTTTATTAATATTAGACTTTCCGGATTCAAGTGACGATTAAATTAAAATTTGGTTATTTAAAGGCCTCGTTATCCGAGAGTAAACGCCCAACCACCATCACTACGCCTACTGGCCCCGTTTACGCTCGGATAAAAGGACACTGCATTGACAATTTATATTCCATTATGCAACCTTAAAAGGCAAAATATAACAATACAATTTACATTGACATGATATTAAAACATAAAATATGAATATCACAAAATAAAGAAAAATAACTAACACATGGACATAACATATCACAATAATGAAAATAAAGTATGCACATAAACATGGGAAAGGAAAAACGCGCTTCCAAAATTTAAATAAACTAATCCTAACATGCTTGAGCATATGTACATAAAAAAAACTACAAAGACAACACGTGCACGACATGCATGTAATATGATATTAAACTAATTAAATCTATGCAACAAGCTAAAAACTAATACTTAACATATGACACAACTTAAAATAAAATATAACATGCCATTAGCTAACACATATCATAATTTACAAAATAAATAAACATAGAAATCATGCTAACATGGATACGAATATATGAATTAAAACAAGCATAATATATAAAATGACCAACATTAAAACATGCTAAAAAACATCACCCAAATAATATACAACATAATTAATCCATTTAAATAAAATAAAAAACGAAAAGAGGACTAATATGAAACAAAAATGAAATATAAGGAAATAAATTAAAATTAGCAAAAATAACAACTAGAAATTAAATGTAAAAGAAGGTGACCAAATTGATGCAAAACAGAACTTAAAAGACAAACAAAAAAACTAAAATAAAAGCTTATAAAAGTTAAAATAAAAATAAAATATAAGGAAATAAATTAAAATAAAAGGGGACCGAAACTGACATTATACCATGGACAAAAGCTAAAGCGGGAAAGAAACCAGGGACCAATGGCATAATTTACCCATTAAAGGGCACGCGGATCCTTCCCGGGTAACCGGGTCACGCACGGGTTGGGGCCTCAAAACTACGTCGTTTTGCAGAGTCCGGTTAAAACAAGGATAAGGGTTAATTTTTCATTTCGAAACAAATAATAAAAAACCCTAACTTCATAACCTCTCAAATATCATCCTTTCTTCTTCTCCACCGAAATGGCGGCCGCTCTTGGGAGTGAAAGCCGATCATCAACTTTGGAGCCTCACAGCGAGAAAGGCGCTTCGACGGTGGAGGCATGTCGCTTTGACCGGTAAGGGAAGCTCTCGACCCTAATTTCCTTTCTTTTTTGATTCGAAATGAGATTTGAAACAAAAAAAAAGATTTTAAAATTTTAAAAAAACTGGAGAACCCTCTTTTTGATGTTCGATTTGAAGAAAAGAAACACGGATTTTGGATCTGATTTTTTTATTTTCGAATTTTGGTTACAATTTTCGAATTGGATTTTTTTGAACTCCCCTTGATTTCTCTCTGATTTTTGAACTAAAAGACCCCCCTTTCGATTTACATACATTCGGTTTTATAACCAAAAATATAAAATAACCACTCCTATTTCTTTAATCTGACATGCAGATCTGGATTGATGGTGCCGGATTTTCAGGGCATGGTTGAAGATATGGCCGAGTTAGGGTGTGGGCAGTGGGTGGTTGTTTGTTTGGTCAAGTGACAGAAAGCTTATTTTATTAGGGTTTGGTAGTTTAGATTTGGGGATAATGGGTTAACAGTTTTAGGGATTTGATTCAGTTTTAGGGTTAATTTGGGTGTGGCGGTTACCGGTGGTAAAGATGGTGGCCGGAGAGTGGCGGCGGCAAGAGAGAGGTTATTTAAGGTTAGGTTTTTTTGGGGTTTTGGTTACTGGGTCGGGTCATGGGTTATAAACGGGTTTGGAATCGGGTTTGAGTTATTGGGTTGTAATTTGATTTAGGTCAAAACGGGTTATTACAAGTTCATTGGTGGGCATGAAAGTAAGGTCCTTGGATTCTTATAACTCTCTTTGAATTTTAAATTTGCTATGGATCTAACAATGGCAATTGAATTTTTTTAAATTTTGAGCTAGGGAATAGGGATGTCCATAGGGCGGTATGGGGCGGGTATTAAAATGTCTATGTGTGTGCGTGGTAATGTAATAGAATTTATTTAACGAAGGCCTGTTAATCTCTTATCATGATTTACCACTATTGAACTGAAGTTATTAGCCGACCTTCTGTTGTTCCAATGGATTTTGGTCTGTTTATCACGTGACTGAATTTTATAGCTATACAATTCTAAAGTACAGTTTTTGGTCCCCCCCCCCCTCAAAAAAAACTTAATTTCAGGGTAATTGTAAAAAAATTCAGCAAACATGGATGCCAACAGGGGCCAGAATGGTATCCAACAGCTGCTAGCTGCAGAACAAGAGGCTCAACACATTGTCAACGCTGCAAGAAATGGTAGCACTAGTCTCATCTTCTATATTTCTCTCGCCGCTTGGAGAAATTTATTCATTTTTCTTGATTGTTTGTATTGATGCAATCTTAGTTCAAGAATGATAAGATGTCAGTTTCTCTATTGATTCCCTTTATTTTTTTAGAGGCTACATTTGAAATTTATATATCTTTTGCACGCTTGATCTCACTTGATAAAGAAACTTGGTTAAACAATGTAATCATATAAACACGAGCAAGCATGTGTGGACTTTGTGGAAGCTACATGATAATTTTTGTTTGCTTATTATAGACTACTGCCATTTAACGAATGCTAAACATAGAAGAGAAGTTGATTTGACTTCCATGGTTGCTGTTCCAATCGTATTAGTCAGTGCTTTTTTTCTATTGGAGGATTCAATGTCAACTCACTTCTGTTTTTTCCTTCAGCAAAAATGGCTAGACTAAGACAGGCCAAGGCAGAGGCAGAGAAAGAGATTGCTGAATATCGTGCAGAAGTAGAGTGTTTCAGAAGAAGGTAACTGAGGTATGAATTCGTAAATTTTATGATCTAGTCTAGCCTGTTTCAGCGACAGCAATGTGCTTAAATATCTCTAGTTACATAATTTCTGTAAATCTTCTGGAATTTATGCGTTCGATTAAAACTCTGATTTTTATCCATGTTTGTGGATTATCATACAGAGCAGCGGAGACTCGGGGGCTAATGTGAAGCGGCTTGAGATCGAAACGGATGCAAAAATTAATCACTTGAATGAAGCTGCAAGGATATCTAATGATGTTGTAGGGATGCTTTTGAAAAATGTGACAACTGTGAGGAACTAGGGGTTTTCCATGAAGAATGATGGTCTAGTCGTCTACAAACTTCGATCAGTCCCTGTATGATTATATCAAAACTCAGAGCTCATGCTTGGGAACAATTTTATGTCATTATTTTAATTATTTTTTGTGATTTATGTTTTGGCTGATCATGTTCCTGTTCTGAAATAAAGTTCAGTGTGTGCTCCCAAAGAAATTGTTTCTCTTCAGTATTTTCTGGAACTTAATCTCAGCTCAGTATGCTTTAATGGATTCATTGGCATCTTTATATAAATGTTTGACGTTTGTTTGTCCCTATAGCAATATTTCTTCCACTCTGTTCAAATAGATGAAACTTGAAATGAGCATATTATATGATTGAAAGAGAATGCAGGTAGATACTAAGATTGAATGTGATGTTTTCTAGAGAATTTTATCGGATAATAAGGTGATTTCAATGTTTCTCGCGTTAAATTTTAGGGTAAACTACACCGGAAGTCACCGAACCATTGTTTCTTTTTTATTTTGGTCACCGAATTAAATGTTTTGGCAAAACGGTCACTAATATTACATAATTTTTCTATTTTGGTCGGCTGTTAACTTTCCGTTAAATTTTAACAAAAATAGTAACGTTGCAAGGTATAATAATAATTTTAATCCTAAAATATATACATTTCATCAACTTGTCCTTATTCTCTAGAGTTTAACTTTTTTTGACATTTTTATAATTTGGTCCTCTTACTTTTACTTCCCTTAAAAAACAACCATTATCTTCACTTAAAAACCATGGGGGTAGTATTTCATTCCTACACCTTTTAAAATTTAGTATTATGAATATCCGGATTGTAAAATGGATGCAGTTTACTCAATTTAGTTTACCCCAAATTTGATGGAATTCTAGTTTAAAGAAAACAGTAAAAAGTGCTACTTTGATCTCATTTTCTCCAGCATTGAGATTTTAAAATTGGGACACCAGCTGAGGCATCATTGATAAAGATTCGGGATTTTGCAAGATGGTTGGAAGGTCTATTTAAGATCGCCCATACGAAGGTCGACTATTTTGTCTTGACTGATCTTTTACCAATTTTATTTGTACAGTCCATTAGTTGAGCAATATGCTTTCTTCACTTCACTTCTTTTCTTTCTATTGTTTTCTTTTTTTTTCTTTCACACTTTAGAAACAATCACTTGGCATTATACTGTTAACTTTTTTATTTATATATTCTACAACCCAATCTTTTCACCTTATTCCTATCGGTTTCTAAATGAAGATAATGGTTGTTTTTTAAGGGAAGTAAAAGTAAGAGGACCAAACTATAAAAAGGTTCAAAAATAAGTTAAAACTCTAGAAAATGAGGACCAAGTTGATGATTTGTATATGTTTAGGACTAAAATTGTTATTATACCATGCAATATCACCATATGTGTTAAAACTTAACAGAAAATTAACTGTCAGTGGCCAAAATAAAAAATATATATAACATTAGTGACCGATAAAAAAATAATTCAGTAACTAAAATAGAAAAGAGACAAAAGTTTAGTGACTTCCGGTGTAGTTTACCCTAAATTTTATTTACTTTCCATGGAATGGAATGGAATTTTCTTTGGGAATTATTTTATTTAGCTTTAAGTTTTAATTTGTTGTGCAAAAAAAAAAACATAACCGCACATTCTTTTATGCCTAAAGTCAGAAAATACCCTGAGTAAATAGTCGCTTTAGTCCCTATTTTTTTTGAGTAATTCAACTTTCAACGTTTTATTTTGTGTCAAAATAGTTTCTCTGCGGATGAAAATTGGTAGAAAATTGTCGGTAAACAGTTTGAAATAATTTGACAAAATGATAAGTCAACAGAAAAAATTATTTTATATTCTATATAATTTTATAAAATTATTTTTTGTCTGATGTAATGTTTTTTCAAGTCAACACATTTATTTATATGATACTGTCATGTCAGCGTGCATTGCCAGTTATCGTCAGTTGACTGACAGTTTTCATTCGTAGAGGGGTCATTTTGACCCAAAATAAAACATTAAGATTTGAATTGCTCTAAAAAAAGAATATGAGCTAAAGTTATTATTCAGTCAAACGTTAAGGGTATTTTTTAACTTTATACCATTGTTTTATGATTGGTTTTTGGCCGCCCGACCTTGAGGCTTGAGTCTATATATAAAAACCTTGATTTGATTTTGATTTTAATATAATTTTAATTCAATCCGATTCCGGATGTAACATAGTTTGGAGAAGATCATTTGTCATAATTCAACAGTGAGTTTCGTCCAGTGTATTTGCTTTATTTCCAAACAAGAAGAATTAGTGGCACTCGCTAATGATATTACATATGAGTTGTAATTATCTCTATTTAAAAATAAGGTCAAATTAAAATAATGAGAGTTAAATTTATTATTTCTTTTGAATTAAGACTAAATTGTTTGAATGTGTAAACATAGATGACTAAATGTGTTATTATACAAAATATTTTAACAGCCACATTACCCTTTTAGCTATAGGTGGCAATCGGGTCATTCGGATTGGGTCACTTTGGGTCGGGTTGATTTTCGGTTCGGTTTGTTTTCGGTTTAGGTTCGACTCGAGTTTGATTCGAATTTAGTTCGGGCTTATTCTATTTTGGATCGGGTCGGGTTAATATCGGATCAATTGATTTTTTGGGTCAATCCAATATCGAATCGGATGACCTTTTTGGTCTATTCTATATCAGATCGATTGACTTTTCGGGTCGGGTCAATATCGGGTCTATCGGCTTTAAATTTGAGTCGATATATGAAGATTATCTTTTAAAGGAGAAAATTGATATTAAACTATTACTAAAGGTAGTTGTTAATTAGTAATATAATATAAAATGAGAATAAAACTTACATATTTGAGGAAATTAAATTCGGGTTGCTTTCGATTCGGGTTGATTTTCAGTTCAGGTTGCTTTCGATTCAATTGATTTTTGGTTCGAGTTTTTTTCGATTCTAGTTGCTTTCGGTTCGGGTTGTTTTCAGTTTCGGTTAATTTCAATTCGGGTTGCTTTTTAATTTAATTAAATTTGGGTCGATTTTGGTTCAGTTCAGTTTTGGTTCAGATTCGGGTTAATTTTAGACCATCATGTTCGCGTTTATATCGGGGCATGAGTCTCGGGTCAAGTTTGCTAGGTCTACTTTTAACTGTTGTTAACAAGTCAGTGACCAAATTGAAACAAAACTAAAAGTTTAATGGTAACATTGAAGCAATTGGAAGTTTAGTTGCCAAATTGAATAATTGATCAAAGTTTAGTGACCATTTGTGAACTTTACCCTTAAATTAAAGTGAATGTAGGAATTATTATAGTAATAAAAGTTTAACTATTTTTTGAATTAAAAAATAAAAGAAAATCTGAAAAATGTTGTGAATAAAGTAAAGAGCAAGAACAAAATAGATGAACAAGAACAAGATGAGAGACAAAGAAAGAGACTTATATTATATTCTCAAAGTATGGTTTTATACAATGCTTTTTCCAAACTCTATATTTATAGGCATAAGATAAAAACCCTAATTCCAATAGGTATTAAACCCTAATAATAAAGTACATTTAAGTTGATAAGTGTTCAAAAGTACTATTTTTTTTACCCTTTTTACTCATATTATTGTTAGACTTAGGCTCATATTAGTTGCATAGTTAGCCATTCATGCATTAATCCATGTTTCCTTCCATCGTTGAGCTTGATTACATAACTTGGTAGTTTTTGTGGAAAAGATGATGCTTTGGTGTGCTTTGTGTGTGTATGTGCAGGATCACTTGCCAAAGCAATGCCGAGCTAGTTGCCAGGGCAATGCATGAAGGATATGCCGAGCTAGTTGCCAGGGCAATGCATGAAGGAGACGCCGAGCCAGTTGCCATGGCAATTGTCGACAAAGAGAAAATGCAATAGGGATGTCGAAATTAATGACTTTACAAGCCCAAGATGACATGGAGCAAGGCCCAAGCCCAAAGGAATTTGATTGCCATGCAGAGATTAAAGAATAATTAAATTCCAAGAAGATAGAAGAAGTTCTAATAGGAATAAAATTATAATAAAGAATTATATTCTTTAAATATAATTTAATTCCAACTCAAACTCCTCCTCAAAGAAGGACTTTGGCCTAGCCCTATAAATAGCAAGGAGATTTCGACAAGAGGAGGAAGAGAGCAAGAGGGCAAAATTCGACAAGACCAAGAGAGGAAGCAAGGGGAATTTTCGGCAAGCATCTAGGGCAAGGGATTTTCGACAAGCTTCATCTTTTCTTCCTTGTTCGATTGGGTTCATGCTAGGGATTTTTTATCTTGTGTTTCTTTGGAACCTAGCCATGAACTAAATCTACTTGGCTATGGTTATTGTGTTTTGTGGTTGTGAGAAACTATTGGTTTTTGTTTAGGTAATAAGAGTTTGCGCTTTTCTATTTCAAGGTTGATTCATTCTTGGTTCTTATTATTATTTGCGAGTGAATTGGGAGAGGATCTCGTGATTTCATCCATTTATCTAATATCGGGAGAGTTAGATTCAAGAAACGAATGAATATGATCTTTATTCAATCCAATGATGGTGAAGATTAATCCGGCTTAGGAATAAGTTAAGGATTTCAACGTCTAAGAGGAGCGCAAGATTGGTTGTTGTTCACCCTTGATTCACGCAGGGATGTATTATCAAGGCATGCACAAGTAGCTAGAGTTTCGACTTAGGGATAAGAAGAAACCATTGAAGAACGCTCCGCCGAACCTTGAAATTGCTGCCCAGACGCCCAAGTAGTTGCCCAACTAGTTTCCCAGGCAACCATCGATTAGTTGCCAAGGCAACCCGTTGTAAAGTTGCCACAGCAAAAGAGTTGCCCGTGCACTCTTTTACCAAGACGATCCAATCGGCTATCACACCTCAACTCACGATAACCTGGCCTATCTCTCTCAATTGAATTCTTCTTTTCTTTTACTTATTTGCTTTCTAGATTAGTTAAACTTCTATAATCTTTTATTTGTGTTTTTATTTTTACAATTGCAAGAGACTAGATTCTTGAAGTAGCACCAATCCTGTGGAGACGATATCTTTTATACTATAACTTGCGACGTGTATACTTGCACAATTACGTAGCACTTATTACGCAAACAAGTTTTTTGCGCCGTTGTCGGGATTGGCAATAGCGACTTTTGTTTTTACTTTCTTGCACTTTTTTTTATTTTTCTTGTTTAAAATTCAAAGGGCTAACAAACTTTGGTTTTGCATTGGTATATGACCAGGCGAGACCGACTTCACCAATATCCCTTTGATCCGAAATCGAACGAACCTTACAAAGACTTAGACGAAGGATAAGAGAAGCAATGGCAAATCAAGACGACAATATGAATCAAGATGTTCGAAAGCGGAGGATAAGTGATTCTTGCACGAAAACAGAACTATTCGAGACTATCTTGAAGAAGATCTTGATGGACTTAACCCAAGAGTTGTCGCACCTGAAATTGAAGCCGACCACTTTGAGTTGAAACCGGTAATGTTTAATATGATCAACACAATAGGTCAATTTGGCGGCTCAAAGAATCAAGATGCACGACAACATCTGAAATCTTTCCTCGAGATTTGCAACTCGTTCAAGATACACGAGTCACCCCGATGTCTTACGTTTAAGATTATTCCCCTATTCACTGAGGGATAGGGCGAAAGCATGGTTGAATAGTATTCCTGCCGGATCCATAGCATCTTGGACTGATCTTTGTCGTGATTTCCTTGCTAGATTTAATCCTACAAATTTGACTGATAAGCTTCGTAACGACATTACTTCTTTTCGACAGGCAGATGATGAATCCATGTACGAGGCTTGGGAGCGATATAGAGAACTTCTACACAAATGCCCCTACACGGATTCGGTGTGGACTCAAGTAACAATGTTTTACAACGCCGTGAATACACCAACAAGGATGATGCTAGATGCCTCGCAAACAAGATACTCCTAGATAAGTCACCGGAAGAAGCAATGCAAATTTTAAACAGTCGGCCAAGAATGATTATCAATTCCCATCTACTAGAAGAGGAGGAGTTAGACGCCAAGCCACAATACAAGAACTAGGATCATCGATTCAATTTCGCACAATTGGCGCTTTAACCAAGATGGTCCGAACATGCAAAAACCAAACAGCACACATGAAGTCAAGGTAATGGATTCTTTTTGTGAGTTATGTGGTGATAACCATAATTCTTCTGAATGTATGCGAGAATCCGAATCCAAATTCTATGTGGGGAATTACAATCGAGCAACAACATGATGTCCAATACATACAATCCAGCTTGGAAGAAGCACCGAATTTTTCATGGAGTAATCCCAACAATGCTCTAAACCAGAACAATCGAATGCACAAGCATCGGGATTCCAAGAGAATATGCCACGGCAAATGATGCCGCAAAGAAACAACCGACAACATCTAGTTCTTTGGAAAATTCTCTAAATGCTTTTATGATGAAAACTGAATCTTATATGGCTGAGAATAGTAATTTCATAAAAAGAACTGATGCTTTTATTAACAGACTGAGATGAGATTGCAAAACCAAGAGGCGGCAATCAAATCATTGGAAAATCAAGTCGGACAGGTTTGCTCAAAATCAACACTAGACCACAAGGAGGTTTACCTAGCGATACCAAGTCGCGAGAGGAACTGCCATGAGCAATGTAAGGCGATCACCACTAGAAGTGGCCAACAACTTAGAGAGGTTCAAACCCGCTCGTCAAACAAAACTCCACAAAAAGATCAAGACGAACCTAGCGGCAAAGCCTCAGATGCCGAACCAGGAATTGCCGCGGCAACCGACAACAAGCATGCCTCGGCAACCGACGATAAAGACGCCTCGGCAACTTGCGATAAGCATGCCTCGGTAACCCCAGTTGATAATGCCTCGGCAACTCCAGATGTCCCGGCAATGCCATCAATTAGGTTTCAAACCAATGAAAGAATCGAAGATATCCGACTTCCACCACCATTCCCACAAAGGTTGAAGCGACAAAAGCAAGAATATCAATTCAAGAAGTTTCTTGATATCCTAAAGCAAGTCCACATCAACTTGCCACTGGTGGAAGCAATTGAACAAATGCCAAACTATGCCAAGTTTCTTAAAGACATTGTGTCCAAGAGAACAAGGCTAGGAGAGTTCGAAACAGTTGTCGCGACAGAGGGATGCATGGCAATGTTGAACAATCGTATGCCACCCAAGTTGAAGGATCCCGGAAGTTTCACAATACCCTGTTCCATTGGAAATCACTATGTCGGGAAAGCATTATGCGACCTTGGGGCTAGCATAAACTTGATGCCTAAATCGGTTTTCCAAAAACTAGGAATCGGGAAGGCAAGACCTACAACAGTCATGCTGCAGCTAGCCGACAGATCCTATGTGCATCCAGAGGGAAAAATCGAAGACATACTGGTAAAAGTCGATAAATTTATTTTTCCTGCTGACTTTATTGTTTTGGATTGTGAAGCAGATGAGCATGCACCCATCATTCTCGGGAGACCATTCCTAGCGACAGGGAGAACCTTGATTGATGTTGAAAAGGGAGAACTCACAATGAGGGTGAATGACCAGCAAGTTAAACTAAATGTGTTCCAAACACTAAGGCATGCCGATGATCCAGAAGAATGCCAACTACTTCATGCCACGACAGAGTTTAACTTCGATGAGGAATTTAGTTGCCTCGACAACTACATTGTCGACCAAGAGGAACATGAGGAGTATGAAGAACCGGTCGATGAGGAACAACCAGAAGAGGCAAATTGGCTAGTCAACCGACCAGGTACATACTTTGAACCACTGGACTACTCAGGTAAGGAATGTAAGCTCGAAAAACCCTCTATTGAACAACCACCAATTCTTGAGTTGAAACAATTGCCAGAGCAACTAAAATATGTATACTTAGGGACCGATAATACATTGCCTGTAATTATTTCTTCTAAGTTACAGCCTGAGCAGGAAAAGAAGCTGATCAAGATGTTGAAGCTACACAAAAAGGCAATAGGGTGGACAATTGTCGACTTGAAGGGAATTAGCCCGACGGTGTGCATGCACAAGATCTTGTTGGAAGATGATCACAAACCTTCAATTGAGGCCCAGAAGAGACTCAATCATGCCATGAAAGGGGTTGTAATGAAAGAAATCATCAAGTGGCTTGACGCCGGCATTATATACCCTATCTCCGATAGTACGTGGGTAAGTCCGGTACAATGTGTACCGAAAAAGGGAGGTATAACAGTGGTAAGCAATGAAAATAATGAACTTATCCCAAGCAGGACTGTGACCGGTTGGAGGGTTTGTATGGACTATCGAAAGCTAAACAAAGCCACTAGGAAAGATCACTTCCCATTACCCTTTATTGATCAAATGCTTGATCGTCTTGCGAGTAAACCCTTTTATTGTTTTCTTGATGGTTATTCGTGTTACAATCAGATTGCCATAGCACCGTAAGATCAAGAAAAGACAACCTTCACATGCCCATACGGTACTTATGCCTTCCGAAGGATGCCGTTCGGATTGTGTAACGCCCGGCAACCTTCCAAAGATGCATGATGGCACTCTTTTCAGACATGGTCGAAGACTTCCTTGAGATCTTCATGGATGATTTTTCGGTTTTTGGTAATGACTTCGACGGCTGTCTCGGCAATTTAGAGAGGGTGTTGGCAAGATGCGAAGAAACAGATTTAGTCCTCAATTGGGAGAAATGCCACTTTATGGTAGATGAAGGAATAGTGCTCGGCCACAAGATTTCATCCAAGGGAATTGAAGTTGACAAAGCCAAGGTGGACGTGATCAAGAGATTACCCCCACCAAGTTCGGTTAAAGGAATTCGAAGTTTTCTCGGACATGCAGGTTTTTACAGGAGGTTCATTCATAATTTTTCTAAAATCACTAAACCCTTGTGTAATCTGCTTGAACAGGATAAAGTCTTCGATTTTGATGATTCTTGCACCCAAGCATTCGAAACCCTAAAGAAAAAGCTTGTCTCGGCACCCATTGTCGTTCCACCAGATTGGACATTACCTTTTGAGCTCATGTGTGATGCAAGTGATTTCGCGGTAGGAGCAGTCCTAGGCCAACGCACAGGTAAGACCTTTCATGTGATATACTACGCTAGTAAAACTCTTAATGGTGCTCAAGTGAATTACACAACAACGGAGAAAGAGTTACTAGCTGTAGTTTTCGCATTTGACAAGTTACGATCCTACTTAATTGGTATAAAGGTAATTGTTCATACGGACCATTCGGCAATCAAATACTTATTTGCTAAAAAGGATGCTAAACCTCATTTGATTCGTTGGATATTACTTTTACAAGAATTTGATATTGAAATTAAGGACAGGAAAGGAACAGAAAATCAAGTGGCCGATCACTTATCATGTTTGGAACGCAATAAGGAGGAGGACGCGAATCTTGAGATATGTGATGCATTCTCGGATGAACAAATTTTAGTTGCCTCGGCAACCCTAGACGCCTCGGCAACCATGGATGCACACGCCTCAGTAACTCTCGACGCCGCAGCAGTCTTTGACGCGCACGCCTCGGCAATTTTGGGAGCAGTCGCCACAACAGCACTTGCCTCGGTAATACCCTGGTACGCGGATTTAGTTAACTTCCTTGTTTGTGGTATTTTTCCTTATGGCATTACTCACCAAGGGAAGAAGCGGTTCCGCCATGATGCTAAGCATTACTTTTGGGACGAGCCTCTTTTGTTTAAACAATGTGCAGATCAGGTTATACGCCGATGTGTCCCTGAAGAAGAGCAACAGAATGTACTCCGACAATGCCATTCTTCACCCTATGGAGGACATTTTGGAGGAACTCGTACCGCGGCCAAAGTTTTGCAATCCGGGTTGTATTGGCCAACATTGTACAAAGATGCCCAAGACTTTTACAAGCAATGTGATCGTTGCCAGAGGACGGGCAATATCTCTAGACGACAAGAGATGCCACTCCAGAACATCATCGAGGTGGAACTGTTCGATGTATGGGGGATCGACTTTATGGGACCTTTCCCATATTCATTCTGCAGCCTCTACATCTTACTTGTCGTCGACTACGTGTCTAAATAGGTTGAGGCAGCTGCAGTTCCCAACAACGATTCCAAGACCGTGCAAAGATTCTTGCAGAAAAACATATTTACACGGTTTGGGATGCCGAGAGTAATTATCAGCGACGAAGGAAAACATTTTGACAACAGACTAATTGCCAAGATGTTGCAACACTTCGGCATATCACACAAGATCGCCACGGCATATCACCCACAAACCAACGGGCAAGCAGAAATTTCCAACTGAGAGTTGAAGGGAATACTCGAGAAAGTTGTAAATCCCTCAAGGAAGGATTGGTCATTAAGACTAGATGACGCACTTTAGGCATATCGTACTGCATTCAAAACACCCTTAGGTATGTCCCCCTTCCGACTTGTCTATGGTAAAACATGTCATCTACCGGTGGAAATCGAGCACAAGGCGTACTAGGCAATCAAGACCGTGAATATGGATTGGGAAAGTGCCAGACAAAAGCGTTTGATGGATCTCAATGAGATAGAAGAATTCCGTGCACTCGCCTATAACAATGCACGAATCTACAAGGAGAAAACAAAGCGATGGCACGACAAGAAACTATTGCCACGGCAATTCACGCCAGGGCAACTAGTTCTCCTATTCAATTCTCGGCTAAAACTTTTCCCGGGAAAGCTAAAATCAAGATGGTCGGGACCATTTGAAGTCGTCAAACCATTCTCCCATGGCGCCGTGATAATCAAATCCATCTCTGACAACCATGAATTCAAAGTTAATGGTCAAAGATTGAAGCACTACAATGGTGCCCATGTGGAACGTAACAAGGAAGTGGTCAATTTAGGAGATGCATGAGCATGCTCTCCCTTTTTATATTTTAATTTTAATTTTAATTTTAATTTATTTTTATTTTTTCAACTATTTAATTATTTTATTTTTTTCCGATTTTTTTATTTTATTATTTTTTCCGATTATTAGTAGTTTTAGGATAGATCTTTTTTTTTCAAGTTTAAGAATCCTATTGCACATCTTTATTTGTTTTCTTAGTTTATTTTTAATTTTAATCCTTATTTGATTTGTTTTTGAATTGTAGGAAAAGAAGTTCAAGAGAAAGAAGGAATTCTAAACCAAGTAGGAAAACATCTTCAACAAGGAAACTAATGGGCTGAATCTAAGGCTTATATAAAGCCTCCAATTCATCCTAACCAAAACCCCCTTGTCGACAACTCCTACAAAACCCTAACCCATTTTTCATTTTTTTTTCAATCCCACTCACCTATCTTTTCTATGAAACCCATCACCCTTAACCTATTCCTACTTTCTATCTTGCAACTTTTTAGTTTCTTTTCTTTTCTTTGTTTTTACTCACAACCAAGATCATCCATGGCATCCAAGATTAAACTTTTAGTTCATCCAAAGAACCAAGATACAAGAAGTTTGTTACACCGGTGGTTCAAGAAAGATTTCAATCCAAGTTTGAAAGCCGGAAGATTCATGAAGAACAAGGCTTTGAATACTCCAACTCTCATCAAGATTTCGGCCTTGAACCATTCATCTTCAAGAGGATTGCACATCAAAAGTGGCAAATCTTTTGCCATCAACCGGAACTGGGTAACATCTCATGGGTAAGAGAATTCTATGTTCACTCACCTAACCCGGATAATCCTTATGTTTTTGTTCGTGACAAGGCCATACTTATAAGTCCCGAAAGCATCAACACCTTTTACGGACTTTACATTGAGAAGGACGAGCATCAAGCCTTCGTTGACCAAATCAATCCCACGCAACTCGACAAGGTGCTTCAAGAACTCACTCAACCGGGAACTCATTGGAACGACGGCAAATACAAGGGCACGATAAATCGCCTTTGGCTTAAACCCGAGGCAAAACTATGGAATAAGTTTGTTAAAACTTCTTTAATGCCCTCCACACACAATACTACCGTTGATATAGCACGTCTTTTGCTCATACATTCTATTTTGCATAATCGCATCATTAACATTGGAAAAATTATTTGTGATGAGATTTTTGTATGCAGCTCAAAAGATAAGGGTTATCTTTTCTTCCCTTGCTTAATTTCTAATCTTTGCAAGGAGATGCATGTCCCGAGTGAGTCCACCGATGAAAAGGCCCTACCCAAGTCTGGTTGGAATCAAGCACTAATCCGGAAGCTAATGGGAGAGGCACCGGGAGATTCTTCAAGGCCTCCAATTGCCACGGCAACCCCTGCCGCCACGGCAATCCCTAATGCCCAAGCACCTAATGCCAGGGCAACTCGGCCATCAATCCCGGGACACTTTGAAGCACTTTTACACCCATTGGCAAGCCGCCTAAGGCAAATTGAAGATCGGCAACTAATGTTCATGCGGTACATGAAGGAGCACAACAATGCCATCACCCAAGTCATCCTAGAAAAGTACCCGGACAATCGCGTGCCGTTCCCAATCTTTCCCGCCGATATCCTTGCCCCAGCAACCAATGAAGCAGTCGCCACGGCAACCAAGGAAGCTGATGCCACGACAACCAACCCTGAAGATGCCACGGCAACCAAAGCTAAAGACATCCCGGCAACCACTGCAAAAGCCAAAGGTAAAGCACCTATGCCCGAATCAACTCCTACGGAATCATTTTCCGATTTTTCAGATTCGGACGAGTCCTCCATTGAACCAATAAAGACCGCACCAATTGAATCCTCCAAGCGAAAAGCCATTGACATTGATGAAGAGGATGATGAGGACAACCCCGTACGAGGATCGATTCCACCATCGGCAACAAGAAAACAACTATCACGTTCAAGCAAGATAATCAAGACACCGACTAGAAGGAAACTAATCATCTACGATGACGAACTCTCAGAGTAAGTCCTCGTATGCATTTTTATTTTTATTTTTATTTTTTTCGGTATTTTTATGCATGCATTGAGGACAATGCCTCACTCGAGTTTGGGGGGGATTGTTATTAGTAGTTACCATGTTTAATTACATTCATCTTAAATATTACATTTAGGATACATAAATTGCTTGCCATGCCTTTAATTGGAACAAGAATTGCTTAGATTTGATGAATATTCGGTGATGACTTTGCCAATGCACTTAATTGATAGAATTTTTATTCTAGGATAACCATGGAAAAACTTAGAATTTACTATGATGCTAAATTTGATAAAACACTGTTGTGGTTTGATTGATTTAAGGAATTCTAGTGAACTTAGGTTGATAATTAACAAATTGGGGGATTAGAATAAAAAATTGGATGAATGCTAGAGGTGCCCGAAATTGGCTCTAGCACGTGCTAAAAAAATTGATCACTAGAGGTGCCCGAAACTGGCTCTAGGATGTGTTAAAAAAATTTAACTAGAGGTGCCCGAAACCGGCTCTAGTCGATTAAATTAACTTAATAAAACTAAAAACAAAACACTAGAGGTGCCCAAAACTGACTCTAGTTAAAACATGTTAAAAAGAACCCAATGAAGTAATTTGAAAACCTATTGTTTGCATAGAATCCGAAAAATCAACTTGCACACAACTCTGCACACACTCACAAGCATTATAGTCTGATTCCGAGTAATTCCTAAGTTTTCTGAAAAAATAAAAAGCCAATCATACTTTGTGCCCCGGTTCAGAGAATTGAAATCAATTTCAAAGCTAAGTTTGTGAAAAATGAAGTCTTGGCAGGTAATTATGAGTTTGCATTGCTTGAGGACAAGCAATAGTTCGAGTTTGGGGGTGTGATAAGTGTTTAAAAGTACTATTTTTCTTACCCTTTTTACTCATATTATTGTTAGACTTAGGCTCATATTAGTTGCATAGTTAGCCATTCATGCATTAATCCATGTTTCCTTCCATCGTTGAGCTTGATTACATAACTTGGTAGTTTTTGTGGAAAAGATGCTGCTTTGGTGTGCTTTGTGTGTGTATGTGCAGGATCACTTGCCAAAGCAATGTCGAGCTAGTTGCCAGGGCAATGCATGAAGGATATGCCGAGCTAGTTGCTAGGGCAATGCATGAAGGAGACGCCGAGCCAGTTGCCATGGCAATTGTCGACAAAGAGAAAATGCAATAGGGATGTCGAAATTAATGACTTTACAAGCCCAAGATGACATGGAGCAAGGCCCAAGCCCAAAGGAATTTGATTGCCATGCAGAGATTAAAGAAGAATTAAATTCCAAGAAGATAGGAGAAGTTCTAATAGGAATAAAATTATAATAAAGAATTATATTCTTTAAAGATAATTTAATTCCAACTCAAACTCCTCCTCAAAGAAGGACTTTGGCCTAGCCCTATAAATAACAAGGAGATTTTGACAAGAGGAGGAAGAGAGCAATAGGGCAAAATTCGACAAGACCAAGAGAGGAAGCAAGGGGAATTTTCGGCAAGCATCTAGGGCAAGGGATTTTCGACAAGCTTCATCTTTTCTTCCTTGTTCCATTGGGTTCATGCTAGGGATTGTTTATCTTGTGTTTCTTTGGAACCTAGCCATGAACTAAATCTACTTGGCTATGGTTATTGTGTTTTGTGGTTGTGAGAAACTATTGGTTTTTGTTTAGGTAATAAGAGTTTGCACTTTTCTATTTCAAGGTTGATTCATTCTTGGTTCTTATTATTATTTGCGAGTGAATTGGGAGAGGATCTCGTGATTTCATCCATTTATCTAATATCGGGAGAGTTAGATTCAAGAAACGAATGAATATGATCTTTATTCAATCCAATGATGGTGAAGATTAATCCGCTTAGAATAAGTTAAGGATTTCAACGGCTAAGAGGAGCGCAAGATTGGTTGTTGTTCACCCTTGATTCACGCAGGATGTATTATCAAGGCATGCACAAGTAGCTAGAGTTTCGACTTAGGGATAAGAAGAAACCATTGAAGAACGCTCCGCCGAACCTTGAAGTTGCTGCCCGGACGCCCAAGTAGTTGCCCAACTAGTTGCCCGGCAACCATCGATTAGTTGCCAAGGCAACCCGTTGTGCAAGTTGCCACAAAGAACAGAGTTGCCCGTGCACTCTTTTACCAAGACGATCCAATCGGCTATCACACCTCAACTCACGATAACCTGGCCTATCTCTCTCAATTGAATTCATCTTTTCTTTTACTTATTTGCTTTCTAGATTAGTTAAACTTCTATAATCTTTTATTTGTGTTTTTATTTTTACAGTGCAAGAGACTAGATTCTTGAAGTAGCACCAATCCCTGTGGAGACGATATCTTTTATACTATAACTTGCGACGTGTATACTTGCACAATTGCGTAGCACTTATTACGCGTAACATAAGTCTCATTCAATATATAGATATCCGCCATAAATAAAGATGTTCATAACACTCTCTCTTAGATATCCATGAAGATAACTTACCTCGTTAAAATCTTACTAATATAAGAAAACCTTATGGAGAAAAAATTTTCTTAGTAAAGGAAAAAGAGTACACACATCTTTGATACGCATAACATGTTGCCTCATTAAAAACCTTACCAGGAAAACCCATTGGAACAAAACCTCGATTAAGGGGAAAATAGTGCAACGCGTATTTACTCATCCTCATGAAAACATCACATAAGATCTTTGAATCTTCATAATTCAATCTTGAATATAATCTTCAAATGTTGAAGTAGACTATTGTCACGCCTGAGAAGGGGTGGGGACATTAATCCCACATCGGAAAAGAAAAAAAGAGGTCTTGGGATATATAAACAGTGGCGTTGTGTTCGATTGTGTGAGTGTTTGGCAAAAGGGTGGAAAAAATGTATTGGAAATGTATGAAAACAATGCCAAGACTAAGTCTTTTGCGTGTAAGTACTCACGGTCTACAAGTAATACAGCAGTAAGCTGGTTATCGATCCCATAGGGATTGACCAGGAATTTGACTGCTTTGATTGTTACTTGTCAAGGAAAAAAATGTTATTTGAGTTGAAATTGGTTTTGAAAGTGATTTAAAGAAAAGAAATAAAAGGAATACAACATTGGCACAAAGAGAGTTAAATGAGTGATGATCGTTGGCAATGGATGCTTAGTTTACACGCTTTTCATGCTAGCATTTAATAATTTTCTACCTTGATATTATTGTTGAGCAGATTCAAAGTTGGCATTTCCTCTGTCGATGGCAATGCCCGAAATTAACCATGTAAAAACCCTTATATCTCTATAATGAAGTGTAGACTCTCTAAGTGAATGCTGGCAAAAGGGGGCAAAAGATATGTATTGGAAAAGTAATAAACAGTGCCAAGATGAGTCTTTTGCGTGCAAGTATACACGGTCTGCAAGTAATACAGCTAGTAAGCTGAGTATCGATCCCACAGAGATTGACTTGGAATTCAATTGCTTTGATTGTTACTTGCCTTAAGAAAAAGTTGATTTATTTTGAAGTTGGTTTTGGAAATATTTGAAAAGAAAAGAAATAAAAGTAAAGTAAAGACGTTAGCAAGGAATGTGCTTTAATGAATGATGAGTGTTGGCAGGGAATGCCTGGTTTTCACGCTATTCATGCCGTGCCAGCCTTTAATAACAACTTGTCTTGGCATTGTTTGCCGAGCAGATTCAAAATTAGCAAAGCCTCTCTCGATGGTCATTGCCCTAAATTGATCATGTAAAAACCCCTATATCTCTATAGTGCATGCTTTTAAATAAACCAATTTGATTAAGATCGAATCTATACTCCTAATGGGTAGATTTCACTCCCGAAGTAAGTTCATATACTTAAACGACTTCTCTTGAAGCTTTTCTCCTTAGTATTCAACAACTTGATCGTTGCCACCCAAGTCTGTTAAGATATTGAGGAGCAATAGGCCAACAGTGCCAGCTTTCGCTTGGCATAGTATTTAGAAAGCATTAAAGTATGTCGAATAGATAAAACATTGTCAAGGCAGATTTATTATTAAAAACTAAACATGAAAACAGCGTTTCAACGCAAACATCCCCCACCAACTATTGAATTAGTTCATGGTGAGGGATTTAATCGAAAAACCATAAACGTTTTCAAAATACATCATCATTAAAAAATAAAAATAACTAAACAAAGAAAATGGGCAAGAAAGGGGTCTCTCGATGCAGCCCTTCAATGGCTCCAAGCCCTCGGTCTAGCTGGTCGAACCACGCAGCCTTCCTCTTCTGATCGTCAATAAAATCTTCTCTAAGTTCGTCCTCTAAATGCTTGCTTGATCGTTCTTTAAATAGGAATGCGAAGAAGCCCTAGGATAAGCCTTCACGTTTTAAATTTGAATGCGCCAAGGGATAAGGGATGTGATCATCTTATCCATATTTAAAGTGATAAGCTGATAAGGTGATAAGTTGATCAGGTTTTCACTAGGGCTGACGTCATATGTCGTCGATCCTTTGGCAGCTGAGCTCAGCATCGTTTGGTCCATCTGTGCCAGACAAACTTGGCATTTTATTTTTTTTTTCCATCCTATTTTTTCAGAGTTTGATCAAATGCTATTTTTTCGCAACCTGATCTGGTCTTATTTTTTTGGGCTGGTGTTGCCAAGGGTTCTAGGCATAACTCTTCTGGCATCCTATTACCAATGGTGCTTGGCATTGTCTGGTCTGCGCCAACGACACTTGACATTCATTCTGGCATTCCTTATCGCGTTGCTTTTCTATGCCAAATACTATACCAAACCTGCAAAATTGCCAACAAAACAACCATTCACACTGACATAGACAAATTTCTAAACTCCTTATGCAAATGCATGATTTTAACAACCTTATGCAACTAAATGTACCTAAAAACAAGCAAAAGCATTGTAAGATTGGCATTAAAAACAGTACTTTTGGAGAGGTAACATGAAGTTTTTCATAAATCAATTTGATTAAGTCTCAATCTATACTCCTAAGGGGTATACTCACTCCTGAAGTAAGTTCATTTACTTGAACATCTTCCATCGAAGCATCTCTCCTTAGTATCTGGCAATGGATCGTTGCCCGTTAAGTCTGTTAAGATATTAAGGTACGATAAGCAAATAATGTCAGCAGTCGCTTGGCAAAGAATTTAGAAAACTGGAGAACATGCCAGATAAGGGAAACAATGCCAAGGCATTTTTAATTATTAAAAACAAAACATAAAAACAGCATTTAACGAAAACATCCCTCACCAACTATTAAATTAGTTCATGGTGAGGGTATCAAACCAAAAACCTTCATCGTTTTCTAACAACATTATCATTTAAAAATAAGAATAACTAGAAAAAGAGAACGGGCTAGAATGGGGTCCGTCGATGCAGCCCTTCACGGTCCTGGCTCTCGGTCAAGCTGGTAGAACCACATCTCCTTGGTGCAGCCTCTCTAAGCTGATCATCGATGATCCGTGAATGTCCATTATGTGCTTAGTTGATTTCTTTATATAGGCATGCAAGGATAACCTAGGATAAACCTTGAAATTGAATTTTGAATGCTCAAGGGATAAGAGATATGACTATCTTATCCTATATTTGAATCCTAGGGCTAACATCATCAAGGACCAACATCTACTTGGTCGGGCTTCAAACTCCTCTTCGCTGCCAACCAGTGCTTCGGTAATTTTTGGTCCATCGCTGCCAACAACAACTCGGCATTCTCTCTAGCATTCCTTCCTTTCTGCGCTGCTCTGCCAGGCCTGCAATAATGCCAACAAAGCAACCCTTCACACTGGCATAGCATAATTCCTAACTTCTTATGCAAATGCATGGATTTTAAAGCTAAATGCACTTAAAGGCAAGCAAAGACGATGTGAAATAAGATAAGATTTAGTACTTTTGAGGAGTTAACACGCTGCACATTCTATCAGACATGTCTTTTGGGAAGAGGGTAATGACCTCGTGATAAGTTGGTATTAGAGCTATTTTTCCGCACTCAACCGAGTTAGAGATGGCAGGAAACAACGGATCTGACACCGAGTATGAGGGCCGTCGTGTTACATGACAAACAAACAAAGCCAAGAAGGCTAATTCCAATGACTGGCTCACAACACTTAAGGACAAGGTTACCCGCCTTGATGATGCCACGAACGATGCAAGAGAAAGGCTCAACGTGGTTAATGCCCGACTAGAGGAGTTGGACATGAGGCGTGACACGCTCAAAGAGGAGTTCCAAGGGATGATCAATGAGATCGTAGAGCATGTCGATCAATAAGACAGCTCGTTCAAAGATGAGGTGTCCGCAATAAAGAAGATCATGGAGGAACTTGTTCATCAGGTTGAGGTAACAGCTTATCAAGTCGATGTAACAGCACTCCACAAGGAGATTGAAGCACTCAAAGGAGAGCTGCAAGTGTACAAGGCAGCGGTGACTAGTGGAATTATCACTAGTGCACTAAAGATCCGAGTTGAAGTCTTAAAGCCAAAAGAGTTCAAAGGGACAAGAAATGCCCGGGATATTGAGAACTTCATGTGGGGATTGGAATAATACTTCAAAGCTGCGGGTATCATGGAGGGTACCAAAAAGGTAAATACTGCGTTAATTTATTTAACTAACGTTGCTCTTTTATGGTGGCATCATAGGTGCACTGATGAGAAGAGAGGTGGCACCGCAATTTGAACTTGGAGCGAGTTCCAAGCTGAGTTTAATGCGCGGTTTTACACTGAGTACGCGAAAGATGAAGCCCAATCCAAACTGAGACAACTCAAGTATACGAGCAACATTCGAGACTATGTGCGGGAGTTCAGTGAGCTGCAACTCTAAATACCCAAGATGAGTGACAAGTTTGTGCTTTTTGCTTTCCTTGATGGGTTGAAACCTTGGGCCAAGGTAAAATTATAGTGGAAAAAAGTGAAAGAACTCTCCAAGGCGATAGCGATTGATGAGTCTTTGCCCGAGCATCAATGAGTCGAGTAACCCAAGTTAAAGCCAAAGTACAACAACAATGGTTGTGAAGATCGAGAGAAGACAAATAGAGTTGGAAATAAGAAGTCTTCGAATGGCGAGAGAAGGCCCTCTAGCGACAAATCTATCAAGTTCACAAAGCCGTGGGAGAATCACGTACCAGTGAAGTATTTCCATTGTGATAGACCACACTACATCAAAGATTACCCGAAAAAGATAAGTCTTTCTGCCATCCAATGAGAAGTTGGAGCAGAAGAGGAGTTTCTACAACTTGGTTCAATTGTAAGCTAGCTTCAAGCCAAGAGTGGCCATAAGAAGAAGAGGCTTATGTTCGTGGATGTTGTAGTTGCGGGCTAGAAGTTGAAAGCACTAGTTTACACTGGTGCATCCGAGCTGTTCTTGTTCGAGCAAGCTGCCAAATGCTTTAACCTTAGAGTTGAAAAGGTAAGCGGGTGGATCAAAATCGTCAATTCCAATGAAAAGCCAATTATAGAAGTTGCAAATGGAGTGGATCTTCGAATTAGAGATTGGCACGGTAAAGCATCCATCAAGGTAGTACTTCTTGATGATTAGATTGTGTTATTATATTATCTTTTCTTGATCAGATTAACGCACTTGTCTTGCTTTATGCCGATGTAATATGTATTCTGGACCCGTGCCAACAATGTGCCGTACTAGTGAGCCATGAGGTGGGCCTAAAGAGCAATGTGTTGTCAATAATCCGATTTGCTAAGAGAATGTACAAAAAAAAGATAGCCAATGATGATGAGACCACGGTGACCATGGAAATCCCCGAGGCAATGGGACAAATCCTTAAAGAGTTCGAGGACGAGAAGCCTTTCGAGTTGTTGAAGGTATTGCCACTAAGGAGCGAGGTCGTTTGTGAGGTTGAACCCTATCCGAATGTTGTGGCCCCACCCAAAGCCCAACATCAGATAGCTCTATCAAGGCTTGAAGAGTTGAAGTAAGTCAAGGCAAATGAGTCATAGTTGGTGCTGCCAGATCACACCAAACTATTCGAGGCCCACACCGAGGCATCAGACATTGTCATCAAAGAGTTGCTGATGCAAGTGGCTAGATGGCAAAAACCGATGGATGAGTTTGACGAACCTATAAAACCCAAGCCAAGAAAGGCAAGCACTATGGCGGACGGAGCAAGCCAAGAGTCTCCAACCGAAACCATCATCTAACCTGAGGGAAAAGTTCTTGAGAGCACCAAAGAGGGTCCATCCTATGACCATTTTTCCAACAACATTCATCTTGAGTGCCAATAAGACATGGTGGAGACCAAGAAGTGGACAGACCAAACCTACAAGGATATTGTGTCCAAGGTAAGCAATCCAGCTTTTGATGAAACGAGTCTAACTTATGGTGGTTTTGTCCACATGTCACTTATAAAATTGTACGAGGGACCGCACCGAGTAAAAAGCAAGTAGGCGATGAGGCCTACAAAATAAAGTGGCTGCCAAAGATGTGAGTGGGCCATGTTATCCACATTAACACACCTAAGCCATTGGACGAGGATACAGATGACCCGGAGCAGAGCGAGATAAGCCAAGCACCAATAGAAGTAAAGTCCTCCTATAAGAAAGAGACACCAATCATCTAGACGAACTAAGCAACAGACCTATCACAAGGCACGAAAGCCTTACACTAGGGAAGAGATTTCCTGAAGCTGTGAGTAATCGAGAACTTACCGAGGATCCACGACAGTTCGAGGATAAAACTACCGAGATTTATCACCGACAAGCGATAAGGACGTCGCTATATCCAGTAAGGGAGAATATCACGGGCCGCCAGCCCATGAACGAGATGGTCACACACCAAAGGGTATATCCAAGTACACCATGTGCTTCATCCGACTAAGATACTCGAGTCCGCACCAACGTTGCAGAGACAAGTACCCTATGTGCTACACATAAGAAAGAGACCTGAAGGAGCACTCTACACGTACCCAAGGGGGCCTAAGCGAACACCTTCCATGCTGCCCAAACCACGGCGCCCGAGTCAACACCTATTGTACACACGTAGGGGCCTAGAAGAGCCTTATTATAGTTGCCCACAACCTTAGGGCCCAAAACAGCACCAAGCATACTGCCAATGAGGTTTTGGCCAAGAGAACTGGGCCTATCAATACCCAACCCGCCCAAGAGACCAAGACCAATTAAGGAAGAACATTTTTGGACCAACACACATATAAAGATATCATTTTTTGAGCCAGACTTGAGGAAAGTATCCTTGCCACCTAAGTGAGATATTCTTGAGTGATTCTTGCCTTTTTACTTTAGGCAACTATGTAATAGAATGATATTGTTTCCATAGTTAGAAGATAAGAAACTTGAGGATTGATACTTAACCCTTGGATCAATCCATCATAGATCGTTAGATTCAAGGAGGCTAGCCTATAAATAGAGGCTTTTTCTCACCTTTGTAATGCATTATATGATTCTATCATTTGCTCATTTCTTGAGCATTAAGTAAAGAGTTTGCATTTTCTCTTCACGGTCATCTTGTTCTTGTTTTCCTTGCATGACTTGCCATAGCAAATTTTCTCACAAGATTTCGTCGTTCTAAATATTCTTGCTTAGTGATTGTGAAGGTTGACTTAGTATTCAACTAAGATCGCCGACAAAGGCTGCATGAATCAGCTAGTCAAACTCTAGCCCGTGACATTAGATAGTGGTGAATAGATCTTTTAAATTACTGCTTGGAAGGATTTATCGAATACTATTCTTTTAAAGATCATGAGGGACGAAACTTTGAAGATATATGTTTCATTTTTTCACATTTGATGCATCCACCTTTTGATGGAGATATAAATTTTGTATTATCTCTACACAAGATAACTTGCATCTTATCTTGTGAAAGCAATTCACATATCTTCTGGATATGTTTAGCAAAACACATATTTCGGCTTTGCCTCGTGTATAGAAATGATTTACATAATTTGGAGAGGCATTGAGTTTTGAAATATCTAAAGTTAATGGTCCCGTAACACTTAGTTAGTACTTCTAAACTAATTAAGATCTGATGCATAGCAATTATTTTTTCGACTTTGCTTTGTGCTCAACGGATGTGCGTTATGCATGTAAAGCCTCTTTTAAAAAATTTCTCTGTATGTCGATTGATGCATAAGGATTTTATTGTAAGGGGGATCTCTTTATGAGTCCTGATGATAATCAAATCATAAAATACACAACAACAATAACAAATCCAGAGCTAAACCTCTTAATAAAAATGCTCGAGGAAATTGAATCATTCTTATAGCCTTTCGCTAATAAGTATTTATTAAGGTGATTGTACAACATGCGCCCAAATTGTTTTAATCCATAAAGAGATGTGTTCAATTTGATTGAATAATGTTCTCGAGAACTTGAAATAACTACTTTTGCAGTCTAAATCCTTCTAGAAGTTTCATGTAAATGTTATTATCAATAGGCTCATTCAAATAGGATGTAACAACATTCATTAGGCGAAAACTAAGTCTTTTATTGCTAGACTAATAAAAAAGTCTAAAAGTAGTTGCATCCACCACTGAGGAGTGTTTCCTCATAATCGATTTTAGGTCTTTGTGAGAATCCTTGTACAACCAAACGAGCGTTATATTTTGCGATTACCCTTTTTCATTTCTATTTCTCACAAATGCTCATTTATACCAACGGGCTTTACACATTCTGATGTACGGACTATAGGCCCAAATACTTCTCTTTTCGAAAGAGATTTTAGTTTCATCGCAATTGCCTCTTTTCATTTTGGGCCAATCATTTCTTTGTTTACATTGTCCAATTGACAATAGTTAATGATCCATATCATCATCCAAAATATCTAGTGCTATATTGCATGCAAATATATTATCGATGTCGATTTGATTTCAGTTCCACTTATTACCAGACATGACATAATTTATTAAGATCTCATTATTATCATGTACCTGAGTCATGTATAATGTCTCTTTTTGAGACCTTTTAATCTCTTCTAGAGATTTTCATAATTCGTTGATTCCTCGATCGGACCATCATAAGATATAACTCTTTTTTTCTTTTTCGAGGATTTTTATCTTTGGAACCTACTTATCTGCCATGCTTCAGACGTGAGTTAGGTGTCATATTTGAGCCTCAAGCCCAAACCATATATATATAATTGCACCACTAGATTTAGCCCACATCATAAACATTTCTATAAATCCAACAATGTTTTGAAAAAAAAGTTAACACAAAATAGTTGAATCGTTTGCATGAAAGCTCCAATTAAAACAAGTTAATTAAAAGCATTTGACATGATTAAAATACAAATAAAGTTACTGACATAAATCAAGGGTCTTATGAATACATTTCCCAACAAGCCTAAGAATTGTACTCTTGATCACATCGATGCATTGAAATCCTTCTCTGATGGGCTTCTTTCAACGTAACACAACCACCTAGAAACCTATGTAAAGAAACAACGATTCCAAACGCTGAGCTCATAAAGCTCAGTTGATACACCTCTACTCTATCATACTTCACATAGATCATAAACATAGGAATGTAACAAGTAAGATGATATGGCAATCTGAATGGTACTTGGCGCTATGCTAATTGCATAAAAACATGCAATTCATATCTCAAAATCAAGGAAAACCCAAGGCCCAACCATACAATACCACAACAACATAGGAGTGAGGTTGGGTCACATAGCATCGGTACATGCACTCCGAGTGAGTTTGGGTCACGTAGTATCGGAACATACACCCCTACTCGGAATCCCCCTCGAGTACATGTGAATAAGGCCCGGGTCACATAGCATCTGTAAACTTCATTCGCCACTTTACTTACCATAGTGTTGTAACACATCTTGAGTATTCGGATCCCACCAAACAAGGTACTCAACCATTCAATGCCCTACTTGGCATACATTAACTAACCGAACCACTAAGGATCCTTACAATTATAATCACAACCAAGACACCCATCAAATATCAAGTTATTACTCATTATATTCGTTTATGGGGTTAGATTCTCAAATTCTCAGTTTTACTATTCATTTTACCCCATTAGAGACCGATTGAGCCTTAGTCTTCAAATTATAGGTTCCTCAAACTAAAAGTGAAATTTTCGGACAGAATGCCCACTGAGTATTGATACTCGCTTTAGGGTATCGATAAGCTCCAGTAGGTATCGATACCCATTTACGTGTATCAATACCTGACTTGTCGTTTGGGAAGGGTTTAACTCAAAGTCGTATCGATACTCGGGGCAGCGTACCGATACCCCTGGTGTATTGATATACCTATGAATGTATCTATACCAATTTTGGCTACTGGAATTTGATGGAATAGGGGCGGTACCGATACGCCCCCTCGCGTACCGATACCCTTTTTAAACTCATGCTAAAAATGTTATAAAAATAATGGGGTATCAATACCGGTTCATGTCGTATTGATACCCAAGCCCAAAATTCGAATTTTGGAGCTCAAATATCATTCCAACACTTTCCCAAGCATTATAGAAAAACCCTAAAATGAACTTACAGATTATGAAAGGTATTTTAAGTGATTTTCTACTCTTTTCACACCATTTAAATGCAAATTCTGGATTTTGCCACTAACACCCAAACTCAACCATTTCAAGCACCAAAACACCAAACAAGCATACAAAACCATACATTCATGATCTGCAAGAAACAAAGGGAGTTGGAAGTGTACTAACATTCCTTCTAAAGCTGGGAAAAAACCACTGCCTCCTAGCTCAAGCCTTCCTCTTCTCTTTGTCCTTGGAGTGTTCTCCAATATCCTTAACTATAAGAAGTTGTTGCCAAACCAGTCACAACATTGCTAGAAGGTTAAGAAACATAAAAGGAAAAGCTTAACAACAAGAAATAAAGCTATTCCTTTCATTCTCGTTCTTCCTTCTCAACCCCTACCATAACCCATTCTTACCAAACTCCACCATTCCCATTCATAGTTAACTTAATAGATAGATCCTTGGATGAGAAGAAACTTCCTCTCTAGCACTAATTCGAGATTCACACAAAATAAGGTAAAGATTTGGCCTTTGTTGGTTACTTGGAGAGGAGATGAGGAAGAGGGTGAAAAGAGGAACAAGGTGACATCATCTCCCTTAAAATTTTGTAGAGAAACTTAAGAGGGAGAAGCATTCTTCTTTTCAAAGGGGAAAATTACTCTTTTACCCTTCAGACTCTTCTCCAACTCACAACTAAGCGCAACCTCACAATGAGAAAAAGGTCCAAAGGTGCCTCTTTCTATCTTCTCACGGCCTAACAACAAGGCCCACATAACGGGACTCGAGGCTCAGGTGTAAACAACCCACTAATTCCAAAATCTGGGTCGTTACAGTTTGTCCTTCCGGGACATCAATTTTCAATCGGAGCATTCATAGCTGGTATATTTGACTTAGTCACTCTTTTAAGGTCAACAAAGCATCTGGCAATTGATTTGCTAAGTTTTATAAGTGAATTATCCTTTGAACTTCTAGTTCACATTTGTTGAGCATGTGGATCAAAATGAGAGAATGATAATTCATTTCAACTTATTTCTTTCCCCAGCTAATTATTTTCTCCCCTTGCATTTAAATGGAAAAAATATTTCTTATGCTTAAGTATAGTATGAGTACTTGCACTATCTGATAAGAATAAATTGTCACAATTTATTGCATATTGTATTCCGAAAGTAATCATATTCTTCAAAGGATAATAAATAAATGTTTTAACATATTTAAATAGACAATATAAATAAATAATATGTAAAGCAAATTAACATAAAGCAAAATAAATTAAAATATCAATTATTCATTTTAGAGATTGTAAGGAAATAAAATAAATGGTGAATTATTCCCTTCAAGGGTTATGAGGAAATCAACAATATCTAATTGAGTTGGACCAACAACGCCATAATTATTTTCGCCATTTTTGTAAACAAGATTTGTTTATATTTCTTTCCTCTATTATTCATGATTGTGGATAAAGGTCCATAATGCTTCGGCGTATGACAAGTACAAGATCAATAGTTTGTACCATTGCATAAAAATTTCACTTTCTTAATATATTCTTGTCATCTTCATAAACCCATTTCAGGTGGTTATAAGCATTCTTAAAATGATCATATTGTCCAAGACTATGTTCATGGCCTCAATTGTGACCACAATTGCTAGTGTGACATTTATTCTTTCTGCTATAAAATGTCGCATTCACTTCAAGAAATGGAGCGGAGCCAGTAGGTCTTTAAAACCTTTTTCACGATATTGTGTCTGCAAGACAACATTGTTTGCGTGAAAAGTAGAGTATGTTTTTCTAACATATCATCATCAGTGATACTCTGATCACAAATTTTCAATTTAATTTGAAGAATTCACATAGTTGAGTTTTATTCACTAACCATATAGTGAGTTATCATGTTTACATTCACTTCAGGGAATGAAACAAATCCAATATCGCATGGAATAAACATCATGCTTGTATTCACTTCAGGGAATGCCTCTCATAAAAATTCTTTGATCAAGACAAATTTTTGTAACTTTAACTTGGGAGAAGTCTATAGTCGAGTTTTTGACACAGAAGAATTATTGGTTTCAAGCAAATATGGATTTTATAACAGTTATACTATTAAAGAATAATTGATCAACCAATATATATAATACTTACCAGACTTAAAAATCAAGACACTAAATAAAAAGCTTATAGGTATTAAATTTGCCTTCAGTCCTTTTCTTTTGAATGAGGCTTTCAATCCAATAAAGTACCGCACTGGAACCTGGTTCATCCTCGGCGAACCATGAAACAATCACACCTTTTCATCACAATGTTTTGTGAACCTTAAAAATCAAAACGCTAAATTCAGAAAAAATTATAATAAAATCTAATCTTATATATATATAAAGCAAAAGTAAATGAGAAAAAATTGTTAAGGTGCATATAGCCTGTGAAACTCGAAAAACATCATTGTCAAATGACATATCTAATCCTCCGTTTTCTTCACTTTTCTTAAAGTAATAGTTGGCCATTCTATCACCATAATTTTTAAACTAAGTTGATCTCATAGGTTTTGTTGAAGGCTAGATATTTGTTCCTGGAGTTATATATATATATAAACTCGATGCAACAAAACATCATTGAATATTAGAACAAAATAATAATCATATAATAGATCAATATACACTGACCTTAATGTAAAAGTGATTAACCAACCACTATATCAATATATAAATAACAAAACATATCAGGCTTTCTAAGTTAAGTTGAATATACGGTAGATGTAGTCACCGTATCTTGTTGAAATCTTTTTCGGGAATTGCCGACAAGAACCACGGTTATTGAACAAGATCGTGTTGATAACGTGTTGTGAATAAAGTAAAGAGCAAGAACAAAATAGATGAACAAGAACAAGATGAGAGACAAAGAAAGAGAGTTGTATTATATTCTCAAAGTAGGGTTGTATACAATGCTTTCTCCAAACTCTATATTTATAGGCATAAGATGGAAACTCTAATTCCAATAGGTATTAAACCCTATTAATAAAGTACATTAAAGTTTCATTTAATATATAGATATCCACAATAAATAAAGATATTCATAACAAAAAAATATTTTTAAGATTTTATTCTAAAAGGGGATAATAACACTTTCGGTCCTTAGGATTTCAAAATTAATTAAAAACAATTAATGGTACATAGTGGTACATATGAATAATGGTACATTGTGCTACATAGCATCTACTGTCGAATTGTCCTTAGAATCATAACATGGAAAATCAACAAATACTCCTTAAAGTTGGTTTGATTTAATTTTATTATTTTTACAAATTACAAATTAATCCAATCAACCGATTCGAATAGATCGATCGAGATAAATTTGGGTCAATTTAGCAAGTTTACCGAGTAAAGCTCACCCTACAAACATGTTATGGAACAACCCTTTAACATATTCCAAAGGCCTAGATGAACCACTAAATCACTTGTAACTAATACAGACACGTGTTTATCATTTTTCTCAGAATTGCAATGTCAAGAAATCATGTAGAATTTGCTCCCCAACTAAACCACAGGCAAATAATCCAACTCCAAAAATTGCAGGCTTAGCCATTGTTAATGCTTTCTCATTAGAGCCCTCCCCTCTGGTTTCCATGGACAAAGCCATTGCTGGTGGAAGAACTCCATACAACACCGTCATACAGTAACCCCCCTGCACCAATGTGATCAAACTAATGAAGCTAACCTCGGGTTTTCGATTACATCGATGCTTTGTGGAACTTAGTGCTTGAAGTTCTACACTCTTAACACCTTTGAAATGAAAAGAAAAATGGCATCCAAATGTGGATTAAGATGTGCTATTGAATGGCTTCAGTTTCAACTTACAGCAATATCTGTAGCAGCAGAGAAGGCATCTGGAACTGTTGTTGAGACTAAAAGTGTTGGAGTGACCACCATTGCCATTGCTGTGAACCAGGTTTTGTTTCTCCCCCACCAATCTGTCAGTGCTGAGGGTTTGTCTGGTTCCTGCTGTACCTCATCCCGTGCCAATGGCGTTATCTGCAGAGCTTTAACAGATTGAATGTCGGATATGAGGTTAAGTACCAAACTCGGGTATGTTTTCATGTATTTGGAGGATCATATTTTCATATTCATGTCAAGAAATGCATCGGACATGGGTGTTTTATACCGATACTTTCTAGACATATGAAGAGTCGGAGCAACATAAATTAGAGCAACCTGTACCGAAGAAGAATTCCATTTCAGGTTCTTAAGCTGCTCCTTAAAGAACTCCGAGAAGCCAAGGAGGGTGCCAGTCATCGACGTTCCCACGGCAAGAAGCGAAAATGCTTCTACCATAAATGAAATTCCACTCAATTTTACACTGAAAATGAATAAATTCACATGCCAAATCAGCAAATTTATCTGACTATATGAATCATCCACAACAATCCTATATGAATCTATGTGTTTGACATACCTCATAAGCAACTCAACAGGATCAACAATTTGGCCAGGTTGTGTTGGCAGGCCAAGTGCAATAGCATCCCAAACAAGCAATGCCAACAACGGAACTACGCTGCCGAGCAAAACCGAAGCCCTTAATCGAGTAAGGTCACTGCCTAAATAAGCACAAAGAACTGCAACAACAAGTAATGAAATCATAAACCAAGAGACATTATAACCCCAGGCTTGGAAAATCTGAAGCTTCAACTTAAAACAATTGAGGGTTTTTTTTCAGACCTGGTGCAATATCATGATATACCAAAGAAAATATTATGACAGGAATGGTATCTGGAACCTTCCCCCAGTCACCACCATTTCCCTCCAGGCCTGACCATCCTCCAAATACCACTGCTACCCCTTCAATTGCCATTAATAAACCTGTTCACCTCATCAAAGATATTTTCAGTTTTTTTCAAAAAAAAATATTTACATAGATTTCAAGTAGCCCAACAGTCTAAAAGTTTGTCCAAAATCATACCTATCATGGAAATGGTGAGCCATTGGTTCAATTGATCAGTGGCTTGGGTACCACCAACAGAGATGAGAATGGTGAAAATTGCAGTGAATAGAAAGCCAGAAAGTGGTTCAGGAAGATTGATCAAATGGAAAAGGATGTCTCCAGATTTAGAACTATAAGCAATCATTGAAGTGTAACCCAAGAAAACATAGGTAATAGTGGCCAAATTTCCTCCCCAATCTCCAAGTGTCTGTTGTGCCATTGTCCTTATGGAAATGACCTCCAATTCACCCTCTTCTTCGTCCTTCTTCCTCTTCCTTCTTAAACCAACATTTATTTCAATGAGCAAAAGCGCTTCAATTAGAAAAAATGCCCAGCAAAGTACCAAGGATATTGAACTTGGAACCACGCCCTGCAGTGTAAAAAGAGGCTTATAAACTTAATTTCTATCTAAAAAGTCACACACAGGAGGAGAAAATTGAAAGTAACTTACAGCAGTAGAGGCCTTTTGAGGGAGAGCAAGAATCCCAGATCCAATACTGGTGCCAATAATGAGAGCAACCGCCCCTGCTATGGTTCCTTTCTTTCCACCTCCATTGACAGCAGTCTTGTCTTCAACTTTTGTGACGTGAACTTTGTGATTCCTCCATGGGGTTTTCTTCTTCTGCAGCCATTGGCGACCACAAGAAAGTTTCTTGCTGCTAAGACCAACCCCTCAAAAACGTGGATAATGAAACGGGTAGGAAAATCTTAATGAAATTGTAAGTGAAAATCAAAAGGGAGAAGTCATTACATACATCTTGAGCTTGATGCAAACTCTGTCTTGTCTTTGGTGAAGAATTGCTGCAGACTTGGAGATTATTGTGGCAGTTTTTATTGGAGCTTTGGGTGTCAACGAAGAAGGCGAAGTCACGCACTTGGTATCCATGGAAGAAAGGAGAGAGAAATGAATGGACTAAATAAATGCAAGAATCTGCCCCTCGGCTGTGCAAATTTCGGTTTTAACAGAAATTTTTATATGTAATTAATAAATTTTCAGATTTAAATCTAAATTCCATGACCAATAATATTTAAAAAACAAAATTTTTATTTTAAAATCATACTAAGTCGAATCTAAAAAAGAAAAAGAAAAAATATTTAATAAAATAAATATTAACATATAATACCTGTGGTTTGTGTCGACTAAATATCTCAGAAGTGGACCCTCCAAATATAAATATGCACATATATTGCATGCGGCTGTGGATGATTATTAGAATATCCATTTTACAAAATAGTGGCATTGTAAGAATATTCAATGGCTCTACTCTGGGCTTGAACTTGAAAGTATGGGTGTTCAAAAATATTTGACCTGATTAATTTGATTTGATGATTCAAATTTAAACAACGAGTAATTCTTTAAAAAGTTATCTGACTCGGAATTTTTCTAGGTAGCTGACTCAGATCAGTGGCGATTTTTTGGTAACCGAGTACCCGACCGGATAATTTTAATATATTAATTTTTTTAGTTTTAAATTATATTTTTATTTTAGATTCCTTAATATTTTTACCTAAAACTAAATTTAAATCTTTAAATTATTTCTATGTTTGTATTATGTACTTTTAAGTTTAAAATTTTTCAAATATATTTTTTGATTAAATAGAGAGGCATTACGTTTTCATACCGGGATTCGAAAGAAAAAAACTAGATTAATATTTTTAATGTATTTTTGGTGATAAACTTTAATATATATATATATATACATTTAAATATTTCATCTTAAAAACTAACTTTAAATCACTATTTTTTGTATTTAGATTATGTATTATGAACTTTTAAATTTTATGTGTTTACAATGTGATATTTTAAAACTTTTAAATTAAAAAATAAAAATGTGAACCTGGTACCCGTTACCCAATTTTAAGGCTAAACTACAAAATAAGTGCTCAAACTATGTCTCTTTTTTCAATAGGCGCCTAAAGTATTTTTTGGCTAAAATATGTGCTTAAAGTTACATTTTTGTCTGAAATATGTGCCTAAAGTTTTTTTTGACAGAAATATGTGCCTAAAGTATTTTTTGTAGTTAAGCCTTTTTTGAAAGAAAAAAATCATCTAGTCTTTTTTATGTTCTTTTTTGTGCTCCAATATTTAAAAAATCAAATCTTAAGTCTTATTCTTAAATTCTAAATCACACACCTTATAAAATAAACTCTACCTCTAATTCTCTAAACCTTAACACTAAGCTCTAACCCATGTTGTTCTAGACTTTACCTCTTATAAAGGAAGATCAAGCTTCATTTTAACATTAAATTTATGTCAAATGCTTGGGAGGTCAATTCATCTACATTTAAACCAGGCTACTTATTTAGATATTTAAATTGTATATATATTGATTTTTTTTTAAATGGTATATATATTGATTATTAATTAAACTGATCAATTAGTTCTTAAAATATTGATTTTTACTAATTAAATTGATTATCAACTAGTTCGATACATTATATCAAACTAAGGGTTTATTTTTTTGTTGTGTTTGGCTTCTCAAACTAGTTTTTCCACCCAAAAAATTCTAAAAGCAACAAAAAAACACTCAACTTTTAAGTGTCAAAAACTTGGTTTGCCCCCCCCAAACTAACTTCTCAAATCTTGGTTTGCCAAAAGTTAATTTTTCTAGCTTTTGCAAAACCTTGATTTGACCTCAAACTTTAGTTTCTCACCACAACTAAAAACAAAGCCTAAATGATGTATTGATTCTCAATTAACTGATCCGATTTTTACATCATTGCTATTGATTGGCCAAATGCTTCATTTTCATGTATGACAACTATTCTTATTACCGTACTAAGAGCATTTTCAACTTTGTTCATTTTTCACATCATTTTATTAAGATAGTGTAGTTTGGTCGCTATTCATTTTTTAACCCAACATCATATTTCTAAATTCTCATGCCATTATTTTAATGTTGTCTACCGTGTCACACAATATTTGATGCGGAACTGTAGCAACACCAAATTATTTTTAATTAAAAGAAAAAGTCACAATAGTGCAAAAGTGTTATAGTGCAAAGGTTGGAATTGGTTTTTTTACACCAAAATAATATTAAATATCTTAGTTTGCACCATATTATTACAAAGGTTGGAGTTAGTCTCTTTACACTAATTTTACTTTCACTTTTTATATTTTTTTATATTATTTTTAACACCAAAATAATGTTTTAGTGTTGGTGAAGGTCGGAGATGCTCAAGTGTCTGGTTACAAGATCAATATACACTAAACTGGATTATATTCACTTCATTTTGGCAATCAATCTTGGGATACTAAACAGATTTTTTTAGCTCCAATTTTTGTTTCTTCCTTTAAAAAGGGATTTTGGCAAGAGAGACTTAACAATTACATGACCAACTATATATATATATATAGTTATAATCAGAATTAATCAATTCGATAAATAGAATAAATCTGAACTTATACGAAAGTAGGTTTGGATAGATCTACACATAATAAAATTTAAATTAAAATAATTTTAAGGGTAAACTATACGGGAGACCACCGATCTTTAGGGTTGGTGTCGAAATAACTACCGATCTTTTAATTTTGTCAAAATGACCACTCAACTATTGATATGGTTCCAATATAGCCACCAGCCGTTAAAACCTAACTGAGAGGCTGATGTGATAGTTAAAAGAAAATTGTATAATTGCACATTTAGTCCCCGTTATTTACACATTTAATCAATTTGGTCCTAATTTTAATTTGATAAAATAAATTGATTATTTAATTAGATGGTGACACATGTCACCACCTAATTGGAGGGATTTATTTATTTTTATTTAATTTAATTTATTTATTTCCCTCCCCCAATCAAATGGTGACACGTGTCACCTAATTGGAGGGGAAAATGGAATTAAAGGTCGGGGGGAATCAAACCAAGGACCTCCAAAGCAATGGGAGAATTGTATGCTTGCCACTGGGCCAAGCCATTTTCATGATATAAAACACAACTTTTTATATATGTTTTATACCGTTTTGATGCCCAAAAAAATGAAGGGAAAAAATTAAATCAAGGGGATTCAAACACAAGACCTTGTATTGTAAGGTAGTGTATGCTTGCCACTGGAACAAGCATATTTTTATGATATAAAATGCAATATTTAATATATATGGTATACAGTTGTTAATGCCTGGAAAAAGAAGGAAATGTGGTTTTAGGAAACTCGAACATGACATACTTGTGATACACAAAAACATCTAACTCAATTAAATAAATCTAACCCAATTAAATAATCAATTTATTCCATTAAATAAAAATAAATAAATCCCTCCAATAAGGTGGTGACACGTGTCACCACCTAATTAAATAATCAATTTATTTTATTAAATTAAAATTAGAACCAAATTGATTAAATGTGTAAATAACGGGGATTAAATGCGTAATTATACAATTTTCTTTTAACTACCACGTCATCCTCTCCGTTAGGTTTTAACGACTGGTGGCTATATTAGAACTATATCAATAGTTGAGTGGTCATTTTGATAAAATTAAAAGATCGATGGTCATTTCGACACCAACTCTAAAGATCGGTGGTCTCCTGTATAGTTTACCCTAATTTTAAACTAATAATTCACACATAATATTTAGAGACTCAAAAAAGGTGCTCAAGACCCAACGCTTCATTGGCATAACATTTTTATTTGAAGAAATACTTGCTCGAAATTCAAACTTAAAATTATGAGTCAACTAAATCCTTTATCAATACACTTGTAGCTTATTTCAGATATACAAATTAATTTAAGACGTCAACTAAATCAAATGTAGATCTTTCCAAGCAGATACATGAAGGCCAATTGACAATTTTTAGCATTCAAACTAAAAAAATAATTTAATCCTTCATTTTACGCATCTTTTATTTTTTAACTTTTAATTTTATTTGTCAAATTGAATAAAATGAGGAAAAGAATAATAAATTTGTTAAGCTGACTAAGTTATTTTATCTTTTTTGTCAATATTGTTGTCGTCTATTTTATCATTTTATGTAAACAAATATTTAAAAATGATCAATATTGTTGAGTTCTATCTTGTTTCATTTAAACGTCCCAATGATAATCGGAGGGGACTTCAATATCGTCTGTAGCTCGGATGAAAAAAGAGGAGTGTCGGTGAATAGAACTGCAATGCACGAATTTTCCAACTTCATTGAAAGCCTGAGTCTGCTGGATCCTCTTCTTCATGGGGGTTCATTCACGTGGTCAAATTTGAAGGAGTCCCCATCCTGCAGCAGGCTCGATAGATTCCTTATATCCCTGGAACTGCTCTCTAAGTGGCCGAACTCAACCCAGAAGATCTTATCTAAGAGCTTATCAGACCATAATCCTATCTCTATTTGCTGCAATGATTTCAACTGGGGTCCCAAACCTTTTAGGTGGTTCGACCACTGGGCAGTGGACAAGGCTGTAGTGAGCCTAATATCGAACAGCTGTAAGAACTCAGCGGGCAAAGGCATTGATTTCACCCTCAGATCGTGTAAATTTGCATCAAAAAATTGGTTGAGGTCCAAAAATAAAATTGATCTGGAATCGACAAAGATGCTTGAGAAACAAAGTCTTGAACTTGAGAACGTTGTGCAAAAGGGCAGGTTTGATCAAAAAAAGGCCGTAGAGGGAAACTATGGGCTAAATACAGAGAGGAGGAGCGAGAATGGATACAAAAGTCTCGGGTTAAATGGTTCCAAGCAGGAGACCGAAACACCAGATTTTTCCACATGGTAGCATCCTCCCGAAGGAGATCAAACTTCATCAATTCAATCTTAGTTGCTAATAAGGTTCTGGACAAGCCTGCTGATATCAAAAGGTCCATCGAGGAACACTTCAAGAAGACGTATAGAACCCTCCCGACTCTCCCGGTAAAGCTCTTCGATTGTAATTTGAAACACATATCATCCAAGACGTCTAAGTCCTTGGAACGTGAGTTTACAGTAGACGAAATTAAGGTAGCCTTGTTCTCCATGGATGACACACGAGCCCCAGGCCCAGACGGATTCAACATTGATTTTCTTCAACGCTTCTGGGATCTTTTGAAGGGATAGATATGGGCGTTGTTTCAAGATTTTTATAATGGGAAGCCTTTTGACATCTCGTTGAACCATTCATTCATAGTTCTTATTCCTAAAGTCTAATCTCCAGCCTCTATAGAGGATTATAGGCCCATTAGCCTAGTAGGAAGTGTCTACAAAGTTCCTCGCAAAGGTACTTTCAAGAAGATTGAGTGGGTGTCTGGAAGAAATCATCGGCGAAACCTAATTCACTTTTTTTCCTAGAAAAAAATTGTTTGACTGCTCGCTTATCTCTAACGAGGTTGTCGATTTCTTGAAGAAAAGAGGTCTGTCTGGTGCCATCCTCAAGTTAGATTTTAGTAAAGCATACAACACGGTCGACTGGGAATTTCTCCTTATGATTCTGGAAAAAATGGGCTTCAGAACAACTTGGCGTAACTGGATTAGAACGTGCATTTCTACCGCATCAATATCAATTTTAATCAATGGTTCACCATCCAATTCCTTTATGATCAGCAGAGGCCTCCGACAAGGGTGCCCTCTCTCACCCCTTCTATTCAATATAGTTGCTGAGGCCCTAAGTTCGCTTCTCAACAAGGCTGCCTCAATGGGGTTCTTCAGTGGAGTGAAAATTAGGAATCGAGAGATTTTCATTTCCCATTTACAGTTCGCGAACGATCTAATCATCTTCTGCGGAGCTAGTGAAACTGAGATAAAAAAATATATATTGTACGCATTCTCCATCATTTTGAGATTGCTTCTGGGCTTAGGCTTAATCTAAAAAAATCCAAAATTGTCGAGGTAAACATGGTTGTCGAGAAGTGGGCAGACTCAATCCATTGTCATAGTGAATCTCTCCCTTGTAAATATCTAGGCTTACCCCTAGGAAGTGCTGAGAACTCGGCAGCTTTGTGGTCACCGGTCATAGAGAAATTCGAAAACATTCTAGCGGGCTGAAAGGTGAAGTTTCTCTCCCTCGAAGGCAGAATTACTTTGGTAAAATCGGTTCTCGTTAATCTCCCAGTGCTCTTTATGTCCTTGTTCAGCATGCCAGCTTCCGTAAGTTCCTATCTAAACAGGTTAATTGCCAAATTTATTTGGGGATCTTTGGATCACAAAGCAATACATTGGTTGAGCTGGGAAACTTTGTGCAAGTCGAAGCTATGTGGTGGATTAGGGTTGTGCGACACGAGAGTAAAAAATAGAGCCCGTCTTAATAAATGGCTGTGGAGATATGGTATAGAGTACAATAGGCTGTGGCGAAGGGTGATTAATGCAAAATACGAAAGATGCTCAACGCGTATTATGCCTGCAAACACCAATCCGACAAACAAATCGTGGATCTGGATGGCTATCATCACACCTTGTTTAAATCAAACGGATGCGTTTTACCAACATATTAGATATATGGCTGGAAATGGCAAGATGATTAACTTTTGGAATGACGCATGGACTACCCCTATCTCTCTGAAATTGGCTTATCCAAGGATTTTTGCTCTGGCCATCCGAAAACGGGGCAAGATTTCAAATTTTGGCGCGTTCGTAGGAGTGTGGAACTGGTCAATCCCTTTGAGGAGACGTCTCTTTGACTGGGAACTTGAAGTGTAGAATTCCTTCATCGCTTTGCTTGAGAATTTCAAGCCTGGTTTCTTTGCAGAGGAATCCATAAGGTGGATAGCCAATTCAAATGGCTTGTATAAACCATCTTCATACTAATTGATGTCTGGTTCTCAAACCCTCATTGACAAGAACTGGAATCTAGTTTGGACTAATATTGCACCTCCTAAGGTGGAGGCTTTCACTTGGAAATTATTGCACGGGCGTATCCCTACTAAAATAGAGCTGTCTAAAAGGGGAGTTCTGAATTTAATTAATCTTTCATGCACGTTTCTTCATTTATATCTTGAGTCAATCAACCACATCTTTTGTGAATTCAGCTTGTCCTGGAATATATGGCAGAGATGGTGCAGTCTGTGGGATCTCAACTTTACAATGCCAAACAATATTAAAAGTTTGTTGCTTATGTGGGAGCAATGTTCCATTGGTTTTAAGGAACATTCCCTATGGATGATGATATTCTTTAGCGTGATATGGACATGGTGGCTTTACCGAAATGAAGTTATTTTCAAAAACACAACCATTGATAGCGACCACTTGTTTCAGCTCTCGGTCCTAAGGGTTTGTAGGTGGGTTCAGCAAAATGGCCCTCTCAGTTTCCTTCGACTTCGAGTATCATGGGCTGCTACTCCTCTCTTAGATCAGTCTCACTTGTTCCTCTCAAACCTCAACACAACGGGTGGTCTCTTCCCAATCGTGGAACACTTAAATTCAACATCGATGGACCCGCGATCGGTAGTTATGGAGCCGCGGGCATAGGGGGAGCGTTAAGAAATCATGAAGGAAAGTTTTGTTGTTTGTTCTCGAAGAACGCTGGAATTATTGATGCTCCAACGGCTGAGTTATTAGCAGTCAGAGAAGCGTTCGTCTTGTTTAAATCTTCCCCATAGGCTCAGTCATATCATCCAACTATTGAGTGCGATAGTAGCAACATTGTTCACTGGATTAACAATGTCCATCTCTCCCCAGTGGCGTTTAAAGACATCATCCACAGCATTTTGATATCGGCTGTAGGTTTGGTTTGGCAAGTACTTCAAATTCCAAGAGAGGACAATACCTTGGCAGATTCTCTTGCGAAACGAGGCATCTCTCGAGCTAACGACTATGTTGAGTTCAAGCAATTATAAAGGGTATTGGCTCCATGTTGTCAGTGATGGTTAGAGTTTATCCTTGGCAGGTTAAAATGATGAGCTTCGTTTAGTTCTGTGTAAACTTAGATATGTCACTCTTTTTCCTTCAATTCAGTTTAGGGAGGCTTTTTAACGAGGTGCATATCTAAGTCGGTCTACTATCAATCATACCGAATTTATCCTTTCAAAAAAAATATTAAAATTATTTAAAATGTAAAAAGTAGCAAAATGATAAAATAATTGACATCATATATAAGAATTAAAGTGATTTTTTCTAAAAACTTCGAAGACATCATATATAAAGTGACTTTTTTGCTAATATTGTCGTCAAAGATGCTCATGTTGTTCCGTCCTGTATAGGTTCGAAACTCAACATTTACTTTGAAAATATAAGGCATCTCTATTTAATCAAAAAAATAGTGCATTTGTGTTGTAAATCTTTGACCGTGTATTTTTGGTAGATTTAGTCCTTTATTATAATTTGATCATTTATAATCACTCTATTTTTATACAGTTCTAAGGTCAACTTTTTTCTGATAATTTTATCAAATATTTTGGCGTGATTTATTTTTAATAAAATATGTAATGATATGACATAAACACACCCTGGTTTTCTTTTGTTAGTTGAACAAATATTATGTAGTTATACAATTGTACATAAAAAAGGTGTTTATGTAAAATCATTTGTTAAAGAAATAAGTACAAGTCAAATAATTTATGGTTACCACGGGATTCAGGCTTTGTATGTTCACAATGAGACTGGTTATATTCCTTGAGTCTAAGGGTGTGCGATCTTATTCTGATGGTATCGATTATGTCAAAATTTGGTTTAAGTGAGTTTGACTCGAGTTCGTGCTCGGCTCGAGACTTTAACAAGCCGAGCCGAGAAAAGCTCGTGAATAAGCTCGAAATATATATATATATATATATATATATATATATATTATATACATTCCATGGTTAAATACTTTAAATTCTCTTCTCCTTGTAGACTTGTATAATTTAGAAAATGTATTATATTTACTTGTGGACTTCAAAAATAAATATTATCTTTTTTCAAATAAGTTTTCACATGTTATTTTTTTAAACTTCAATAAAATATTTAAAAGCAATTTATGGAAAGCAATAAACCGAGTTCAAATTGTCTACTTCGAGCTCGAACTTGAGCTCGAATCTAAAATTTCGAACTCAACGAACTTCGAACTCGAGCCAAGCCCTCTAATACTATTTTTGAGCTGTGCCAAGCCTGCCCAGATTCGGGCTCAGCTCGGCTCGTCATAACCCTATGTGAAACGACATGATAACGTACATGTCATAAAATAATTTTCTTTAGATTACAAGTTTAATTAGAATAATAGTTACTAAAAAAATAAATTATTTAAGTGTTAAATTATGAAGTATAATTTTGTTACATCTAAATTTTTCGTTTTCGTACAATTTTACAAATGCTCTTCGAACTCTTCTATATTTGATAAACATCAGAGTGGTCCATAAAAGTTATTTCTCTTAAGGAAGACTCCTCAGGAGACTATTGTCCCGAAGCCCTCAGGTTGCCTGCGGATAAGCATGGTCGAGCACCTATGCACAGTATTCACGTGCCCTACTTACAAGATCTAATGCTCCGAAGTTGGACCTATCTCTTTCAACTCGTCTATAGAATCACTAGGTCTGACACCATCTAATCACCAACGGTCCCAGCAATGACGGGACTTGAAGTAAAAGTTTGAGGGGCTACTTAAATTTTAAAATAATTTGGAGGCTTAAATGAAATTTTTCAAAAAAATGAGGGTTTAACTAAAATTTTTAATAATTTTGAGAGATTTAACAAAAAAAATTTAAAATTTTGAGAGAGGATTTAATTAATTTTTAAAAAAAAATTAAAAACTTGAAGAAACCAAATTAATTTTTTTAAAAAATTTAAGGACAAAATTCAAATTTCTTAAAATTTTAGGGGTTGTAGTCCCCACTAGACCTTTAAAGATCTGTCCCTGAATCTCAGGAACTATAAAAATATAGGCATGTGAAGAGAGAAGATAGATCAGATCATGAGGACACTACCCCTACTCCATCTACTCTTCTCATGTTATGGCTCTTACCGCTAAACAGTTGGCTGTGGCTTTCCTTCTCAAAACAACCCTGAAAATACCAACAACGGTTGTGTTCTGCCTTTCTACCTCCCTTGTCCGATGTCTTTTTATTTTAGCATCAATAAATTAATTTGAATAAAAAATAATTATAATTTAGAATGAATTGTTACGAGTATTAAATTGTACAATTAATTTAACTAATCCAACTTGAGGTTCATTGTTGATACATTGTCGGTAAAAAATTTATACAAATCTTTTTTTTGTCGAATTAAACCAGCAAAGCGTTATAAAATAAATAATGGAGTACCGTTGGTGATGGTTGGCAGGGGCTCCTTGAGCTGATGGCTCCGATCCTAGAAGAGTAATACGCTTGTTGTTGTTGTTGTTTTTACAGTATTGATAGTCTGTTTCAACAGATTTCTAGTTTGCAATATAGCAGTAGGGGATGATCGTCCTGGATCCTTCTCGGTTTATTTGAAGTTACTGTTACCTTACCTGGATGATTTATTGCGTGTTCTTTTGAAATCAACTTGTATTTGCTTCTTTTCTTTGGTCGTTTTGATCTTCGTCGCGTGAATTTTTGGTCTTCACTGTTACGTTGCACTGATATAGATACGAATGTGGATACGGAGACGGAAAACATTAATTTTCAAAATTATAGGATACAAGTATGCAAAATGTACAACAAATATAAAATAAGTTTTAAAATTTAGAAAAATATAAAATAAAAAATCATAAAAAAATTAAATCATGTAACATAACATCACACATACTTATATACTTATAGTTGAATTATGTGAGCAAGAGAATCAAAAAGAAAGAAAGAAAAAGTCAGAAAAAATGAGAGAATAGAATAAAAAATAGGGATAAAAAATACTTACAGGTACTCAAATTGTACTCAATTAGTTTCTAGTACAACTTTTTCTATGTTAAAAAAAGACGAATCGAGTATGTAATATGACTTTAAACTGAAGTACTCGTGCTTCATAGTTGTAAACCGGTCATTTGCTTCTGTTATAAACGTCTGATGGCTTGCGATTTCTAGTTGATATGTGGTTTGTGTCGTGTAAGAGCAGTGGCAAAGCCACATATGATTGGGTAGGCTCGTGTCCACCCTGAAATTTTGAAAGCTCATATATTTGGCTTTAATTTTTTAAATTTTTATGAATTAATCCTTAAATTTTAAAACTTGTGCCCACCCTAAAATGTTAGAATTTTTATAACTTATGTTTACCCTTAAAATTTTCTAACTTGTGCCCACCCTCAGGATACATTCAGGACCCGTCACTTTGTAGGTGAATTGCTAGTTTAGTTTTTAGGTCGGATGTGCTATGCTGTGAATTTTGTCGTTATTATTGTTGTGCGTATTGGCTTGATCTCTTTCATTCGTTGTTCGAGATTGGAGTATGACTTAATTTTCGATTATAAAGGATGTAATGAGACCCATTTTATTTAAAAATTATGTAAAAATTAAAATTAAAAGTATATAATTATAAAAGATATCCTTTATTCTTTTTCAATTAAAAATATGTGTTTAACCATCCATATTTTCACTAACCAGTAATTTATTTTTATATATTTTGTTTGGTTCACCCTTGGTGTGTGAATTCTGGTGTGTGGCACTAATATTTCGTAATTGTGATTAGGTAAACTACACCATTGACCACCGAACTAATTTGGCGTACCTATTTTGACCATCGAACTATCGAACTTGTCAATCAAACCACCAAACTTATTAAATTGACCTATTTTGACCACCGCCGTTAAAAAATTAACGGATAAGTGACGGAGGGTGACGTGGCAGTTAACGAAATGTTATAAAATTACACATTTAATCCCTACTATTTACACATTCTTTCAATTTAGTTTAAATTTTAAATTAATAAAATAAATTAATTATTTAATTAGGTGGTGAAACATGTCAACACTTTATTGGAGGACTTTAATTATTTATATATTTGATTTTATTAATTTATTTTCCTCCTCCAAGTCACCACAAGTTTAGAGGAGAAAATGGAAATCAAACAAACCTGCACTTGGTGGGAGTCAAACCCAAGTGATGCAAGGGTAAAGCCAGTGGCTTAACCACTTCACCAAGCATGCCTTTGTGCTTCAAGACACTATATTTAATATATATGTCTTATTGTTTTCTATATTTATTCTTTTAATTTAACATATATAATCATCGAATTAATTTCACATATATAACCCTAAACACTAATTTCACATCAAATTAATTTCACATATATATAACCCTAAACCCCAAACCCTAAACACTAATTTCACATATATAATCATCACATTAATTTCACATATATAACCCAAAATCCTGAACCCTAAATGCTAAATGTTAAAACCCTAAACATTTAGTGATTGGGGTTTAGGGTTTAGCATTTAGGGTTTATGGTTATATATGTGAAATTAATTTGATGATTATATATGTGAAATTAGTGTTTAGGGTTTGGGGTTTGGGTTTAGGGTTATATATGTGAAATTAATTTGATGGTTATATATGTGAAATTAGTGTTTAGGGTTTGGGGTTTAGGATTTTGGTTTATATATGTGAAATTAATTTGATGATATATATGTAAAATTAGTATTTAGTGTTTGGAGTTTAGGGTTATATATGTGAAATTAATTCGATGATTATATATGTGAAATTAGTGTTTAGGGTTTGGGGTTTAGGGTTATATATATGAAATTAATTTGATGATTATATATGTGAAATTAGTGTTTAGGGTTTGGGGTTTAGGGTTATATATGTGAAATTAATTCGATGATTATATATGTTAAATTAAAAGAATAAATATAGAAAACAATAAGACATATATATTATATATAGTGTCTTGAAGCACAAAGACGTGCTTGGTGCAGTGGCTAAGCCACTGTCTTTACCCTTGCATCACCTGGGTTTGACTCCCACCAAGTACAAGTTTACTTGATTTCCATTTTCTCCTATAAACTGGTGGTGACACGTGTCACCACCTGATTGGAGGAGGAAAATAAATTAATAAAATTAAATATATAAATAATTAAAGTCCCCCAATAAGGTGTTGACATGTGTCATCACCTAATTAAATAATTAATTTATTTTATTAATTTAAAATTATGATTAAATTGAAAGAATGTGTAAATAGGGATTAAATGTGTAATTTTATAACATTTCGTTAACTGTCACGTCACCCTCCGTCACTTATCTGTTAGTTTTTTTAACGGCGGTGGTTAAAATATGTCAATTTAATAAGTTTGGTGGTCTGATTGACGGGTTCGATAGTTCGATGGTCAAAATAAGTACACACAATTAGTTCGGTGATCACTGGTGTAGTTTACCCTTGTGTTTATTGTTTTTTCTGATCTGCTAAGGTATTAGGTAAAGAAAACACGTTTCATGAAATCATTGTTGCCTTAATTCTTGGCAATGGGGCAAGTGGGTCTTGAAATGCGACCAGATATTAATTCAACATTCCTTGTAAACAAAGTGTGATGTTAATTGATAAAACCAAATTATTTAAGTGGACAGTAATTAATTTTTTTAAACATTTTTGGAAGGATGATACGTTTAAGCTCTAATCATTAAAGATGGGGAAAATACCTGAAATTTCGAATATTACTTCATTTATCAAGTTATTCAAGTTCATGGATATTAATTGCCAAAATAAATACTGAGGGCGCAGGGGGGATATTTTACGTCATAGGGTTACAGTTTAAAAAGCAAGCAAACTTAAATTTCACACACAGTGCTCAAATTATTAGAATTTAACCAATTTATTATCCAACAAGTATTCATATACTGAGGTAGCTTATGTTTAAATTAATCCTAATTGAGTTAATACTGAATTTTTTTCCTTAATGTTTTAAATTTCTTCATTTAATCCTTATTCTTTTTAGTTAACTTTAGTCTTCAATTTTTAAAAAGAGTTGAAATACAGTTTTTCAAATGGAAATATTGATTAAAATGTCTAGATTTTAAGGGCCTAACATGGGAGCCTGCATGACAGTTGTGTCTATTTCATGCTAGTTTTTTTTTTTAATTATTTTTTATGATTTTTATACCAATAACATGATATATAAAACAAATAATATTATGTTAGTATTAGGGTGTTCATAACTGGGACAGTGGGTATCCAGAGCCCCAATAAGTCTAATATCACTACTATAGTATTATTATTTTTCATCCTCACTTTCACTTTATTAACTTACATTATGAGCTTATTGAGCCTCTGGGTACCCACTGAGCCAGTTATGAACACCCCTAATTAGCACGAAGTACATGTGAATTGCCACACATATTGTTGTATCAAAATTGTTAAGTTTAAATGTTTTGGTCTATGTTTCCGTTGAAGAAGAGTAATTTGACTATTTAAAAAAAACAAATTAGGGTCAAATTGACCAAAGAAGAGAGCATTGAGAACTAAATTTATCATTATACCATAATTTTTAAATTATGATAATTTTATATACTTTATTTTTCTTTGTAAGACTGATATTTTAACAGTCAAACAGCTATATATCAATATAATTATAACTATCATACGTACATGACGTTTTTATATATTTTATATATGAAGTGCTAATGTTAAGAGGAGTTCATGAAATGAATAGGTCATGAAAAAATATTAAAATTGTTTGTTAATGTCTATATTGAAGGTTCGGATGGTTTTATTATTTATTTAAAATAATAAAAATATTTTTTATATTTGATTGTGTAATTTATAATTAAATTTAAATGAAATAATATATTGTTTTTAATTAATAATTCAAGATAAACCAAACAAATTTAAACGTGAATTCCTTGTTTAGGGCTAAATGTTCACAATCATTATTCAACCCATGATGTTGGCTCGAGTCGCAGGATTTATTTTATTATATATATATATATTTCACGGTTCATGGTTCATACATCTCTGCTATCCAAAACTCTGTAAAGCTCGGAAAAATCATAACTCGATGACTTCGTTACAATTCACTCTCTCCACCATGGGCTCCCCGGTAATGTGATCTTCACATACATGCCAAAGCTTTTTTTATTGATTTATACGTAATTTTGTTGAATTTGAGTTTACAGGTAAGTGGAATGTTCAGTGGGTTTACGAAACTATGTAAGGTACTAGCAGCGATACTCGTCGGTGGGCACATTGTGGTTCAGCTTCTTCCTTCTGTTACTTGGCTCTCATTCCCGCCAGGATCTTTCTCCAATTTTCTACTTAGGAGTGTGCAAAATTCGACTCGAAAAAATCAAATTTTTTGACTCAAGGCGAAAATTTATGACTTGTCTTGACTCGACTCGAAGTTTCATAAACTTGACTCAACTTGAAAAAAATTTCAAATAAAGTTGGAGTTGTAAATAGAAATTTGAATAACTTGAAATTTTTAATAATCAGTGGATTTATTTTTAGGTTCGATGCGAGTCCCTCTATTTTTTCCTTATATATATATATGAAGAAATATATATGCATATCTTATATGATTAGAGAAAATTTCAAAAAAAATTGAGTTGTAAAATATGACGCATCAACTCGAATAAATCAAAATATTTTGGCTCGATTCGATCGAACGCTCACGCTTTTTTGTGGTTTCAATTGTTGTTCATCTTTCTTCACATGGATGCTTGCTGTTTGATCAGTTGAAACTTATTTTTAGGACGATTCCTTTTGGTTGGAACCTCATTACTGCTGGTTACATTGAACAATCAGTTCCTGGGGTATGAACATGTTTTATCTTACTCCTTGTTTTGCCTGGTTTTCCTTCCCTTTATTATTTTTATTACCGTGTATTTGTACCGATTATTACAGATTTCTTCAGGTGGTTGTCAGCACTCTTGGTCTTCTTTTCCTAGGGAAGTTGCTTGAGCCCATATGGGGTTCTAAGGAGTTCTTGAAGTTCATCTTTGTAATTAACTTTTGTAACTTCTTTCTATTAATGATAAAGATAAGATGAGATAATTTTTATCTCATTTAAATCCATAAGATAACTCTTAGACAAATCTCATTCAAATCATATCTTATCCTATCTCTATCACAATCTTATCTTGTATTTAAATATTTGATTTGTATTTAATAATTGATTTCCCTTATTCTTGTATATTCATTTGTAAGTCTATATATAGGTCAATTGTAAATATTATCATTTATTAGATATACAAATCTTTTACATGGTAATCAGAACCAAGTAGAATTTCTCTACTCATTTTTTTCCTCTCATTTTCGCTCTTCTTTAAACCGGATCTCCTTTCATGGCTCCGTCTTCTACTTCCAATGATCTTGTGCATCTTAATGCACCAACCAACTTCTCAATCAAACTTACGTCTGCCAACTTTTCTGTTTGGCATCGCCAAGTGGAGGCTACTCTCATTGGTTTTGGGCTATTCTATTATATTGATGGTTCGCAGCCTTCTCCATCTCAGTTTACCGATGCAGTGGCAACAATTGCCAATCCTAAATATCTATGATGGTATCGTCAGGATCAAATTCTTATCAGTGCTCTTCTTGGCAGTTGTGATGATCAAGTTCAACCACTTACTTCATCCGCTGTCACCGCCAAAATTGACTGGGATACCCTAGTTGCAAGTTATGTCAGAGCATCTCCTGGTCGCATCCTTGCTCTCAAATCCAAATTGGCTCGCAATCCGCGTGGCTCTAGGTCTATCACCGAGTACATGAAGGACATGCATGATATTGCCTCTGATCTTGCCTTGGCAAACTATCCTATCTCCGATGTCGATCTCTTGATTTTTATTATAAATCAATTATGTGATGATTATCGTCCAATAGTTGTTGCCCTTCATGTGCGTAACACATCGACAACCATGCTTGAGTTGTCTGAGATCTTAACTGATCATGAGAGACTTCTTCAAGAAAATGAACAAACCACACTTCTTGCCACGGCATATTCTACACATGGGGCGAATTCAAATCATGGTTATTCCAACAATCACTCTCGAGGGAAGGGTGGTCGCTCTGGTCATTCGGTTTTTGGCGGCGGTCGTAGTCCTGTTCCTCAATTCAGCCATTCCAAACGACAGGGTGTTGTGTGTAAGTTCTGCAATTTGCCAGGGCATATTGTTCGAGATTGCCGTAAGCTTGTTCAATTTCTTCACAATAACAACTTTTATCAACAACCACATTTGATTCACCGGTTGTCAACACTGCTACTGATCTTTCTCCATCAGATCTTGTTCCTTTGATGTTTAATAGTGGTGTCTCGCATCACACCACAATGACCACTGCACCTCTTCAGGATATCTCCTCTTATGATGGTCCTGATACAGTTCATTTGGGTAATGGTAACTCCCTATCTGTATCTCATGTTGGCCGATGCATTGTTCCCACTGCTATCAAGCTCATTTCTCTCACAAATGTCTTATGTGTTCCTCGGTTAAATACAAATTTGGTACCGGTTTCTAAATTATGTCAAACTAATCCTGTGTCTGTTGAATTCATTGACTCTTATTTTCTTATTAAGGACCGACTCACGGGAACCCCTCTTCTTTGAGGCAGTAAAATTGGTGTGTCTACTATGCTCCAAGATCCTTTTATCCCAAGTCAACTCCATCATTACTTGTTCGTACATCAACTGCATCATAAATTTGGTCATCCATCCAATAAAATATTAGCTTCTATATTACACACTTGTAATATATCCTATGACTCATCTAGTTTGACAAAATTTCATTGTTCTTCCTGTCTTGTTCATAAAAGTCATAAATTGTCATTTGGTTAAAACACTATGTCAAGCTCCCGTCCTCTTGAATTAATTTATTCTGATGTTTGGAGCACTAAACATATGTCTTATGATGGATATTCCTATTATGTGGTGTTTGTTGATCATTTTACCAAGTATGTTTGGTTATACCCGATAAAGAAGAAATTTGATGTTGCGACCATATTTCCTTAGTTTAAAAGGCTTGTTGAATGCTTTTTCCATCAGACCATTGTGTCTCTATTCTCTAACAATAGAGGTGATTTTGTTAAGCTCTTGTCCACTTTGAATTTGGAAGGTATTTCCCACTTTATTTCACCGCCTTATACTCCAGAACATAATGAGACTGCTGAACGAAGACATCGTCACATAGTGAAAACTGGACTTTCTCTACTTCACTTTGCATCTCTGCCCACAGAGTACTGGCCTCATACTTTTCAGGCAGCTATCTATCTCATTAATCGGATGCCAACACATGTACTGGATAATATGTCGCTGTACTTTCTGCTTCATCAACAAGCACCGAATTATGACAAACTTCAACCATTCGGGTGTTTGTGCTTTCCTTGGCTGATACCATACACGACACATAAACTTGAGCCACGGTCCACTGAATGTGTTTTCCTTGGATACTCTGTGACGCAGTCTGCTTATAAATGCTTGAAGCCGGCCACTAACAGAATCTATGTCTCTCACCATGTTCGGTTTGTTCCTCACATCTTCTCTTTTGCTACACGACGTGTCCTACCTATGCCACAACAACTGGATGTTTCATTGTCTACTATGTCACGGCAACCTAATACTTTATTGCCTACTATGTCACGACAATCTAATGCTTCATTGCCTGCTATGTCACGGCAACCTGATGCTTTATTGTCTAATATGCCACGATAACCTGATGATTCTATTGCCACATCAATTTCCTTGGCTGATCTGCCACAGCAAGATGTTGCCCCTAACTTGCCACAGCAAGTTGTCTCCCTTAATATGCCACGACATGATCCTCCGCAACAGTGGATTCGCCGGCCAAATCCGAGGTACTTTGGTCCTTCATTTGTTAATGCTACTATATGTCATCCTTTGCCTTCCACAATATAGCCAAAGACTGTTACTCAATCTTTCAAATACCCACTATAGAGACAAGCCATGGATGATGAGTTTAATGTCTTGCTACGCAACCAAACATAGGATCTTGTTCCACGGTCTACACAATATGTTGTAGGGATCAAATGGGTATTTCGTGTAAAACGACGTGTTGGTGACTTTGTTGATCGATACAAGGCTCGACTGGTAGCAAAAGGGTATTCTCAAGAAGCTGGTCGTGACTACTTTGAGACTTTTAGTCCTGTGATGAAACCTGTTACAGTGCGTATTATTTTCACTCTTTCCCTCCATCATGCATGGCCCATCAAGCAACTTGGCATTAATAATGCCTTCTTAAATGGCACCTACATGAGGAAGTCTATCTAGAACAACCTCTGGGGTATGTTGATTCTACTCACCCATCTCATATTTATCGGTTGTGTAAAACCTTGTATGGACTCAAGCAAGCCCCGAGGGCATGGTATGTTGAACTCTTTCAATTTCTCATTCACTTTGGTTTTATGAAATCAAAGGCCGATGCCTCTCTCTTCATCTATAATGCAAATGGAGTTATTTTATACTTTCTAGTCTACGTGGATGATATTGTGCTTACTGGCAATAACACTGATTTTATTGCTCATTTCACCCAAACATATTATCTATGAAGTTTGCTTTGAAGGATATGGGCTTGGTCAGCCATTTTCTTGGCACCGAGGCTATTTCTACTCCTATTGTGTTGTTTTTATCTCAGGCGCAATATATTTCGGACATCTTGACTCAGTTTCAGATGAAAAATGCCAGGGCAATTTCCACACCTATGTCATCTTTCGACAAGCTACATTCGCCGGAGCCATCCACGGTACTTGATATTTCTGGGTATCGTCGACTACTTAGTCTCCTTCAGTATCTCACACTTACTCGTCCGGATATTTCTTTTTCCGTGAATAGTCTGTAGCAATACATGCATGGTCTTTCACTTGCACATTGGACAGTAGCTAACGCATCCTACGTTATCTCAAAGAAACATTATGCCATGGCATTCTTTTTCGTTCGGCATCTTCCCTTCATCTCACTACCTTTGCCGATGCAGACTGGGAAGGATCCTCTATGGACGGTCGATCCACTACTAGATATGCTATTTATCTTGGATCTAATCTTATTTCTTGGAAGTTAGCTCGTCAGAAAACTGTTTCTTGTTCCTTCACAGAAGCTGAATATCGTGTCGTGGCAAATGCAATTGCTGAAGTGCTTTAGGTCCAACATCTTCTTCAAAAAATTGTCGTAGCATTACCAAAACCACCATCTCTTTTCTGCGACAATCTCAGTGCCACATATGTTTGCAAAAATCCAGTTTTTCATTCTTGTATGAAGCATCTTGCCCTTGATTACTTCTTTGTCCGTGACTTAGTTGCTTCGGGTTCCTTACTTGTTCAACATATTCCTTCCAAAGCTCGGGTTGCAGACACGCTCACCAAACCGTTTGGTTGTAATCTCTTCATCCATTTTCGGTCCAAGATTGGAGTATCTGATGGACCCTCTATCTTGCGGGGGCGTATTAAGGATAAAGATAAGATGAGATAACTTTTATCTCATTCAAATTCATGAGATAACTCTTAGTCAAATCTCATTCAAATCCTATCTTACCCTATCTCTATCACAATCTTATCCTGTATTTAAATAGTTGATTTGTATTTAATATTTGATTTCCCTTATCTTTATATATTCATTTGTAAGCCTATATATAGGTCAATTATAAATATTATCATTTATCAAATATACAAATCCTTTACGCTTTCTGCGTTTTCATTACTGCTATTGCCTCCTACTACATAACAAGGCAGGAAAATTACCTGTGATTCTTATGATCTCCTTGTGTTTAACAAGCATTTACTTTTGGTTACTTCTCCTTTTTCCTCCTTAGTTTGCTGATTCGTTTTCGGTCTTTTGTACTAGTTACATGCAACTTTCTGGTTTCCATGGGATTCTGGCAGGGTTCTTGGTCGGGATCAAGCAAATTGTACCCGACCAAGAGCTGTATCCGCTGAAAATAAAAGCAAAGGTAAAAGTTATGCCATTTTGGCATAAATTTTATCTTTTCTATCTGGGAATTCGCCCTGATATGTTATGCTATGCTATGCAGTGGCTTCCATCACTTATGCTGTTGTTTTCCATTGCCATAAGTTTCTACACCCCAGAGCCAGCTACATATCTTCCGACATTGATATTCGTAACGTACACGGACTGGATTTACCTCAAGTACCTGCAGAGAAAACCAGAAGCAAAGCATCTGGGTGATCCAGATGAAGATTTTGCATTCTCCACATTCTTCCCTTAATTTCTCAGGTATTATTTGGCTTTCCTTTTTAGCTTGTGAAATGATACGTCACAAGTGTTTCCGTATGATTCGGTGCAGGCCGATTGTTGATCCCATCGCATCGAAGTTCCATCAAATGCTTTGTGGAACATCTGAAGCTCCCATAGATGTTCAGGGTTATACCTTGGAGGGTTCGCCATTACTCGGTTCTGACCCCATCGAGGCATCAAGAAGAAGGTACGCATTTATGTTAATTCAGTCATACTCGTTGGAAAGTTCAACGTCTCTATATCCCCTGTATTTGCAGAGAAAAAGGGGCCAGAGCATTGGAGGAGAGATTGGCTGCTGCTGTAAAGAAATTGGAAGAACCGCATATAAACGGCACCGATACTGTTTGATCGATCACTTAGAAACTCAACCATCATCCTCTACAACTACAGGGGTTATATGCAAACTCTGGCTCACCAGTTTGTTATATAATGTATCGTGAAATGTGATTTTCATAGTACACAAATTGCTCTCATTTCTATGACCAAAAATAAAAATCACTCTCATTTAAAAAAAGTTATTTTTGTTGCATTTTCATAGTAAAGACAAGTTATTTTATGTAATTCATATTTGTTTCATCCCATTACTGTAGTTTATGCTTTATTCTTGCAGATCATGCACATGAACTCATGAAGTTTCAAGAAAATTAAAAGGTTTTAGATTATCTTGTTACCCTAACATGAAAAATATATAGAGGCAAGTAGCAATATTTAGGTTTGACTCAATAGAATTTAATCGGGCAACTTAAATTTTTTTATTTTCCTAACCCGATTTATGAAGAGTTCATATCTTTTTCACTTATCAACTGCGGAAAATAAATATGAATACGAGTTAGTTGGCATTAGCTTGTCCTCCAAGAATGATCGGAAAAGAATGAAAGCTTGACGAGGACGATGGAGTGGAACCTCGTGACCTGCTCCGGTTACCGTCACCAATGTCAGCCCTTCGTATTCTTGGCTCCACCCACCAACCTTCATTCACAAAAATAAACGACTCTGTAACACCTTATCTCAATGTATCCATGTCCGAGAATATATTAAACACGCGTCCTTTAAGAAAAATAAAGAGTTGGAGGAATAGATTTTCACCCTATTTTCGAGAAAAATATGCAATGACAGTATGTAATAGCATACACTAATCCAAAAATCAAACAACATTTAAGCTGCAAAAGGATCAAAGTTTGAAAGAATGTGTAGGATTATCAGAACTTACCTTGCCATTGTCATACCAAGGATGCCACTTGTTAATGGTTGGTAGTTTCAGGGCACCGATGGAGTATCGGGTTGCAGTCACCGGAACCACTGAATCAGTGTCTCCACTGCAGAAAAAGAGTTCAATCAAACCTCATCGCACATAGGTTAACCTACCTTACTCGGACTCCAGGTAAAACAAAATCCAATGTCAAGACAAGGAAAAAGAAAGAGGGCAACTTACCTGAATACCCATATCCGAATACCTCCGGCAATTAGTTCTTGGTATATAGGAAGCATAGATAGAGGAGAATCCGTCCAGTTAACATATACAACATCGCTGTAAAACGAAGATTATCATAAATAATATATAACGACTCACTAAAAGAAATCATCATCAATCACTCACCTGCAAGTTTCCCATTGATAAGGAATACCGGTTACATTTGCATGAAGTGCCTTCTGAACTTCGGGGTGATTAAAGTACACTTTTGAATACCTCTCGGTGCATGGATCGTAAGCTCTTGAGATCCATGGCTGCAGGTAGATTTCATCAAGTTGTAATTACAATCAAATTTATACCAGTAATCACAGCAATGTTAATGCAGAGGATAAGAAAACGAAATTAATGAAAATTCAAGGGGTTCAACTAGTCTCATTCGATGACGTGCATAACAAGTTAGGTTCACAAATTATATCGGTAAATCAAGTTTAGTCCTCGAAACATCCGAAATTCTTATGCATAAAGCACCAAATTAGCAGAGAAAACAGCAAGGACAGCTAAAATCTATGCAACAACCAAATAAATACATAAGCAATCGTCTAATCACTACTAGCTAAACTCGGTGATCATAACATGTCGAATGCGAATACACCTGCCTCTTTTCTTTTTGTGGTTCTTAAGTGAACCAACTATAACAGTAGAGTACAATGTGGTCCAACTATACAGGATAGATCTATGTGGTCCGCAACTGTCAACCAAATAAATGGCTTTTAATAGCCCTTCATAAAGATGAACAATTGCATTATCTGAGACGAGCCCACAGATTTAATGCCGTGTCCCACTCGAAAACCAGTCATGGTTAGAAAGTTCTCTCAGTTTTCAGATGGATACAAATTCTACATAATGTGTTAGTTCATTCTCTTTAGAACATCTCATGCAGCATAGATAACCTGTTTTCTGTCAAATGATTCAGGTTTAGAGGATTAATATGATCATAGTCCGGGATAAGCATGAATTTACATGTGTGTATATATATATATATATGTGTGTGTGTGTGTGTGTGTGTGTGTGTGTGTGTGTGATATAAATATCTTGATTTAAAGTTATACTAATGACAGAAACTAGAAAAGAAAAAGGATTGAAGGTGAAGATAAGCATGTAATACATTTGGAGTATATGCAGAACTATGCCTGGTCATAGATAACAGAGATGAGTGCTAAAGCCCCATAATTGTGAACATAGGGAGAAATGGAAAGATTGATGGAAACTTACATAATGACCCCTGAAGTTGCGTCTCAAAGTCGAGTTACCCTTGCAGGGTGGCGTGTAGATGCTATACGGATCGATGTTTCCTTGCTCCTTGTCCACAACTTCAAGAGCTGCTGTGCATTCTGAGGAGGGATGTGAAGCTGATCCCAGGTCACAGGCTACTTGCAAATTGCGATAGGTCGAATCGGATATTAAACCATGAGTCCACCAGTACTCGAATGTGCCAACAAAATCATGGAAGTCATCGATAACTGCATTTCCGACCTATATGAACCAATGAGGATAAGTCATTTTCCAAGAAAAACAAGAGTTGATTACCATTAAAAACTGAAACTCCAATAACTCATTCTCACCATAAATCCTTTGAAATTGAGAGCAGGATTCTGAACCCCTTTGTTTCTTTCATAAATGAGTTGAGCCAATTGAGGGACATAATGACCTGAATCCCAAAAATACATTAATCGTCTACGAATCGAGTAAAATATTACAGCCGGAACAGGGAACCGGGATCGAAGTAAAACCTGCATAACTTTCTCCAGCAATGTAGAAATCTCTATGCTTATACTGTGGAAACCTTTCAAGCCAATTAACCAGAAAAGCATATTCATCTTCAGCTGCAAATTTACAACACCCAGACCCCAAAAACATCCAAGACATCAAAACCAACTCTCTTACAATCTAACGCAACAAAATTGACTTAAAGATAATGAACAAACACATTAATTTACCAGTTCTCTTATCACCACAATTGTATAAATCCAATGTTGTGTTTGTGTATGAGAAACCAACACCAGCCGGAGATTCGAGGAACAATATATTTGCCACTAAAAAACAATTGAAATGAAACAAATCTTAGATGAAATCCAGACAAAAACACAAACAAAGAAAGTAAAAGATCACTGAAGACTTACACTTGTTCCAAGCATAAGGATTGAAGTAAAGTGTCTTTCCATCTGGTCTGATACGAAAAGGACCAATCTCTTCAGCTGCTCCATAAGCAACTGAAGAGCAACCGGGTCCTCCATTGAGCCATAAAACGAGTGGTCTTGTTTCAGGTGTACGGTTCAATGGTGACTCAGTCAACCAGTAAAATAATGCCCTTCCAGCCTCTTCGCTGACAGTCACATACCCTGAATACTGATTGAAGTCGACGTTACTCGGTTGTCCAGGTAACTCAGTGATTTTATCCGAGTTTTGATCCCCGGAGAAACAAGAAAAACAAGAACCGCAAGTTAAGAGCGCAAAGGCTAAAACAATGAACCTAGACCGAGCCATGAATGAACCAATCAAGAGATTACAAACAAGCAAAGCCCAGATTCAGAAATACATGAATATTTCAAAGAACGAACCTTTTGGAAAATCCTAGAAAATGGGGTTTGGTAAGGACATATAGAAATTCGAGACAAACAGAAACAAGACAAAACAAAAGACAGAATGAAGGTGAGCAATTAAACAACAGACGGGAAAAAGAAAAGAAAAGTCACGTTTGCTTAAGTAACTATTACATTAAAATAATACTTATTTTAAAAAATATATAATTAATTTTTAACATAAATTTATTTTTTTTTTACTTTTCAACGACAAAAAAATTAATTTTTTAAAGGTAAACTTATTATTTAAATTATTTTATATTATTCAACCATTTTTTTAAAACTTTGTAAAAAAATTAATATGTGATACAATAATATAATTAAGACGGAATGAGTGATAGATGAGAAACAGATACTCAAATCCCAAAATATCTCAAGAGTTTCCCAAAATGATATCAATAGAATTTTTCACGAAGCTCGGATGATTGTTATTGGCTTGTCCTGAGCTGTAATAATTAAAACTTATCTCAGTCAATGGGTTGGTCAATTTGCAATTTGAATGGCTATTTTGATGACATACTATGAATGTCAAACTTCAGTTTTGAAGGGTAGAAACCTCATTATGTTCTCTTTTTTAACCTTATTCTAATTTCTAACGTTTTAGGCTAAAATTAAGGGATTTTTTTTGTTAAAATAGGAACTAACAAAATATATGTTATTAATGCTTATTTTGCTTTTTAATAAAATTTATTATAATACAGTTAATTACATTTTTTTAAAAAAATCTATTGATTTAGAGTATTTAATGTAATTAAACCCTAAATCTATTTAGGACTTAATGTTTATGATTTTTTGGTTTATGGCTTAAGTTTTATGGTTTATGGTTTACAAGTTTTAGGGTTTAAGATTTAATTACAGTAAACACTTTAAATTAATATAATATAATTTTTTAGGAATGTAATTTAATTAAATTATAATAGATTCTATTAAAAAATAAAATAAGCATTAACGACATGTATCTTGTTAGTTCTTATTATAGCAAAAATCTTACGAATACAATATTTTAGGATTGTTATAAGCCATTTAGAAATATAATTAATGACAAATATCTTGCTAGTTTTTATTGACAGCCCTTATGCTTGTATATAGTAAAACCCAAAAAAATATATTAAAAAAATTATAATTTCATGAGTTTTTTAAATATGTGTTTTGTTATTTTTTATTTATAATGTTTAAGGTATTTTTATATTTTATAATTGTATATATGAATTTATAGATTTATAATTCCATTTCTAGAGCATGGTTCTTATACATTAATTGTCTAATTTACGTAGATTTTGACACGTTTTATGTATGTGTTTTTTCTATTAATTGATGTTTTCCATGTCATTTAGCTTTTTTACAAAATTACTATTTCGATTCAAATTCTAAAAAATAATGGAGATGTTAATAATGGGTCTTGATTCATAACATAGTTTGCCTAATTTATCATATTAAGTTTAATTTAAAAATGTAGGTTTTTTTGTTGCCCTTTCGGTTTTCAAGGTGATGCCCTAACTAATTCGAATCGACCCGCGTCGCACACCTGGCTTTGGTGGGTGAGTTTCCCAGCGGGAATTTTCTGCATACACAACGCCTCGAACCTGAGACCTTGTTTAAGTGATACCAAGTTACTTACCACTTGGACAAACCCCATTGGTAAAAATGAACAACTTAGCCAACCGAAAAAATATTGATTTTTTAATGTAAAATATTATAACATTTGTATACTTCTTAGCCGTTAATAATTCATATATATATATATATATATATATATTATCATGATCATATAATATGCGGTGCTAATTTTGACGACATTTTTAATTACATTCAATTTATTCCATACTTTTACATGATTTGCCACAATAATTTATATTTTAGATTTAAATTAATTTATTTAAGGATTGAATCGTACGTCTAACATACACTAATAATATAATTATCGTATTTTAGAAAAACGTAATGAACAAGTATATTCTAAAAGCCATTTAAAAAAAAAAGAGAGTATATTCTAAAGGCATACAAATGATGGATCAGTCTTAGTTGTTTTTGCCGTTTTGCTTCAATTTCTCCATTTTCTTTTGTTTTTTTATAAATTCTTGCTATTAATTATTGGTAGTTTTATTTCCCCATCAAATTAACCCTTTAAAGTTTGGAATCCAGGGTTTTTCTCTTTTTATACTTTTTTAAAGTTGTGATTTTTGAACACATATTTTGCATGATTTGGACTATTAGATACATAAAGGGCTATCAATATACTTTATGAGATTTTTTATATAATTATCTGTAATCGATTTATTGATCAATTAATTTAAAATAAATATTATAAAAATTACTTATAAGAGAATCTCCTAATCAATTTGTTTCAATCACTTTTTTATGTATACAATGTTATTAGGTAATTATTTGATGCACCGACAGTAAAACAATTTTTTTTACACAAGTGGACTTTTAAAACTTTCATGTATCTCTTTAGGGATTATAAATCTTAACCCCTAAATTCTAAACTTTAAATCACAAATTATATTCTCAAACTTTAAAACCTAACCACACATAATAAACTTATTATTAGTGTGCTTGGTTGAGAGGAAGAAAAACTAAAAGAAAAATAAGTTCTTTTTCTCTCTATTACTTGGTACAATAAAAAAGTGAGAGAAAATAAAATTAAGCTTTGAAAACTATAATTTATTTTTAATTTTTATAATTTAGTATAATATTTGTAATATGATTATTTTTATTCAATTTAGTCCCTAAATTTTTTACTTAATCTGAAATTGACCCTTATTTGTTTCTAATTTTTATTATTTAATCCAATATTTTAATATACTTTTATTTTTGTTCAATTTAATTCTTAATTTTTTTCTTTAATTCAAAATTGACCCATATGTATTTCTATTTTTTTTTATAATTGAGTCTAGTATTTTCAATATTGTTTTAATTTTATCCAGTTTAGTCCATAAAATTTTTATTTAATCCGAAATTAACCTCTATTTATTTCTAATTTTATAATGTAGTCTAATATTTGTATAATTTAATCCCCGAGAGTTTGATTGTTAATGTAACACCTAATACCCCAGTCTAGACGAATCCATCCCGGATATCGAATGCTACAAATGGCCCATTTGTGGCTTAAAACATATATTAAAAAAACATATTCGATTACATGAAAGTAAACAACCAACATGAAAATAAAGCGGAACATCTTATACCTCTATTTCTATTCAATTTAGTCCCTAAATGTAAATAATTCATAAGTTGAATTTTAAGTTAAAAACTCTGTTTTAGGTCCATTTTGGACTAATTTATTCCAATTAGACTTAATGGTAAATTTGTGCTGAAACCGAATATCAAATAGAGTGTTAATTGAAACAATAAGTAGAAAATATTCATAAAATATAGGGACTAATTTTCAAAAAGAGAAATTACACCTTCCTTTACGAAATTAATATCACCATTGACATATATACCAGGTTTCAGGTTAATCCGAGCTAAAAAGGGTCCTTAATTGCAATTATAAAATTAGTGACTGAAATGTAAATTTTGCAATTATAAGATATCAGACTAAATTATAAAATAAATATTTTAGATTAAATAAAATTTTTAGGGACTAAAGTGGACAAAATATTACTATATTAAAAATATTGAATTTAATAATAAAATTAGAAACAAGTAAGGGTAAATTTTAGATGAAATAAATTTTTTAGGGACTAAACTGAATAAAAATAAAATAATAATAAAAATATTGGATAAAATTATAAATATTAATTATAAATATGGTGAAAATAAAATTAGAAAATTTTAAATATAATTTGGTTATTTTATTATTAAAGTATGATAACTTTCACTTCTTTTTCTTATTTTCTATCCAAATTTATAGAGAAAACTGTTTGTATAGGAGCAAGGAAAACTAGCCCACCTTCTATTTCTTTCCTTCCAATTTTTAATTCTACCAAGCAACCATTAAATTCATTTTCTTTCCAATTTTCTCTCTCCTCCTTCCTTTCCTCCCCTTTTTCACCCAAGTTTTGCTTGGTAAAGAGAAAAGGAAATTGGAAAGATAAAAAAATAGAAGTGATGAAAAAATAGAAGGTTGAAAAATATATTTTTTTATTTCCGTCGGTGTGCTTAGTAGAGATGATGAAAAACTAGAAGAAAAATAAGTTTATTTCCTCTCTATTGCTTGGTTCAACAAAAAAGTGAGAAGAAAGAAAATTAAGCTTTGAAAACTATAGTTTATTCTTAATTTTTATACTTTAGTCGAATGTTTTTAATATGATTATTTTTATTTAATTTAGTTCCTAAAAATTTTATTTCATCTAAAATTGACCCCTATTTGTTTATAATTTTTTATAAGTTAATCTAATATTTTTAATATAATTTTATTTTTGTTCAATTTAATCCCTAACTTTATTTCTTTAATTCAAAATTGACCTATATGTATTTTTATTTTTTATAATTGAGTTCAATATTGTTAATATGGTTTTATTTTTTGTCAAGTTTAGTCCATAAAATTTTTATTTAATTCGAAATTGACATCTATTTATTTCTAATTTTTAAAATTTAGTCTAATATTTTTATAATTTAATCTCGAGAGTTTTACTATCAATGTAACACCTAATATCTGGTACAAATGAATTCAACCCGAATATCGAATGCTACAAATGGCCCATTATGGCCTAAAAACACATTTTAAAAAACAAGCATATTCGATTACATGAAAGTAAACAACCAACATGAAAATAAAGAGGAAACAATTAACTAAAGTCACATGAGAAAATAAACTTTTAAAAACTTTAGAAAAATAAACGATTTAACAAAAATGCATTTTTGTAATTTTACAAGATTTAAACCCCAAAAAAATCAAAACTTAAATACAAGTTTAATATAAGTAGAAATTTTTTATAACTCTTTTTTTCTAATAAAAAAAGTTCAAATCGAAGTAATTTTAACTGAATCAACGTTTAGTGACTAAAATGTAAATAATTCATAAGTTGCATTTTAAGTTAAAAATTCAGTTTCAAGTCCATTTTAGACTCATTAATTCCAATTAGACTTAATGTTAAATTCTTGTTGAAATTGGATTTGAAATATAGTGTTAATTGCAAAAATAAGTAGTTAATGGGCCATTTTGAAAACATTGATAAAATACACGGTCCAGTTTTCCAAAAAGTGAAATTAAACCTTCCTTTATGAAATCAATATCATCATTAACATATAGATCAAGTTTCAGGTTAATTCGAGCTAAAACGAGTCCTTAGTTGCAATTATAAAATTAGTGGCTGGAACGTAAAGTTTGTAATTATAAGGTATTGGATTAAATTATAAAGTAGAAATAAATAGAGGTCAATTCTAAATTAAATAAAATTTTAGGGATTAAATTAAACAAAAATAAAACCATAGTAAAAATATTAGATAAAATCATAAAAATTAGAAACAAATACGGGTCACTTTTTGATTATGTAAATATTTTAGGGACTAAAGTGAACAAAATATTATTATATTAATAATATTGACTTTAATAATAACATTAAAAACAAATAAGGGTAAATTTTAGATTAAATAAAATTTTTAGGGACTAAATTAAATAAAAATAAAATCATAATAAAAATATTAGATGAAACTATAAAAATTAATTATAAATATGGTGAAAATAAAATTAGATTTTTTAAAATATAATTTGATAATTTTATTATTAAAGTATGATAACATTCACTTTTCTTTTTTGTTATCCACCCAATTCTGAAAATAAAACTATTTGTATAGGAGCAAAAAAAAATTAACTACTCTTCTATTTTCTTTCTTTCTAATTTTCTACTCTACCAAGCAAATATTAAATTTATTTTCTTTTCAAAAAAAAATTCTACCCAACCAAGCAAAGCCTTAGAGTTTAGGTGAAAAAGAGATTGTTGGTAAAGATGAGCGTTGCCGAAGAAGGTGATGGTAGGATGGGGTGAAGATGAGGTTTGCCGTGAAGGTGAGGGAGGTTGGGAGTGTAGACGATGGTGGTAGATTTTATTTTTTTATTTTAAATATTTTTTATTTAATAATAATAATAGATTTTTTAAATTTTAAATAATTTTTATATTTAATAATAATAATAAATGACAAGTAATAGAAAAACAATAATAAAATAATTCAGAGCAAGTAAAATAGGTGTAATTTCAAAATCCAGTTATTAAATTAAAAAAATTTAAAGTTGAGTGAATAAAATAAAAGTAAGAAATAGTTTATGCATTTTACCCTTTGAATTATTATTTAACTTGATGCATCAATGACTTGCACAATTTCAAAACCGCTGTTTTAAACGAAAAAACCACTCTCATTCCATAGGCACCATAGATAAAATAGACTCGTCTCATAAAATTTCGAGACTAAAAAAACTCAAAAATAAATATTTATAGAACGGAAAATATTATATTATTTTAAATAATTAATTTAATATTTTATTAATAAATTATAAAAGCGTGATTAAAATTTAACAAATATATTATTTTCATTATTTTGTTAAGAAAACAACATTAACACAACTAAAAAATAAGGGACAACCACTAACTTATTAGATTGTCACTTAAAAAATTTTGAAGTTATGAAGGTAGAAAGTCGGGACCTTGAGCGGTCGCTCAAGATGCTCCCTTTGCAGTGGCGGAGCAACTTATAAAACAATGGGTCAATTGTCCTCACTTGATTTGTTAGAGTATGAGATTTTTAAAGAGCTAAATAGATTTTCAAAGAGTTGATATAGATTTTTTTCATAGAAAATATTAGAATTGACATCACTTGATTTGTTAGGGTATGAGACCAATAATATTTATTGTAGTAATATGATAATCTATATACCTCATATTCTATTTTAACCTCCACTATAATTTTTTTTTTAATTCTGTCACTGCCTCATTGCCAGACGTTACTGGATAAAACTTTTTCACCTCCTAATAGTCTAACTAGAAGAATCACGTTCTTAAATTAATTATTTTGTCATAAAAATATGACCCTTCATTTAAATCGAAAAAGATAAACCGCAATCGAACGGCCAATGTACCACTATCATTCACCCTTCAGAGTACCAAAAATTAACCTCTCATGGTGTATATCAACATAACTAATAAAAATGTTATATTTAAACATAATTATAAAAAATTCTGATTCCGCGCTAGCCAGACGTCATTGGATAAAACTTTTTCACCTCCTGATGATCTAACTAGAAGAAATAGTTCTCAAATTAATTCTTTCAACATAAAAATATGATCCTTCGTTTAAATCGAAAAGGATAAACCGCAATCGAACGACCAATGTACCATTATCATTCACTCTTGAGAGTACCAAAAATCATCTCTCATGGTGTATATCAACATAACTAATAAAAATATTCTATTAATTTAACTATGAAAAACATTTTTTTAATATTTTAAATAATAAATCAATATGGGTTGAGTGCAATGGTAATGCATATTGCTCTATTAAGGAGAGAATAAGAATTTAAACCTTATAGATGACATTGTTAAGAAAAGAGTCATGAATTTTTAACATAGACCATAAAATAGACATGTACTTTACTAAAAAATATTTTAAACAGTAAGTAAAAGTGGCAAGTTTTTTTTTTAATATTTTTAAAACTAACTTTATTTAGACAGGAGAAAGAGAAGAAAATATAAGTAAAACAAGGATAAAAACGAGAATCATCCATGCATCCGATATTTGTTTGAAAATATTTTCAATGTTAAAATTTACCTTATTTTTTAAATGTAATTAAGTACAATTATATATTTTAAAATTTGAAATAATTAACTTTAAATTTTCGAGACTCTCCTTATATATATATTTTTAGAAATTGTAATGTTTTTATTTTTTTACATGTAGAGGTATCTTATTGGTCCATTTTATTTTTTGAAAAATTTCAATGTGATCTCATAATAATATTTGTTTAATTTATAATTTTATAAAATGCACTGGCCTTACAGATAAAGTTTCTCAAATCAAAATTTCATATGAAGAATAATATTTTTTCACTTAAATCATTCTTTAAATTCATTTTTTTCTTAAACGACTGATGACTAAGGATGAACTGATAAACAAAATGAAAATAAATTAAAGTGATTAAAAATATAAAATAATTAAAGTGACAAATTTACTAGCACAAGACTAAAATATATATTAAACCAATTAAAAAAACTTGAAAAATGGATGTCAAGGACATTAACTTCAATACTAGAAAGTGATTCAGGATAATTTGGGTTCTCAAATTTCATGTCCCAACAAAGTTTGGATTTACTTCACATGTATCCTGGTTTGTTACATATCTAGAAGAAAAAAAATGAAAGATCCATATTCAACTTGTCCAAGCTAATGAACTTTTGTTTGTGTTAGTAAAACACTGAGGCCCTGCATTTTAAGTATTTATGTTTGAATCCCGTATACAAATGTTATGTATGAATTTTTGCTCTAAATTTATTATATTTTATAATATGTGAAGTTCATCCAGAATTAATATGGTCTACGTCTAAATATATTATAATTTTAAGGCTTAAATAAAAAAATAAGTGTTCAAAGTATACATATTTTGAATTCTATGTGCCTAAAGTAATTTTTTTTTGTAAAAATTGGTGTTAAAGTTTCAACCGTTACAATTTTAAGTGTCTGGTCATTAATGACCGTTTAAAAAAAATCATTGTCCAATTAGAACGAGACACGTGGCGGGAATATTTTTTTTTGAAAAAAACTTTAAATTTTTAAAAAATCTCAAAATTTTCAAAAATCTTCAAATCAGCCCTAAATCCCTAAAAATAATAAAACCCCAAATCTCCAAATCTTCACCGCTGTCGTAGCTAATCGCCATCACCGACCGGACCCTTTCGGTCGTCAGACCCAACCAGCCATTTTCCACAACGTGTCATCGCCGAAATCGACGAACGGTGTACCAAATTGAACGACTTTTTAACATTCGACGTTTAATGTTCGATTGACACACTGTTCGCCGGTTTCCGACGACGGCACGTTGAGGGAAATGATCGACTGGGTCCAACGACTGAAAGGGTCGGAGATGGCGATCGACGGCGGCAGGTGTGAAGATTTAGGTATTTAGGGATTTGGAGGCTATTTCAGAAATTTTTAGAATTTCAAAGATTTTTTTGAAAAAATTTAAATTATTAAAAACAAAAACGAAATTAAAAGAAATTATAAATTAAAATATGACATGTGTCAAATTTTTATTGGTTAATGGATTTTTTAACGGCAGTTAACTATCGAGCTCCTAAAATTATAACGGTTGAAACTTTATGCATCTGAAATTCAAAGATGGTATAGTTTAAGCACTTATTTTTATTTAAGCCTAATTTTAATAAAAAAAATATATATTCTAATTAAACAAATTAATTATGGTTACAATTTCATGTGTATATCATACTGGTTAATTATGATCGTAGTCGTACAAGTGTCATGCTTTGACAATAAAAAGAAAGCTTAAGAGTGTAAGAAGTCTTTGATTTTTTGAAAAAAATAATTCAGCCCATGAACTTTTTTGGCACTCAATTATGCCCTTGAACCAAATAATTTAATCAATTATGCCCTTGAACCAAGAAATTGAATTAATTAAGCCTTTTGACCAATATTGACCATTAAATCTTGACGTGTATTTTCTTTAGATATATTAGCACATGATACACTACAGTTTACCAGGTTGCATTTTAAAGTTCTTCTTTTTGCAAAAAAAAATATATTTTTAAACAAAATTTAGGGTAAACTACATAAATGGTCCCCCGACCATGGCCCAATTCTTTGTTGAGTCCCCTGACTATGAGAAGTTACAAATAGGTCCTCCGACTAATCTCGACTAACAAATCGGTTCAACTCCCTTAAAAAAATGGCTAATGATGGGGCAGTTAATAAAATATGTATAATAACATATTTAACCCTTAATCTTTACATTTTATTTTAATTTGGTCCTAAATTTAAAATTTTAGGTCTCAACATTTAAGTATTACAACATTTTAGTCCCTTAAATCCTAAACTCTATCTTCTTCCCTTCTAAAAAAAACCTCCATTGTTGTTAACACTAGCCAGTTGCAACCCCACTTGTATGAGCAGTAAAAATAGTTGGAGAATCAAAACCTCCATTGTTGTTAACGGTAGCTAATCTCTTTAAAAGGCTCAAAAAATAGCTAATCTCATACCGTTTTCAGCTAAAGCTTTTCTTTTTCTTTTATTTCACTCCGTTTTGCAAAGTTTAGTAAATTCATGACGATTTTGCAGAGCTGAATAAGATAAAGGTTATTTTACAGATTAGTAAATTCATGACGGTAGCTAATTTAGGACCAAGTTAAAATAAAATGTACAAGCTGAGGGTTAAATATGTTATTCTACAGATTTTATTAACTGTCATATCATCAACTGTTTATTTTTTAACGAAATTAGCTCGATTTGTTAGTTACGATTAGTTGAGGGACCTATTTGTAACTTCTCATAGTCAAGGGACTCAACAAAGATTTGGGTCATAGTCGAGGATCATTTATGTAGTTTACCCTAAAATTTATAAGTTTTTTTATACTTTTTATTACTTTTAAATAATATTTTAAATAAAATAAAAAATTCTAAAAACGTCAACTGGTGTAACAGTGTGACACGGTGCACTGTACTAACAGATCTAAAAAAATTATTAAGATTTAATGGTCAAAATTGGTCAAAAGGCATAATTGCTTTAATTTATTGATTCAAGGACTTAATTCAATTTCTTTGTTCAAAGGCTTTATTAAGTGAAAAAAATATTCAATGCTTAATTAATTATTTTTTAAAAAAAATTAAGGACTTCTTACGCCCTTAAAAGGAATGATTTATTGGAGAAAAAAAAACTGTAGTAGTATGGGTGAGTGACGGTAGGAGACCAAAGCCTAAACGAGATGCCCAACAAAAGCAAAAAAGTTGGGCCCATATGGCCCACATTTCGATATCTCACGTACAATGTGTCTGGCAATGGCATCATCTAATCTTAACCGTTTTAAAAACCGGTTCTTTTTGAATTTTGAAATTCGAAAGGCCGTGACCGTTCGATGTTTTCTCTCCCTTCCCTCTTTTTTAGGTGTGGCGCATGGGTCCTACTTCCGGCTCCCCTTTCCATTTCACTTGCTCCCCCACTCTCAACGCTCCCGACAAAACATCTCACTCTCCTTTATATAGTCGACACGTGTACCACATACCCCGTTACTACGGGGTTCTATAAGAGGAGCAGCGTTATGAGGGGGCAGCTGTCGGAGAAATAAAGCGAGTAGAGGACAAACAAAGAATTGCGAGTAGCTATTGGACTATGATTTAAAAAAAAAATAATTTAGGGTTTTTTGGTTGTTTAATTTTCCCGCCCATGAGACTGAGTCAAAAAGTAAAGCAGTGATCTGAAGGTTAAAAAGGAAGGGCAAAAATTCCTTATAAAATTCACATTCAAAATTCTGGGTTTGTTCGTGCCTTGAAAGCAAGCAAGCGAGCGATCTTTTTCCTTGTTTTGTTTGAGGAAGATAGACGAGTAATCATGGAGGATGCTGTCAAAGAACAACAATCTGCTGCTCCAATTTCCGGTTCATTTTCTCTATGCTTCTTTTAAGTTTCAGAACAAGTATTGATTTTGTGCAAGGATTTTCAGTACTACTTCTCAATTTATTGATTTCCCTATTCAGTTGTCTTGCAGTTTTATGCTATTGAGTCAGTTTCTTTGCCAAATTAGATTGATAACTTGTGACTTATCACCATTTTAATTTCCTTTTTTTTTCAAAATAAACTATACAATAATTTAATTTAATTGCTCCTTTGCTGTTTCTGAGATATTTTCAGGAAGTGCAGGGAAGTCGAAGCTACGTTATCCACTTCGATCCTCGATGAAACTGAAGGAGGAGAAGCCATCGGTTGTTGATTTACCCAATTCTTCTTCATCCAGAAGGTAACGAAATTTCTATAGCTTACAATTCATTTTAATGTATCTGTAGAATCAATCATCCATCTATACACAATCTTCCTCTCTTTTTATGTAGATTTGAATGATCATAGTCTTATACATAGATATGTACTTGTGCATATGTGTTTAATGAGGTTGTTTTTAGAAAAATAAAGAGTTCGAGTTGCAGAATGGTTGTGCAGCTACCAATTTCCTAGTTTCTTTCTTATTTGTATTACCTTTGAATTGTTAGAAATGAATTTGGGTCTTATTTGTTTTGGTCTTCATTGGGGAAGGGCAACACCAAGTGTAAGCAAGAGTGTGGGTATTCTTGATCTTCCGAAGGAGAAATCTGGCAAGCCACCCCGAAGGCTCTCCATCCCAGCCAAATCAACTGTGACTCCGTATCCAAAATTTGTTGGGACAACCCCTCCAATATATGAGGGTAGAGCCAAGAAATCTACAAATGGTCAGGGCAAAAGTGAGACTCCTCTTTCCGATGCTTCAAGATCATCGACTCGAAGGAGGTTCAACATGCTGTCATCGGCTTCATACTGGCTGTCGCAGATTAAGCTCTCTGAATCAGCTTCTAAGCACTCAGTGTCACTTGGATTTTTCAAACTTGCCTTGGAAGCTGGATGTGAGGTATGCTTCATTTGTTTCTGCATTTCACTTCTGCACATAGTATTAAAATGCGGTCTTTGTCCCGTTGCAGACGCTGCGGACGTTAAACGATTGATGGGTCGTGATTTGTTTATAAAAAATCACAACTTTTTAAAAATATTATATATATATACACATTTTGCAACCATATTTTAATGTTCTAATATTAATACATTATTTTACGTATTTTATTTAATTTATAAAAATAAAATTTTAATTTATAAATAAAAAGTTATTAAAAAATATAAACTATATAAACATTATAAGTCGAAATAATGGATAATAACAACGATATTCTAATGAATAACATACGAACAATATCATGCTAAAAAAGTACATAAATACTAAATAATGTTATATTTTAATATGAAAAAGGTAAACATTTCTAACTTTTTTATTTATGTTATATAGATTAATAAGTTTCCTAAACCGATAAGATAATTAATCTAACAATTAAATAAAAATAATTTATTATACGTTAAATTAAATATTTAATTGTCTATGCTCAATTAAATTAATGAATTATATATTCTTACTAACAACCATGCATGCATGACTTTGGGTTACACCATAAATATATGAATATATTTTTATATTCACGTGCCTAATTGATCCTAGTTCACGTGATCAATTGATCAATTAATGTCACACCGATATAATTAATTGTTAAATTTAAAAACGTTTAAATATTTTATTTATGGAATTTTACATTTTAGATCATTTGAAAGCTTGTTGCGGCATAGCGGCGCAATATACGGCATGTTGAGAAGTTATGTAACGGTTTTATATCGTAAAAGTCGTGATGCGGTTCTTATATTGCATTGCGCTAATATTACAATTCAATACCATGCTTCTGCATATTCAGAGAGATTCAATAAAAGTTCTTTGCTTTGGGTTTTAACTTATCTTTGTTTTTGGTCTAATCTTCTCTATGAACACCAAATCCAGCCTCTTCAGAAAATGCGTGATGAGCTTAAATCCTATATACGTCGCCATAATCTTGGTGAAAATGAGGAAGCTATAAAGGAACTACTTGAACGCTACAATGTTTCGGAAAATTCCGATCAACCACAGGTGTCTGAAACCTGTTCTCATGTGCCTGATGAGGGGACTCGGTCATCTGACGATGAGATTCACAGGGTTTCTCCTTCAGCAGGAGCTAGGAGGTTGAAACCCAAGTCCTTGAACACTGATGTTGCTCAGGTTTCATCTGTGGCTAAAACCTCAAAAGAGGCTACACCAAAGAATAATGCTGCAACCAGGAATAAGTCTTTGAATAAGACCAGTTCAAATTCGAGGTCTGTTTCGGACACCGGGAGTCGTAAGCCACAGACCAGAACTCAGAAGGCAACAACCAAACCAGAGCCTGGTAAAGGGAAGGAAAAGACTAAGAGAAAGGGAGCCAAATCAGATGATAAAGAAGGCAAGGGTGTAGTAGAATACTAGAATATTTTAGGTTCAGCATATGGATATTCCTGCTTACCTTGGTTGCATGACTAATTCATTTTTATTTTTTTTTTACAGATCAAGTTAGCCCTTCAGCTGCAGCAGAGACTGTTGAAGAGGAGAACAAAGAAAATATGGTAAAATGTTCATTTCGTGCAATAAGTAATAAAGTTGATACTTTAATTTACATAATTCATTGAAAAATTCTCACCATCTTCTTTTACAGGATGCGCCTTTGACAGAAGAAAGCAGCATGTCTGGAGTTGATGTAGGTGGTGTTGTGCACTAAATAATGCTGAAGAACCTTATGGTTAAATTCCATCCTCTGTTGGGTTTTGTCTTTTATGTGTTGATGTTTGTATAGGTTAAAAAAGACTTGGAAGTCGAGTGTTCCAATCTGGTGTGAAGTCAAGACCTGCTCTGTTTTTTTAACTTAGGTTGTTGCTTTAAACTGGGATTGTTGTTTTTTGTCTGGTATTCTATACAGTCACTTGAGATACACAATTTGAATCAAATCATTCAACATGTTTGTTGTTTTTGTTTTCTTTTCAACCATATGACCAAAAAGCATGCATGATTTGAATCCTCTTAAGATCAAAGATCTACATATTTAAGGACAAATTCCAATCCAAAAGTTACAAGAGATGAGGATTATCCAAACAACAATAACATAAACAAGCAGAGAAGATTTGGGAACCCTTAAAACTTGATAAAAACTCTTGTTCAGGTTTTAGCTTCAAAACTAAAGGTCCTCGTCCCAACTTGGGTTCTGCCGAAAGCTCTGCATTGCATGATTCCAATTCCCTTCAATGTGAGAAAATTTGCAACCTAGAACACTAGATTATCAGGGGAATGGAACCAAACAAGCTATGTGAAAATCCCGTGGTGAATCTTACTGAATCCTACCAGGGGTTAACGAATAGTGATGTCAAAAGCCTTTCAACATCCAAAAGGGGAGTTGCCGGTCCGTATTTGGCTCAAGATTGTAACTTCAGAAGTGCAATAGCTCAAAATCAACTGCTGAGCTTCCACACCTGGTGCACAACTTAGAACAAGCAAGGGTCGTCAGAATTGGAATATTTCAGACACAGGAAAGCCTTGCAGGAACGGTAATGTCAAGCTTTTTTGGTCAGATACTAAATTCTAATTCCCGAGATTCAAAACAAAACACGAAGCTGTCGAAGTTTGAAGTTCAATCAAAATAATCATTGTGTGCCGGAAACTGTTCCGAAGAGGAGTTATGGTTTCTGGGATGGGAGCAGCTGGGTTGTCATCTTTGCCCGATTCTGCTATTTTAATGGCCAAGTATCCTTCTGCATTTGGCTCAATCTACAAATTAGTACCATTTTGGGCTAAAGTTATCAAAATAGCACTCAAAAAGTCTATATTTCCCTATATAGCACCATTACAGTAATTAGTAAATCTTAATTAGAACTCACCTTGTATGCACTGAAAGTTCACTTAAATAAAAAAATTGGACTATTAGGAATTAATTTTGATATTTAGCTCCATGAATTGCAAAAAAAAATGTTGATATTAATTTATATAGGCCTAAGTAGAGTGTAAGCCTTTGTCTCTTATTAATGTAGGATTCTTGAAACTAAAATATAGTAGCAAACTCTTTAGCTACAAGAATCCCACATTGATAAGAAACAAAGATTTACACTTTAGCTAGGCCTATATAATCTAATGTCAACATCTTTTTTTGCATTCATAGAGCTAAATATCAAAGTTGGTTCCTTATAGTTCAATTTTTTTTTCATTTTCATTTTTTAATATATTAAAGATGCGAAGTAAGTTCCTAATAGTTGGATTTTTAAAAATTTATTTTTTTAGATTCGTAAAAAATTTAAGTGGAACTCGTCTAGCATGCATGTTCAGTTCCAATTAGGATTTGTTAATAATCTTTTAACTAATTATTTAAAATACAAAAAAAATTAAAAAAAATATTATTTTATTCCAAAATGGTGCTAGTTTGGAGTTTGACACTCTGCATGTCAAGTATCCCACATTCCCTTCTCAAATGGAGCAGCAGGCATTACAGACTGTTGTCCACAGTACTGACCGAACTCCAAATGTCCATGATTGTACCAGGTCAATCTTTTCGATCCTTGGCTAATAATTTACATTAGTAGAGTTTGTGATGTATAGATTTTTGACATGTTCGTATATTCGAGTTGTATTTGTATTCTTTTTTCATATATATAATGTCGTATTTTGTGTTTAGTTTTTTTTTCTTATCAGGTTCAACTAATAATGTTTAGTTTGCTTCGACTGTTAAATGTTTTTCTAGAAAACTATTTTTAGAACTTTTACAGAATTTTTTAAATAAAATAAAAAAATTCTGGCAACACTGTAACAAGATACGTTGCACTACTGGTCCAAAAAACTGTTAGATTTACAGTCAACGTTGGTTAAAGGAGTGAATTGATGAAATTTTAGAGAATAAAGGTCTAATTAAGTGCAAAAAAATTTAGAAACTTAATTAATTTTTTTATCAAAAGTTTAAGGGCTTATGATACCCTCCTTAAGCCTAAAAAAGCATCTTTCATGCACACAACATTGTGGGATATTTGGTGTATTAAATTATAATCCATGTAAAATATCAAATAACCCCCCAAAAGAAAAAAAAAACAACGGTCAAATTATGGTTTTGATCCTTACATTATAGTGGAAATTGGGATTTAATATTTATATGATGTCATTAGTAAATCTAGATACTTAATACTATTAAAAAATTACTTTCAACAAGAATGGGTTAGAAGGGCTATTAAAAAATTACTTTATATGATGTCAAATTTTCTTTACTTTGGCCTGAAGTTTTCAACGAAAATGTCAAAATAAAAATGGCAACTTATATAAAGGCTTCATCCAATAATATGGCAGCAGGCAGCCAACTTTTATTAATATATTTCCATGGAAGATTACACTTGTTGTTTACCACGTCACAACTTTAGCAGCCAAGGTTTCAGAGGGCAAAACATACATTAAAAGTGTCTGGTACTAGGAAAAGAACACAATAAAACATTGAACAGCAGCCAACTGTAGTCTAAAAACATGCAGAACTGCAATAGCTTAGCCTACAATTGGGGGGCAGAAACTGATTAACAAAACATGTCTGTTGATGAAGGCCTTGCCATCTGAAGAGAAAGGGGGTTCCATTCGACGTCTTTCCTGCAGTAGCCATTTTTGAAGGCAGTGCCTTCTAACGGGTTTGCAGCAGCAACAGAAATATAGGATTCATCGATACCTAGTTTTGCTGACACTGCTTTCAACCGATACCGTTCTGCCCTAGAGCCGATTATCTGTCCTACTATAGATGCTCCGATGGTGAAAGCCATAGCTGTCTTGGGCATCAAGACAGATTTACGGAGCATGGCAATGAATGGAACAGCTGCATGGACAGCCACAAACCAAGATGGTGAGAATTTTTTTGTATGTTCCCTCCATATCCCCAATGGAACATTTGCCGCCATGCCTAACATCCCTATCACCAGTACTTTTGTAGGCAAGGACTGAGGGCGGAGGTTCTTGGCAAAAGCGCTTTGCGATAGAGCTGCCCGGGCTGCTACCACTGCAGGTGGGCACCTGAATTTCATCCCTGGAGGCGGTTTAAAAACCTTGGCAACAAGTGGCAAAACACCGCTAACAGCCCTATATGATTTGGCTATCGGACAGTCACCGTTTTGCAGCCACTCACTGCCCAAAGCTTCGTGATGGGAATTTCCTCCCTGAACATCAAGCATTAAGTAGTGTCAATAAAGGAAAGTTTCAAAAAAAAATAATAATATAAGATCTTTCAGACATTCGATAATCATTCAGTTTAGAAACATAAGTATGAAATCCAAACTAATGTCGCATCCCACAAATGGAGGTTCGGTACCTTTGAAGAAGACTCTCTCTTGGATGGTTTTGATTTTCCGTTTTGATTGCTCCACTTATTAGAAAATGCATCGAAACTAAAAGGCCCTCCTAGTCCAAAGGATGAGAGACTAATGGTGGCTGCCTTTGCAGCCAAAGGATTGAACTTGGGTGGGGCTGTTTCAGGCTCTGCTTTCTTTGCATGCAAGGAAGATTGTTCTGACAGCGGAATTACTCCGTCCCGTCCATGGAAAAGCCTGAATGCCATGTCAAAATTGGGCCCATCTTCAAAAATTGGACCTTTGGCTCCACGTACCTGAGGCAGAGAAGTGAAAGCTAATGAGAACTCAAATCAAGACCATGATGCCAGAAACTTTAAGCTCATAATAGACATAAAACTCTAAACGAACCGTGATCTTACCGGCATGGGAAATGGCATGGCTGACGAGAAAGAAAAGTTTGTTGGCTCATTAATGTTTCTCAAAAATGGACACCTAAGGATTTCCATCTGAGAAGTTGCAGAATCGTCATGTAAGCTTCTGAAGGGAAAATTCATTTTAAAGGGAACCTGCACAAAAACATAAAAACTGTTAAACAAAATGTAAGAGTGCTAATAAACAAACATATTAACCAGTTAACGATCAACATAAAAAGGTCCAAACTCTCAAGCAAATCAACAGGTACTGGTAATAACCCCGAAACAACTATACATTATAAAAACAAAAACAATTAGGTTATATAATTATATATGCCATAAGAACATATAGAAAAATCTTAGATCCCCAACGATTACATCTCTTAGCATAAAAAAAAACCATACATAAATTCTTCAAAAAAAAAAAAAGAACCATACATAAATGAATAGATTAAGACTGCATACGAAAACCAAATAACAAATCGATATTAATTTTATTACAAAGTGAAATCAAACATGTTTGATCAAATTAAAGCAGTCCAATCCAGAACAAAATGAAAGAGTTTAAGCTTTTAAAAGATAAAACTGTCGAAAACACTTGCAAATTCAAAACCTTGACTCTATCAAGCACATGGAACTACCTAAATAATTCGTGAGTGAATGTAAAAGCATTGCAAATCACTCTAGCAAATTTATGAGTCATCTTAAGCTAAAGTCAAAGCAGTCAATAATGGGGGATAAAACTGAAGCTTTACCAATTAGACTTGAAATTGAATAACTAATATAATTACCAAAAAAATCAAATCACTAAATACCATCAAGTATAATGTTGAAATCTAAAAAATCCAGTTAAAAGTGCCATTAAATGAATCAACATATTTCAACAAAATCAACGAATTTCCTTTCAAAAGAATACTCGGATGAATTCTCAGAAATTAATGAGAAGAAAACAACAACACTGATTACACATCCTTCATAGAAATGAAATAGTAAACTTAAAAAACGCACAAGAAAAATCTACAACTAACCCATCGAAGAATAACAAATGATACACGATTGAAATCAATAAAAACAAAAAAGGCATTATAAGCAATGAAAATATGAAATTTCTACCACAAAAACCCTGGAAAAAAACTGAAAAATTGTACCTTTTGGCAGGAATCCAGGGATGAAGGAGAGCAAAAATAAAGAGAAAATAAGGGTATTTGACTTTAAGAGAAAAATGAAAAGAATGGAGTAGGAGGGGGGAGAGAGTTAGGTGGGCAATAAAGAGCATTTACAAAGAATAAAACACACCGTGGTCAGCACACGCCTATTGGGAAAGGGGATTGGGTCAACTCTTGCGTGCGGCGGACATTTTTGTTGATTTTCAACAATGGAGTCTTTTAAAACCATTTATTTTATTTTTAGGGTTAATTATCCATTGTTATATGAACTATAATTAATTTTCAGTTTCATACATATATATATATATATATTTCATTCTTAGTTTTATATATGAATATTTTCGCCGTCAACGAGTTTATATATTTTCGCCACGAAAATTGATATGTACCACTAAAGTTACTCATATTTTGACATGTAATATTTATTTTAAAAATAAAAATATTTACTTAAAGATTAATAACAAAATAAATCCTCAATGTTTTATTATTTTCAATTTCATCCTTAATTATTAAAAATACAAAAAAATAAATATTTATTTTTAAAAATATATAAAAAAGCATTCAACCGATTAGTAAGTGAAATGTGGCACAATATTAAAATTAACAATAATTATTCATCTTCTCCTCTCTTTTTTTCTTCTTCTCTTATCTCTATTCAAGTAAACTCAATCCAACAAATAAAATATGAAAATTACACAAATGAAATATAAAGTAATGAATTTAATATTGCTCAATAATGAAATATCTCAGATTAAGTGTTGGATAATAAGTAAATTTTTGCTACTTCATCATGCACTAAAAAAATTAAACTCGAAAATAAAGAGATTGCTCAACAACGACGATAGAGCTATAGGTTGGATCCTGCTAGCTGATCTTTTCAACACCAAATTTGAACAGTTTCGTCTTTTTTCATCATACATGTTATCGTCACCGTCGCCATCTAATTCACTCCATCTTTACTGTCTTCCTTTTTCATAACCCTTTAATTCAGATTGAACCTAAATTTGAGAATAAGAATAAGAACACCTTTGCCATAATATACACTGCCAGATTCATCCAAATAATATATATCCCCAGTCTACTCACGATAAAAGTAATTTTTAATAAAATTAGAGTTTCTTGAGTATTTTAGAAACATTCAAAAAGGGGGAAATTTGATTGGCACCCATTGAAGAGTTAAAGAAAATAAACTATTGGAACACTTATTGAGTGCATTTCTGCTAAAATTCAAACTCGTTGAAGAGCTAGTGCTAAGAACGAAATATAGATTTCTATAAAAAAAATTTGCGATTCAAAAGAATATATCGATTGGATGAAGATTAGATAAATCGAAACAGAGCTATACAACACATCAGAAATTGTGAAGAAATATGAAGAATAAGAGAATCCATGGATTGATTGAAGCAAAGAAGAAGGTGGAACAAAAATCAAGATTTGAAGCTGGGAACAAAATATAAATGTTTAAAAGTGGTGAGAAAAGTTCATAAATAAATTAATTTTTTTAAAAATTTAAATAAAAAAACAAAAGTAAAAAAATCTTAGGGATGAAGGGACAATTGTCTCTTTCTACTTTTATATAGCTCTGTCTCCGAGAACGAAGATTTCTGAAAGAAGAAACGAAACAGAGTAAGGGAGATGAAAAATATATATTTTAAGAATTTTTAATTAATATTTTAAGGGAAATAAAATATTTTAAGAATTTTTAAAATATTTCGAGAGGCTAATTCTATTGCGGATGTGTTGGCTAGAGAGGGTTTGATCGCGCGGCATTGTTTCGTGCTTGTCTCTGAGCTGGCTTATGTTTTAGCGGTGCATTTTGTGTGCATCTCGTTCTGCTTTGCTGGTGAATAGGCTCGTTGGCTCCTTGGTCTTAACTCTTAGCGCAGGAGTTGGCTGCGTGGCATGGTCCTCTGTTTTGTTTTCATGGGGTTTGGTTGGGGGACATGTTTTGTCTTGTGTCCTTGTTTTCTCGCGGTGTTTGTTCTGATTTATTCCCCCGGTTGTAGTGTATTCTTTTTTTTTTATTTAAGTGTATGAAGATTTTTAACGAGACTTATAACTAGACTATAAATATATGATTTTCCTTAATAAATTATATTGTTTTTGCCGAACAAAAAAAAGAGTTAAATTAAAAAATAATAAAATATTGAGGACTATTCTTATTAATGCTTAAGTAAATGTATTTTTTATTTTTAAAATAAATGTCACGTGTCAAAATATAAGTGGTTTCAATAGTACACGTCAACTTCCGTGACGAAAATGTGTAAACCCGTTGACGGCGAAAATGTTTATGTATGAAACTGAGAATGAAAAAAGGAAATATATGAAACTGAAAATTGGGTACAGTTCATGTACCAATAGGGCAATTAACCCTTATTTTTACTTTGTTGCTATAGACAATGGTGTTCATTGGTTAAAATCTAATTATTCGATTAAATTGGATTAGTTCGGTTAAACAATTGACCATTGAAATTTGTTCGGTTGGAAAATGATTAAAAAAATTCAAAGTTCAATTATTTGTTAATTCGGTTCGAAATTAATTAATTAATCGAATTACCTGAAAATAATAAATATATTACATTGAGAAAATATTCTATGCACTAGCGGTGAAAAAAATTCCACAAGCGTATAATTTTAGAGTTTAGGGTTAGGGTTTTAGTGTTTGTATTTAGGTTTTAAGGTTTGTGAATATATTTTATGCTTTAAAGATTAGAGTTTAAGGTTTAGAATTTGGGGTAGGGTTTATAGCCCCTTAAAGAGATACATGGCAACTTTAGAAGCCCTCTTGTGGAAATAAATTTCTATTGTCGGTGCATCAAATAATTACCCTATTACATTTAGGTATAAACTTTGGGTAATTATTCTATACACTAACGGTGGAAACAATTTTTTTACTAGTGTCTTAGTTTTAGGGTTCAAAGTTTAGCGGTGTAAAATTTATGGGTTGTCATAGAATTTAAGGTTTATAGGTTAAAACCTTAATCCCTAACCATATTACTTCAACCTAAACTCTAACATCTAAACCATAAATTTTAACCACACACCATAAATTCTAAACTTTTAAACATAAATCCAAAACGCTAAACGAAACACCATTGGTGTATGAAATATAAATCCAAAAACTTTTAATTCTTTGTCCATTAAAATTTTATGACTCAATTAATTTCTAACTCAAATTAAAAAGTATTACACAAAGTTACATAAGAAAAGTAGAAAACAAATAAACAAAAAAATTAATTAAATTAATTTTTTTCATTTACTTTCATAAAATTTCGGTTAATTCAAAAATCGATCGAATTAAATTAAATTTGCTTGGTTTGGTTAATAGTTAAAGATTAAAACAATTCAATTTTAAATAATTTAATTCGATTATCGACCGAATTAACCATTTAACACCCTTCTAAAAACAATAATCCATAATTTAAGCACATGGACACTCATTTACTATTTTTAAAATCTGATAATATATTTTCAATCAAAAATTCACTCAGAAACATGATACTGTATTAGATACGTGAATATTTTCGGGTTATATTTATAAAAATTATGTTGAGATATTTATTTTGATATAACTCAATGAAAAATATTTTAGCCCGTGAAACTAGGGAGAGGGTTCTAGTTGATTCTTACAAAAAAAACTAGGGAGAGGGTTCTATCTTAGCCCGTGAAAAGATATGGATGTAAAGGTTACCCCTTGAGCCTGTAAAAAGGAAGAATTCATTGTTAGTGAATTGGGAAATCTTTAGTGTGGATGCTAAGGTTAGGGATGTAAAAAGTTGACCCGGCCTGAAAACCCGACTGAAGCCTGCTCGAGTTAGAACCTGGTTTGATCCGAGGATGCGATGACCAGAAATTGATCTGTAACCGATTGTTGTTGACCCGAACCCGAGTTAGACCTGTTACTGTAGTAACCGAACCCGACCTGCATCCGACCAAGAACGACCCGAACCTAAATTGAACTTGTTATTGTGTACCCAAAACTTGACCTGCACCCGACTGAAACAAACATGAACCCGAGGCTAACCTGGCAGATAACTGATATTACCCGACTAAATCAACCCGAGATCTAATTTTATCCGACCTGTTAATTAAACCGACTTGTTTTGAACCCGACCTGTTGTTGACCTGAACTAATATTGACCTGGCTTGATTTACCTAACATGTAATTGAGGAAGCCTATGATTTGATGAATTTAAAGTGTTGATAAATGTAAACTATTAAGTGTTGGTAAATGTAAACTATTAATTTTTTAAATCAATTTAAAGTGTTAAATAATCTTTTTGTTATATATACATATATAATCAATTAAAAATATCAAAAAAAGGAAAGATTGTATTTAGATATTCATTTGACACTACTAAGTTTGAAATTTTATTAAATAATTTAATGTTTAGTAATAATTCAATATGCTTAGTAACTTATTCAATATAAATTATTTGTCAAGTTTGAACAACTAAGTTTGAACTAAGTTAAAGTTTTAACTTTCATGTTGATGTTATCATGTGTACAATTACATGTTTACATCCATATCAAAATTTTGTGTATAATTATATTTAATCAAAGTTTATTACATGTTATAATAATAATAATGTCCGAATTGAATTAACTTAGAATCTAATTGAGCTAAAATAAAATCTAGAAGCATAAATCACTGACATAATTAAAAGAATTCTAAAACTAAATGTGGAATTTCAATTAAATTAATCTAAGTTAGGACTCAATTGAATTAAACTAAAACAATTGGTAGAAAAAGAAAAAAACAATGGGTAAAAAAGAGGGAACAAGACAAAATTTTGGAGGGATAAAAGCCACCAAAATTTTGGAGGGAATTAGGGAAATAACCCACCCAAAATTTTGGAGGGAATTAGTGGAATTTCTATTTTTGGTAATTTAGTCTAATAATGTTTTTGTTTATTCTAGTCCATACAATTTAATTTTTAGTCAAAATTTCCCCATATTTATTTATATTTTTGACAATTTAGTCCAATTTATTCTAGTCCCTAAAATTTATTTTTTACTCCAAATTAACCCCTATTCATTTTTTTGTATTTTAAAAAGTAAAAACCTGGCCGCCCATTTTTCAAGTTGATTTGCCCGCAGCCCGCCTATATTTAAAAAGAAATTGCCAATTGCCGTAACAAATGGAGGGAATCTTGCCCGCCCATTTTTAATGGGTTATTAGTGAATTAGGCCATTACTAGTTTAAGAGCTTTACACTTAAGTCCTTTTTTTATTCTTTAGTTTTAGTTTGATTCATTTTAGTCCCAATTTGAGTTTAGTTTCCTTAGACCTTTAGGTTTAGGTTATTTTTTAATTAGATCCTCCTTCATAAAATTGTTTAATAATTAAAACGTTTGACGGGCTTTTGAAGGCCCAATTTATTTCGGCAAGGATGAAATACGGCGTCGACAATTATAATGTATTAAATTATAATTATTAGTGTTTGGGGTTATGAGATTAGTTTAGAGATTGTGGGATTAGTTTTGCACTTTAGTTATTAGTGATTGTAAGATTTAGGGGTTGATGTTTGGGGTTTAGGTGTAAATGTGTCAAGTTGAGTATTTGGGATTAGTTTAGGGATTACGGGATTATGCTTGCACTTTAATTATTAGTGATTGTAAGATTTAAGGGTTGAGGTTCGGGGTTTAAGGGTAAATGTGTCAAGTTAAGTGTTTGAGGTTATATGATTAGTTTAGGGATTAGGGGATTATGTTTGTAATTTAATTATTAGTGATTGTAAGATTTAAGGGTTGAGTTTTGGGGTTTATGGGTATAATATATGTTTCAAGTTGAGTGTTTGGGGTTATAGGATTAATTAAAGGATTAGGAGATTTGAGGATTAGGCTTGCACTTTAATTATTAGTTATTGTAAGATTTAGGGGTTTGGGGTTTTTAACACCCTGATTTTTGGGTCTATGGGTTTTGGGATGGTTTAGTCGGTCCGGTGGACCGAAATTAGAGATTCGAGTCAGATTCAGGATTTAAATTGGATTGAATATTTTTATTGAAGATAAAAATATGGGAAAATAGTCTAAAATAATTATTAAATATATAAAAGATTTTGGTAAAAACAATTTTGGAAAATGGAATTCGGAAACAGGACATTCTGGGTTAGTGACCAAAATGCAAAGTTTGCAAAACTGTTTTAGTGACTGTTTTGAAAATGGGTCAAAACTTTGAATCTTTAAGGATCTAATAATCCAAAAGGGCTTCATCAGATTTCTCCCTTTAATTAATTATTTTTAATTAAGTTTTTAAGAAGTATAAATAGTGGAGAGAATTAATTAAACACAATTAAGCTTTTTAAAAGAATTTCACGTAACTAACTTTGTAACTTCTTTCTCTCAAATTCTCTCCAGCCAAACACATTTACAGCTTCAATTTCTTCAGGTAAAATTAGGATTTCAAAGAGTTTTTGATTTCCAATTGATTTCTAAAGCTTTTACATCAAATACTTATTGTTTCAACCTTGATTTTCATGGTTTATAAAGCAATTGAGGGGAGAAATCAGCATTGGAGGTAATGATTCGTTCTTCTCCTCTAATGAAAGGTTCTTTATTGAAATTCCTAAGTTCTTGATCCATTTTATATGATTTTCATTGAGTTTTGATTAATTAAACTCGAATTTATGGTTTAATTGATGGTTTATTATGAAAAATTGAAGAAATTCGTAGTGATATGTTTTTGCTGAGTTAAGGATTGGTTTATACCTTATTTTTGATGTTTAATATGATAATGAAGTGAGTTTTGATGATAGAATCCCGGAATCTATTGAATCTCTAGTTTGTTAGATTGGTAGTTAAGAGATTTTGAGGTGTTGAGGTTAATTATTGGTTGCTGGAGGTATAAGGTTGTTTTATGTTGTTGTTTTGATGTTAATTGATGTTATTTGAAGGTTGTGATTCGTAGTTGTGGGCTGGGTTGAGGTTTTTGGTGAATCGATGATGTTTTCGGTTTATAAGTTGTGGTGTTGTGGGGGATTATAGTTAGATAAATGTTAATTGATGGTTGCTGTGAGTTTGGATGCATTATAATGCATTGGATCCTCTGTGGTGATGTGTTTGAAATATGGGAAGTTAACCCGGAAGTGAACCTTGGTGTTGAAGAGTTGCCGGAAGCTTAATTTGACATCGGCAAGGAAGACGTTGCTTTGTCGGTGAGTGAAACAGATAAGAATGGTTTTTCAAATATTTGAAAAGGTTTAATGGGAGTCTAGACTAGGTTTGATACACTGGTCTAAGACTCGGAAGTAAGTAAAGTGGATTTCTCTCTTGATTTCGGTTGGCAAATGATTTACGGATGCACTTGTTAAATGATTGTTTACCTCCTATTTTATGCATGAAATAAGCGTGGTTTAATGCTGGAAATTGATATGAAATGATGTTAGATGCATTTGGAAAGTAATGAATGGTTTTAAAGAATGTTTATGAACATGGCTTATGCACGGTTTAATGCATGATGAAATGATTTGAATGATGCATATGAAAACAGTGAGGTATGTTTATAAAAGTGGATTATATTGGCAAGTGATGTTATGTTGGCCGGCTATAAGATTTAAAGTGCATTGTATAGGTAGTACGATAGGTACTTACTCCGATCATGTGAACCCCAATGTTGTTGAGGTAACACTTAGATGGCTTTTACTCCAGCCATGAGCTGTAGAGGTTGATGCGTCGAAGGTGTATACTCGAATTTGGAGGATTAGCCTTGGTAGTGTAGAGGTGGTGCATGTGTTGCGCAACTCCATGCCATTGGGCTGCAAGAGATTGCGAGATCTCTTGGGAAATCCATGTATCCTATGTTAATGATGATTTATGGAAATGATGAATATTGAAATGGATCACTTGAAAGCCAATATAATGTTTTAAATTGTATCATGTTGATGGATTGGTTTGAATGACGTGATTTGTACGTGTTACACTCCTTAAGCTTTGCATATGGGATGTTATGCTTGGGAAATCTTAAGTAGAGGGAATTGCATATGGGATTATGCTGTGGAATCCATGATACATGTTGCATATAGTTTAATATGTTGATTTTATAAAGATTAAGTGCATGTTTTGAAAGAATGGCATGATGGTTTGAAATGGTTCTAATTTGCATTGGATGTTGTTTTATATTCTCGAGCGCTCCTCACTAAGCAATGATTGCTTACGCTCTCTTTTATCATCAATGCAGATTGATTGAATGCAAGTGGCCTAGAAAGCATGGAGGGAATTCTAAGACTTGATTTACCAAAGTATGTTTGGGTTTTAAAGTAGTAATAAAGGCAATGTGGCTTAAATGTTGTTGAGAGGGTTTGAGTGGTTACTTCTCCGTTTGAGAAAGTTTATATTGTTGTTTTAGACTTGTGATAAGCTTGGTTTGTTGGATTTTGCTTATGGTTCATACTTTGGTTGCTTGAGTATTAGGAAGCGTGCTTATAGTTTACCTTTGAAGCATGGCGATTGTTTCTTGATGTTTGGTTTATGGTAGTTGATGGTAAATGACCAATGATGATGTTATTTAATTGTTAGAAGCATGCTTAAGTGTTAGAATTCCAAAACAAGGCTAAAAACCAGCAAATTATGACATTACAGGTCAGGGTGTATCGATACGCCTGTGCCCGCATCGATACAGGTAATTGTTTCAGGCATAACGTATCGATACATGGGTACCCGTATCGATACGGGTACCCGTATCGATATGGGTAAGCACACCTCAGGCTTAGCATATCGGTACACAAGGGACTGATACGGGTCTACAATTTTAAGCATAGCATATCGATACTCGATGAGGTGTATCGATACGATTTTGAGCTACTGGAATTCAGAGTTTTTGCTAATGCTCAGGCGTATCGATACACCTTCCCGCGTATCGATACAGGCAGTGGTTAAGTTTGTTGAAATTATGTTTTAAGGTTTTTGTTTTCTCATGTTTTAGTCCCCGATTGTTTTACTTGCAATTAATTGAGTTTGAGTAGTCTTTTTAACCCAAAATTTCACCAGTATGCATGTAATTAGTTTAATTGAGGATTGATAACTTTAAATGTGGAATTGGCCCTTTAAAATAATGGAATTTATAATTTGGTCCCTGGGTGTTATGTATGCAATTGGTTGAGTTCGGATGATTGTTTTAAGTTGAAATTTGGCATGTATGCTTGTAACCTGACTAATCGAAGATTGGTAAAGCAAATTACAAGTTAACCCTTATAGATTTACAGTTTTACATTTTGGTCTCTATTCTTGTAATGTGGCCAATTGGATATCAATTCGATGCGCGATTGAGTTGGGTTTCCTCTCGTTGTTTGTATGTACATGTAGGGTAATAACCAGCATTTAGAAAATATAAAGGAAAAAATGGTTGCATTTTTCCAAGTTTTCCTTTTCGGTTTACTTTGGTAAACCTAATATAGCTCGCTCGGTTCGGTCTTGCGGCTAGGCTGGGCCGATGGGGTTACATTTGGTGGTATTAGAGCCAGGTTATGATTGTTGGGAGTGGGTTATGGTTGTTTTATGCATGTTGGGAAGTTGTTTGATATGTATGTAGATTGAATTGAGTGATTTCTATACACGGTGATTGATTGTGTGCTATATGCCATGTTGAGGTATGATTTGGGACACATTGCCTTATTACTACTAATCTAAAGTATTTTTAATTTGAAATGGAAGTCTTGGACCCTTGCTTGAAGATGGCCTAATCGTTTTGTTTTTGTGTATTATAATGCCATAGATTCTTTGTTTATGATGCCACCGATAGGAGAATTACGTTTTAATGCGAATGCAAGAATGCAGGAGGGTGAGGATAATGTTATGCCTATTGAGGGGTTGCCACCTCCTCTGCCGAATCCACCTACGGATGTGGAACAAGTACCACCTGTGCCGGCTGGGCCAACCTTGGGTGATATGACGCCTTTGATACAGGCAATGACGAGAGCGTTCCAGGCCAAGATGGCTGGAGTACATGTGCCTGCACCAGCATCGGTTGCTGTTGCTAATCTGAGATTACCTTTAGAGCGTTTACGTGGCCTGGGAGAGGTTGAGTTTAGAGGGTTGACGCTTGAGGCTTCCGAGAAGTAGTTTGCCAGCACAGATCGTATATTAGATCAGATAGATTATTCTGACACCTGTAAAATAGGATGTGATGTATCTCTGTTGTAGGAAAATGCATATAGCTGGTGGACTGCGGTGATTGCGAGTATGAAGACTGACAATGTGACATGGGAATCCTTCTAATCTACCTTTAGGAAGAAGTATCTCGGAGCTAGATACCAAGATGAGAAGAAACGCGAGTTCATGGCTTTGGCACAGGGGGATATGTCGGTATCTGAGTATGAGATACAGTTTGTGAGGCTGGGCCAGTATGCTTCTGAGTTGATGTCTGATGAGATGAGCCGTTGCGACCGCTTCCATTATGGATTGGCTCAAAAGGTTAAGACATATATGTTGGCTGCTGAGTATGTTAATTTTAATGTGTTGGTTTCGAGAGCCAATGATATTGAGCAGAGTTTGGGCTTGACATCCCGTGCTGGAGGATTTGGTCATGGTAAGAGAGCCGCTGATTCTAATATTGGTGGTGGTCAGTATAAGAGGCATCGGGGCCAAAGACATCGACCTGAGCTTGGGCGGAGAGCTCAGTTAAGGCAGAGTTCCAGAGGTGGAATACCTGAATGTGCTCAGTGTGGGAAGAGACATTTCTGAGGTTTGCTGGAGGTCGAATAAGGTTTGCTGGGGTTGTGGATCTCGAGACCATGTTAGACACGACTGTCGACAGGCGGGATGAGTTGGTCCAGTTCCTGCACCAATTGCAGTTAATGCTTGTTGGAGTTATGGGTCGAATGATCATGTGATACGTGATTGCCCTATGTTCGCTAGAGGTGCGCAGTCTCTTGCACCTACTGTGGTTGCCCCAAGAGGTCGAGGATGTGGACGAGGACATTTCCAGTCGAGAGATGGTGGGGTAGGACTGTGGCACATGCTGTTGCTATCTAGCAGAGGGTGGTCCCGCGAGGTTGTATGCGCATCGTGAGGGACCAACAATACTGATGTGATTGCATGTACCTTTATTTTGCAATCTTTGCCATTGTTTTCATTGGTTGATTCTGGTTCCACCCATTCATATATTATGAGTGGGCATGTACATTTACTTGATATACCTGTTGAGATTTTGAATGTTGGTGTTCGAGTAACTAGTTCTTTGGGTGAAACAGTTGTGGTTAGGAAGTTATATCGAATGTGTCCTTTAATGGTGCAAGATCATGTGTTTACTGTGGATTTGATGGAGTTTCCATTCTATGGTTTTAATGTAATTTTAGGGATGGACTGGTTGTCCGAGCATAGAGCGGTAGTGGATTTAGAAACCAAACAGATATCCTTGCGTCTTGCCGATGATTATGAAGTTGTGGTGGTTGGCGAGAATGCAAAGTTCCTGGTGTTAAGTGTCTAAAAGTACTATTTTATTCACCATTTTTATTCATATTATTGCTAGACTTAGGCTCATATTAGTTGCATTATTAGCCATTCATGCATGTTTGCATTGTTTCTTTGGTGGACAAGCTTGATTTCATATTTTGCTTAATTTTGTGGAAAAAGATACTGCTTTGGTGTGTTTTTGTATGTGTGCAGAATCACTTGCCAAAGCAAGGCTGGAACCAGTTGCCAGGACAATGCATGAAGGAGATGCCGAGCTAGTTGCCAGGGCAATGCATGAAGGAGATGCCGAGCTAGTTGCCAGGGCAATTTTCGATAAGGGATAAGATGATATGACAGTCAAAATTGATGACTAGATAAGCCCAATATGACGTGAAGCAAAGTTAAATCCCAAAGGAGTTTGATTTCCATGAAGAGGTTAAAGAGAAATTAAATCCAAAGAAGATATGAGAAGATCTAGAAGGAATTTAAGTATAATAAAGAATTATATTCTTTAAAAGTATTTAATTCCAACTTAACTTCCTCCTCAAAAAAAAGACTTTGACCTAGCCCTATAAATTGAGGACCAAGCCGTCAACTCGAAGGGGAGAGCAATGAGAGATTTCAACAAGAGCAAAGGGAAAAGATTCGACCAAGGCTTCAACCATTCTTCATCTTTTTCTTCTTTGTTCAATTAGGTTCATGTTAGGAATTCTTTGTTTTGTGTTTCTTTGGAACCTAGCCATGAACTAAATCTATTTGGCTAAGGTTATCGTGTTTTGTGGTTGTAAGAAACAATTGGATTTTGTTTAGGTAATAAGAGTTTGCACTTCCAATTTAAGGTTTACTTATTCTTGGTTCTTATTCTTGTTTGCGAGTGAATTGGGAGAGGATCTCGTAACTCCATCTATTTATCTAATATCGGGAGAGTTAGATTCAAGAAACGAATGAGTATGGTCTTTATTCAATCTATTGATGGTGAAGATTAATCCGGCTTAGGAATAAGTTAAAGATTTCAACGGCTAAAAGGAGCGCAAGATTGGTTGTTGTTCACCCTTGATTCACGCAGGGATGTATTGTCAAGGCATGCACAATTAGCTAGAGTTTGGACTTAGGGATAAGAAGAAACCATTGAAGAACGCTCCGCTGAACCTTGAAGTTGCTGCCCAGCCGCCCAAGTAGTTGCCCAGCTAGTTGCCCAGACAACCGTCGATTAGTTGCCAAGGCAACCCCGCTGCGCAAGTTGGCACGGCAACTGAGTTGCCCTTGCACTCTTTTAGCAAGACGATCCAATCGACTATCAAACCTCAACTCACGATAACCTGGCCTATTCTCTCTCATTTGATTACATTTTCTTTTACTTTGTTGCTTTCTAGTTTAGTTGTTAGTTAAAACTCCTACAATCACCTACTTGTGTTTTTACTTTTTACAGTGTAAGAGATTAGATTCTTGAAGTGGCACCAATACCCGTAGAGACGATATCTTTTATACTATAACTTGCGACGTGTACACTTGCACAATTGCGGATCACTTATTACGTATAACAAGTTTTTGGCGCCGTTGCCGAGGATTGCCAATAGCAACTTTGTTTTTATTTTCTTGCACTTTTTATTTTTCTTGTTTAAGATTCAAAGGGCTAACCAACTTTGGTTTTGCATTGGTATATGACCAGGGCGAGACCGATTACACCAGAATATCCCTTTGATCCAGAAATCGAACGAACCTTGCAAAGACTCAGACAAAGGTTAAGAGTAACAATGGCTAATCAAGACGGCAATATGAATCAGGATGTTCCAGCAGGAGGAGAAGTGATTCTTGCACGAAATAGAACTATTCGAGACTATCTCGAAGGACTTAATCCAGGAGTTGTCACACCTGAAATTGAAGCTAACCACTTTGAGTTGAAATCAGTGATGGTCAATATGATCAACACAATTGGTCAATTTGGCGGCTCAACAACTGAAGATGCACGGCAACATCTTAAATATTTCCTTGAGATTTGCAATTCATTCAAAATACAAGGAGTCACCCCTGTTGTTTCACGACTAAGATTATTCCCCTATTCATTGAGGGATAGGGCGAAAGCATGGTTGAATAGTATTCCTGCTGGATAAATAGGATCTTGGACCGATCTTTGTCGTGATTTCCTTGCTCGATTTAATCCTACAAATTTGACTGATAAGCTTCGTAACGAAATTACTTCTTTTCGGCAGGCAGATGATGAATCTATGTACGAGGCTTGGGAGCGATATAGAGAACTTCTACACAAATGCCCCATACACGGATTCCCAGTGTGGACACAAGTAACAATGTTTTACAACGCTGTGAATACACCAACAAGGATGATGCTAGATGCCTCGGCAAACGGCATACTGCTAGATAAGTCACCGGAGGAAGCAATGCAAATTCTAAACAGGCTTGCCAATAATGATTATTAGTTCTCATCTGCTAGAAGATGAGGAGTTAGACGCCAAGCCACAATACATGAACTGGGATTATCAGATTCAATTTCGGCATAATTGGCCAATCTAACCAAGATGGTCCAGAACATGCAGAAACCAAAAAACACACAAGAGGTCAAGGTAATGGACTCATTTTGTGAGTTACGTGGTGGTAACCATGATTCTTCTGAATGTATGCAGAATCCGGAATCCAGCTTTTATGTGGGGAATTACAACCGGAACAACAATGTGATGTCCAACACACATAATCCAGCTTGGAAGAAGCATCCAAAATTTTCATGGAGTAATCCCAACAATGCACTAAACCAGAACAATCAGAATGCACAAGCATCGAGATTCCAACAGAATATGCCACAACAATAGTTACCGCATCAATAGCCGACAACATCTAGTTCTTTAGAAAATTCTCTCAAAGTTTTTATGTTGAAAACTGAATCTTATATGACTGATAATAGTAACTTCATAAAAAGAACTGATACTTTTATTAACAGGACCGAGATGAGATTGCAAAACCAAGAGGTAGCAATCAAATCATTGGAAAATTAAGTCGGACAATTTGCTCAAAACCTGAATACTAGACCGCAAGGAGGTTTACCTAGCGATACTGAAGTCGCAAGAGGAACTGGCCATGAGCAATGTAAGGCGATCACCACTAGAAGTGGCCAACAACTTAAAGAGGCTCAAGCTCGCTCATCAAACAAAACTCCACAAAAGAACAAGACGAACTCAGCGGCAAAGTCTCATATGCTGAACAGGGAAATGCCTCGGCATCCAACGATAGGCATGCCTTGGCAACCTCAGTTGATGATGCCTCGGCAACTCCAGTTGCCCCGGCAATGCAATCAATCAAGTTCCAGACCAATGAAAGGATCGAAGATATCCGACTTCCGCCACAATTCCCACAAAGGTTGAAGCAACAAAAGCAAAAATATCAATTCAAGAAGTTTCTTGATATCCTAAAGCAAGTCCACATCAACTTGCCATTGGTTGAAGCAATTGAACAAATGCCGAACTATGCCAAGTTTCTTAAAGGCATTGTGTCCAAGAGAACAAGGCTATGAGAGTTTGAAATAGTTGCCGTAATAGAGGGATACATGGCCATGTTGCACAATCGCAAGCCACCCAAGTTGAAGGATCCCGAAAGTTTCACAATACATTGTTCCATCAGAAACCACTATGTCGGGAAAGCATTATGTGACCTTGGAGCCAACATAAACTTGATGCCTAAATCGGTTTTCCAGAAACTGTGAATTGGGAAGGCAAGACCTACAACAGTTATGCTACAGCTAGCCGATAGATCCTATGTGCATCCAGAGGGAAAATCGAAGACATGCTGGTAAAAGTTGATAAATTTATTTTTTCCGCTGACTTTATTGTTTTGGATTGTGAAGCAGATGAGCATGCACCTATCACTCTCGGGAGACCCTTCCTAGCAACAGGGAGAACCTTGATCGATGTTGAAAAGGGAGAACTCACAATGAGGGTGAATGACCAGCAAGTTAAACTAAATGTGTTCCAAACACTAAGGCATGCCGATGATCCGGAAGAATGCCAACTTCTTCATGCCACGGCAGAGTTGAACTTCGACGAGGAATTTAGTTGCCTTGGCAACTACATTGCCGATCAAGAGGAACCTAGGGAGTATGAAGAACCGATCGATGAGGAACAACAAGAAGAGGCAAATTGGTTAGTCAATCAACTAGGTACATACTTTGAACCATTGGATTACTCAAGTAAACTCGAAAAGCCCTCTATTGAACAACCACCGATTCTTGAGTTGAAACAGTTGCCAATGCAACTAAAATATGCTTACTTGGGAACCGATAATACATTGCCTATAATTATATCCTCTAAGTTACAGTCTGAGCAGGAGAAGAAGCTGATCAAAATGTTGATGCTACACAAGAAGGCAATAGGGTGGACAATTGCCGACTTGAAGGGAATTAGTCCGGCATTGTGCATTCACAATATTTTGTTGGAAGATGATCACAAACCTTCGATTGTGACCCAGAGAAGACTAAATCATGCCATGAAAGGGGTTGTAATGAAAGAAATCATCAAGTGTCTTGACGCCGGCATCATATACCCTATCTCTGATGGTACATGGGTAAGTACGGTACAATGTGTACCGAAAAATAGAGGTATAATGATGGTAAGTAATGAAAACAATGAACTCATCCTAACCAGGACTGTGACCGATTGGAGGGTTTGTATGGATTATTGAAAGCTAAACAAAGCCACTAGGAAAGATCATTTCCCATTACCCTTTATTGATCAAATGCTTGACCGTCTTGCAGGTAAACCCTTTTATTGTTTTCTTGATGGTTATTCAGGTTACAATCAAATTGCCATAGCACCAGAAGATCAAGAAAAGACAACCTTTACATGCCCATACGGTACTTATGCTTTTTGAAGGATACCGTTCAGATTGTGTAATGCCCTGACAACCTTCCAAAGATGTATGGTGGCACTCTTTTCAGACATGGTCGAAGACTTCCTTGAGATCTTCATGGATGATTTTTCTGTTTTTTTAATGACTTCGACAGTTGTCGCGGCAATTTAGAGAAGGTGTTGGTAAGATGTGAAGAAACTGATTTAGTCCTTAATTGAGAGAAGTGCCACTTTATGGTAGATGAAAGAATAGTGCTCGGCCACAGGATTTCATCCAAGGGAATTGAAGTGGAAAAAGCTAAGGTGGATGTGATCGAGATATTACCCCTACCAAGTTCGGTTAAAGGAATCTGAAGCTTTCTTGGACATGCAGGTTTTTACAGGAGGTTCATTCATAATTTTTCTAAGATTACTAAACTCTTGTGCAATATGCTTGAATAGGATAAAGTCTTCAATTTTGATGATTCTTGCGCCCAAGCATTCGAAACCCTAAAGGAAAAGCTTGCCTCGGTACCCATTGTCGTTCCACCCAATTAGACGCTACCTTTTGAGCTCATGTGTGATGCAAGTGATTTTGCGATTGGAGCATTCATAGGCAAACACACATATAAGACCTTTCATGTGATATACTACGCTAGTAAAACTCTTAATATTGCTAAAGTGAATTACACAACAACGGAGAAAGAGTTACTAGCCGTAGTTTTTGCATTTGACAAATTTCGATCCTATTTGATTGGTACAAAGGTAATTGTTAAAAAGGTTGCCAAACCTCATTTGATTCGTTGGATATTGCTTTTATAAGAGTTTGATATTGAAATTAAGGACATGAAAGGAACAAAAAAATCAAGTGGCCGATCACTTATCACTCTTAAAACGCAATAGGGAGGAGGACGCGGATTTAGAGATATGCGATACATTCCCGGATGAGCAACTGTTAGTTGCCTCGGAAACCCTTGACGCGCAGGCCTCGGCAACTCCAGACGCGTATGCCTCGGCAACCACTGATGCGCATGTCTCAGTAACCCTTGACGTGCATGCCGCAGCAACTCTAGACGCGCACGCCTCGGTAACCTTGGAAGCAGTTGCCGTGGCAACATATGGCTCGGCAATACCCTGGTACACGGATTTAGTTAATTTCCTTGTTTGTGGTATTTTACCTTATGGCCTTACTCACCAAGGGAAGAAGCTGTTCCGCCATGGTGCTAAGCATTACTTTTGGGACGAGCCTCTTTTGTTTAAACATTGTGCAGATTAGGTTATATGCCGATGTGTCCCTGAAGAGGAGCAGCAGAATGTACTCCGGCAATGTCATTCTTCACCCTATGGAGGTCATTTTGAAGGAACTCGCACCGTGGCCAAAGTTTTGCAATCTAGTTTGTATTGGCCAACATTGTACAAAGATGCCCAAGAGTTTTACAAGCAATGTGATCGTTGCCAAATGATGGGCAATATCTCTAGACGACATGAGATGCCACTCTAAAACATCATCAAGGTGGAATTGTTCGATGTATGGGGGATCGATTTTATGGGACCTTTCCCATCTTCATTCGGTAACCTCTACATTCTACTTACCGTCGACTATGTGTCTAAATGGGTTGAGGCAGCTGCAGTTCCCACTAACGATTCCAAGACCGTGCAACGATTCTTGCAGAAAAATATATTTACACGGTTTGGGATGTCGAGAGCAATTATCAGTGATGAAGGCAAGCACTTTAACAACAGACTTATTGCAAAGATATTGCAACGCTTCAGTGTGTCACACAAAATTGCCACGGCATATCACCCACAAACCAATGGGCAAGCAAAAAATTCCAACCGAGAATTGAAGGGTATACTCGAGAAAGTTGTAAATCCCTTTAGGAAGGATTGGTCAGTAAGACTAGATGACGCACTTTGGGCATATCGCACTGCATTCAAAATACCCTTAGGTATGTCTCATTTCTGACTTGTCTATGGCAAAACATGTCATCTACCGGTGGAAATCGAACACAAGGTATATTGGGCAATCAAGACCGTGAATATACCTATAACAATTGACAATCAAGACCGTGAATATGCCTATAACAATTGGCTTCAACCAAGCCGTCAACTCCAAGGGGAGAGCAATGAGAGATTTCGACAAGAGCAAAGGGAAGAGAATTCGACCAAGGCTTCAACCATTCTTCATCTTTTTCTTCTTTGTTCAATTAGGTTCATGTTAGGAATTCTTTGTTTTGTGTTTCTTTGGAACCTATTCATGAACTAAATCTATTTGGCTAAGGTTATTGTGTTTTGTGGTTGTGAGAAACAATTGGATTTTGTTTAGGTAATAAGAGTTTGCACTTTTAATTCAAGGTTTACTCATTCTTGGTTCTTATTCTTGTTTGCGAGTAAATTGGGAGATGATCTCGTAACTTTATCTATTTATCTAATATCGGGAGAGTTAGATTCAAGAAACGAATGAGTATGGTTTTTATTCAATCTACTGATGGTGAAGATTAATCCGGCTTAGGAATAAGTTAAGGATTTCAACGACTAAGAGGAGGGCACGATTGGTTGTTGTTCACCTTTGATTCACGCAGGAATGTATTGTCAAGGCATGCATAATTAGCTAGAGTTTCAACTTAGGGATAAGAAGAAACCATTGAAGAACGCTCCGTCGAACCTTGAAGTTGCTGCCCAGTCGCCCAAGTAGTTGCCCAGGCAACCGTCAATTAGTTGCTAAGGCAACCCCGTTGCACAAGTTGCCACGCCAACTGAGTTGCCCTTGCACTCTTTTACCAAGATGATCCAATCGGCTATCATACATCAACTCACGATAACCTGGCCTATTCTCTCTCATTTGATTACATCTTCTTTTACTTTATTACTTTCTAGTTTGGTTGTTAGTTAAAACTCCTACAGTCACCTACTTGTGATTTTTACATTTTACAGTGCAAGAAATTAGATTCTTGAAGTGGCACCATTCCCTGTAGAGACGATATCTTTTATACTATATCATGCGACATGTAGACTTGCGCAATTTAGGAGCGCTTATTACGCGCAACACCTGGCCAATGTTAATTCAGCTTTGGAAATAAGTCGAATGTTAAAACTCAGATGTCAGACGTATTTGGCCTATGTTATGAATTATGGATCTAAGGATGTACGTGTACATGACATCCGTACAGTTTATAATTTTCTAGAAGTTTTTCCTAAAGAGTTATCGGGGTTGCCACCGAATAGAGAGGTAGAGTTTAAAATCGAGACGTATATTGATATGGATTTGGGGTCTATTACGCCTTATCGTATGACACCTAAGAAATTGAAGGAGTTGAAGTCTCAGTTGCAAGAGCTGCTTGATCGAGGATTCATTAGACCTAGTGTTTCACCTTGGGGTACACCAGTGGTATTTGTGAAGAAGAAGGATGGAACGATGAGGATGTGCATCTATTATCGGTAACTGAATAAGTTGACGATTAAGAATATATATCCCTTCTCGTGGATTGATGGTTTGTTTGATCAGTTTAGGGGTGTTTCGGTGTTTTCTAAGATAGACTTGAGGTCTGTGTACTATCAATTGAAAGTGAAGGATGTGGATGTGCCAAAGACTGCCTTCCGTACAAGGTATGGGCATTATGAGTTTTTGGTTATGCCTTTCGGTTTAACAAATTCCCTGGCTACGTTTATGGATATGATGAATCGAGTGTTTCATGAGTACCTTGATCAGTTCGTGGTAGTGTTCATAGACGATATTTTCGTGTACTCCCGTACCGAGGAGGAGTATTATCGGTATTTACAGATAGTGTTGCAAGTGCTGAAAGTGCTGAAGGATAATCAGTTATATGCTAAGTTGAGCAAGTACGAGTTTTGGCTTAAGGAGGTGATGTTTCTTGGTCATGTGGTTTCCGCAGAGGGTATTCACGCAGATCTATAGAAAATTGAGGCTATTCTCAAATGGAAGCAACCTAAGTCTATATCGAAGGTGCGTAGTTTTCTTGGGTTGGCTGGTTATTATCGCTGTTTTGTTAAGGGGTTCTCGAGTATTGCAGCATCGTTGACCAAGTTGTTGCAAAAGAATGTTCATTTTGTGTGGATGGAGAAGCAACAATAGGGTTTTGAAAAGTTGAAATAGGTTTTGACATACGCTCCTGTGTTGATTTAGCCCAAATCTGGAAAGGAGTTTGTGGTTTATAGTGATGCGTCGTATGTTGTCTTGGGTTGTGTGCTGATGAAGGGCGGGAAGGTTGTGGCCTATGCATCGAGTCAGTTGAAAGTTCATGAGTGTAATTATCCAACTCATGATTTAGAGCTTGCGACTGTGGTGTTCGCTTTGAAAATTTGGCAACATTACCTCTATGGTGAGAAGTTTATGGTTTATACAGATCATAAGAGCCAGAAGTATCTGATGTCGCAGAAGGAGTTGAACCTTAGACAGTGAAGATGGTTGGAGTTGCTTAAGGATTAAGATTTGACCATTCAGTACCATCCGGGTAAAGCAAATGTGGTGGCAGATACTTTGCGTAGAAAAGCTGTGGTTGAGTTGAGAGCTATGTTTGCTCGGTTGAGTGTAACTCGTGATCGGGGCTTGTTAGCCGAGTTTCAAGTTAAGCCTACGTAGTCACAGTTGATTAAAGCCAAGCAACCGTACGATGATTCGTTGATTTGGCATGTTAAGGACATAGTGAATGGAAATCTGTCAGATTTTCATTTTGATGATGGCGGAGTTTTGTGTTTCAAGGGTCAGATAGTGGTGCCGAATGATATGGAGTTGAGGCACACTATCTTGGCGGAGGCACATTCTAGTCCTTTTGTTATGTATCCTGGTAGTGTTAAGATGTATTGTGATTTGAAGGAGGCATACTACTGGTTTGGGCTGAAAATTGATGTGGCCGAGTTTGTTTTCAAGTGCATGGTATGTTAGCAGGTCAAGGCTGAACATCAATTTCCATCGGGGTTGTTGCAACCACTGAAAATTCCAGAGTGGAAATAGGAGAGAATCACCATGGATTTTTTAATAGGTTTGCCATTGACACCAGCTAAAAAGGATTCTATTTGGGTGATTGTTGACCGGTTCACAAAGTGTGCACATTTCCTGCCAGTGCATACAACATATACCTTGGACAAGCTGGCGGATTTGTATATAGCTAAGATTGCGCGCTTGCATGGTGTACCTAAATCTATTGTTTCGGATAGGGATCCGAGGTTTACGGCAAGGTTTTGGAGAAGTTTGCACCAGGCTTTGGGTTCGAGGTTGAGTTTTAGCACTGCGATCATCCTCAGTCGGATAGGCAATCTGAGCGAGTTATCTAGGTTTTGGAGGATATGCTGAGATGTTGCATTATTGAGTTCCAAGGAACCTAGGAGAAGCAATTTCCTTTAGTTGAGTTTGCTTACAACAACAATTATCAGGCGAGTATACTGATGGCACCTTATGAGACGTTATATGGCCGAAGGTGTCGTAAGCCCTTATGTTGGGCTGAGGTAGAGGAAAAGCATGTTACCTAGCTGGATGTATTGAAAGATACTGATGAGAAGGTTAGGCTTGTATGCGATCGGTTGAAAGTGGCTGCGGATCGACAAAAAGCTTACGGGGATCTAAAGCGTAAGGAGGTTGAATATGCGGTGGGTGATCGCGTATTTTTGAAAGTGTCACCATTGAAAAAGGTGATGAGATTTGGACGTAAGGGTAAGCTTAGTTCGAGGTTCATTAGACCATACGAGGTTATTGAACGTGTGGGTCCTATAGAATATCGGTTGAGGTTTCCTTATGAGTTGGAGAAAATTCATAATGTGTTTCATGTTTCGATGTTGAGGGGATATCGATCTGATCCATCACACGTTATGCCGGTAGAGGATGTTGAGTTGAGGCCGAATTTGTCCTATGATGAGGAACTGGTAGAGATTCTTGATACCAACTGTAAGGTTCTACGTGGGAAAACGATAGAGCTTGTTAAGGTATTGTGGCGACATCAGGGAGTTGGGGAGGCCACATGGAAGAGTAACTTGGACATGAAATAGCAATTTCCGCATCTTTTTCCTCTAGGTAAAATTTCGCGGACGAAATTTCTTAAGTGGGGGAGAGTTGTAAAACCCCGAATTTTGGGCCTAGGGGTTTTGGGATGGTTTAGTCGGTCCAGTGGACCGAAATTAGAGATTCTAGTCTGATTCAAGATTTAAATTGGATTGAATATTTTTATTGAAGATAAAAATATGGAAAAATAGTCTAAAATCATTATTAAATATATAAAAGATTTTGGTAAAAACAATTTTGGAAAATGGAATTCGAAAATGGGACATTTTAGGTTAGTGACCAAAATGCAAAGTTTGCAAAACTATTTTAGTGACTGTTTTGAAAATGGGTCAAAGCTTTGAATATTTAAGGAGCTAATAATCCAAAAGGGTTTCATCAGATTTCTCCCTTTAATTAATTATTTTTAATTAATTTTTTAAGAAGTATAAATAGTGGAGAGAATTAATTAAACACAATTAAGCTTTTTAAAAGAATTTCACGTAACTAACTTTGTAATTTCTTTCTCTCAAATTCTCTCCAGCGAAACACATTTCCAGCTTCAATTTCTTCAGGTAAAAGTAGGATTTCAAAGAGTTTTTGATTTCCAATTGATTTCTAAAGCTTTTACATCAAATACTTATTGTTTCTACCTTAATTTTCATGGTTTATAAAATAATTGAGGGGAGAAATCAACATTGGAGGTAAGGATTCGTTCTTCTCCTCTAATGAAAGGTTCTTTATTGAAATTCCTAAGTTCTTGATCCATTTTATATGATTTTCATTGGGTTTTGATTAATTAAACTCGGATTTATGGTTTAATTGATGATTTATGATGAAAATTTGAAGAAATTCGTAGTGATATGTTTTTGCTGAGTTATGGATTGGTTTAACCTTGATTTTGATGTTTAATATGATAATGATGTGAGTTTTGATGATAGAATCCCAGAATATATTGAATCTCTAGTTTATTAGATTGGTAGTTAAGAGATTTTGAGGTTAATTATTGGTTGTTGGAGGTATAAGATTGTTTTATGTTGTTGTTTTGATGTTAATTGATGTTATTTGAAGGTTGAGATTCATAGTTGTGGGTTGGGTTGAGGTTTTTGGTGAATCGATGATGTTTTCGGTTTATAAGTTGTGGTGTTGTAGGGGATTATAGTTAGATAAATGTTAATTGATGGTTGCTGTGAGTTTGGATGCATTATAATGCATTGGATCCTCTGTTGTGATGTGTTTGAAACATGGGAAGTTAATCCGGAAGTGAACCTTGGTGTTGAGGAGTTGCCGGAAGCTTAATTTGACATCGGCAAGGAAGGCGTTACTTTTTCGGTGAGTGAAACAGATAAGAATGGCTTTTCAAAGATTTGAAAAGGTTTAATGGGAGTCTAGACTAGGCTTGATACGCTGGTCTAGGACTCGGAAGTAAGTAAAATGAATTTCTCTCTTGATTTTGGTTGGCAAATGATTTACGGATGCACTTGTTAAATGATAGTTTACCTCCTATTTTATGCATGAAATAAGCATGGTTTAATGCTAGAAATTGATATGAAATGATTTTAGATGCATTTGGAAAGTAATGCATGGTTTTAAAGAATGTTTATGAACATGGCTTATGCACGGTTTAATGCATGATGAAATGATTTGAATGATGCATATGAAAACAGTGAGGTATGTTTATAAAAGTGGATTATATTGGCAAGTGATGAATTGAAAATGTTATGGAAATGTTATCGGATATAATTGGTCGGCCATAGGATTTAAAGTGCACTACAATAAGTCGCCCGTGGTTGTAGAGGTAGTACGAGAGGTACTTACTCCGATCATGTGAACCCTAATGTTGTTGAGGTAACACTTAGATGGCTTTTACTCCAGCCATGAGCTGTAGAGGTTGATGCATCGAAGGTGTGTAGTCGAAGTTAGAGGATTAGCCTTGGTAGTGTAGAGGTGCTGCATGTGTTGCACAACTCCATGCCATTGGGCTGCAAGGATTAGCCTTGGTAGTGTAGAGGTTGATGCATACGTGTATCTGATGTTAATGATGATTTATGGAAAGGATTAATATTGAAATGGATCACTTGAAATCCAATATAATGTTTTAAATTGTATCATGTTGATGGATTGGTTTGAATGGCGTGATTTATACGTGTTATACTCCTTAAGCTTTGCATATGAGATGTTATGCTTGGGAAAACTTAAGTAGAGGGAATTGCATATGGGATTTTGCCGTGGAATCCATGATATATGTTGCATATAGTTTAATATGCTGATTTTATAAAGATTAAGTGCATGTTTTGAAAGAATGGCATGATGGTTTGAAATGGTTCTAATTTGCATTGGATGATGCTTTATATTCTTGAGCGCTCCTCACTAAGCAATGATTGCTTACGCTCTCTTTTATCATCAATGCAGATTGATTGAATGCAAGTGGCCTAGCAAGCAAGGAGGGAATTCCAAGACTTGATTTACCAAAGTATGTTTGGGCTTTAAAGTAGTAATAAAGGCAATGTGGCTTAAATGTTGTTGGGAGGGTTTGAGTGGTTACTTCTCTGTTTGAGCAAGTTTATATTATTGTTTTGGACTTGTGATAAGCTTGGTTTGTTGGATTTTGCTTATGGTTCATGCTTTGGTTGCTTGAGTGTTAGGAAGCATGCTTATAGTTTACCTTTGAAGCATGACGATTGTTTCTTGATGTTTGGTTTATGGTAGTTAATGGTAAATGACCAATGATGATGTTATTTGATTGTTAGAAGCATGCTTAAGTGTTAGAATTCCAAAATGAGGCTAAAAACCAGCAAATTATGACATTACAGGTCAGAGCGTATCGATACGCCTGTGGTCGTATCGATATAGGTAATTGTTTTCAGGAACAGCGTATCGGTACACGGGTACCTGTATCGATACGGGTAAGCACACCTCAGGCTTAACGTATCGGTACACGGGGGACTGTATCGATACGGGTCTATGGTTTTAAGCATAGCGTATCGATACTCGAGGAGGTGTACCGATACGGTTTTAAGCCGCTGGAATCCGAAGTTTTTGCGAATGCTCAGGCGTATCGATACGCCCGCCCGCGTATCGATATGGGCAGTGGTTAAGTTAGTTGAAAGTATGTTTTTAAGGTTTTCGTTTTCTTACGTTTTAGTCCCTAATTGTCTTACTTGCAATTAATTGAGTTTGAGTAATTGTTTTGACCTAAAATTTCACCAGTATGCATGTAATTGGTTTAATTGAGGATTGGTAACTTTAATTGTGGAATTGTCCCTTCGAAATAATGGAATTTACAACTTGGTCCCTGGGTGTTATGTATGCAATTGGTTGAGTTCGGATGATCGTTTTAAGTTGAAATTTGGCATGTATGCTTGTAACCTGACTAATCGCGGATTGGTAAAGCAAATTACAAGTTAACCCTTATAGATTTACAGATTTGTGTTTTGGTCTCTATTCTTGTAATGTGGCCAATTGGATATCAATTCGATGCCCGATTGAGTTGGGTTTCCTCTTGTTGTTTGTATGTACACGTAGGGTAATAACCAACATCTAGATAAGATAAAGGAAAAAAATGGTTGCGTTTTTCCAAGTTCTCCTTTTCGGTTTACTTCAGTAAACCTAATGTAGCTCGCTCGGTTCGGTCTTGCGGCTAGGCCGGGTCGAGGGGGTTACATTTGGTGGTATTAGAGCGAGGTTATGATTGTTGTGAGTGGGGGTTACAGGTTTAGGGGTAAATGTGTCAAGTTGAGTGTTTGGTAGGAGTTATGAGATTTGTTTAGGGATTCCGTTTACACTTTAATTATTAGTGATTATAATATTTAGGGTTTGAGGTTTGGGGTTGAGGGATTTGAATTGACCCCTATTTATTTTAAAATTTTCTAATATAGCCCAATGTTTTAATATGATGATATCTTTGTTCATTATAGTCTTTAAAACTTTATTTTTAGCCAAAATTGACCCATATATATATTTCTATTTTTGGTAATTTAGTCGAATAATATTTTTGTTTATTCTAGTCCCTACAATTTAATTTTCAGTCAAAATTGCCACATATTTATTTATGTTTTTGGCAATTTAGTCCAATAATATTTTTGTTTATTCTAGTAGCTAAAATTTAAATTTTACTCCAAATTGACCCCTATTCATTTTTTTATTTAGTCCAATGTTTTTAATATGATGATATTTTTGTTCATGTTAGTCCCTAAAACTTTATTTTTATTCCAAATTGACCCCTATTCTTTTTCTTGTAATTTAGTCCATTGTTTTTAATATGATGATATTTTTGTTCATGTTAGTCCCTAAAATTTTATTTTTCACCAAAATTGACCCTTACTAATTTCTAATTTTTGTAATTTACTCTAATATTTTAAATATGGTGATATTTTTGTTCATTATAGTGCCTAATATTTATTTTTAATGTGACTTGTGTTTGTGAAAGGCGTTAAATAATTCACTTGAAATGGCCCTACCCAAAGTCTATCGATTATTTGTACCAAACTCAAACTTAATACGAATTCGAAACCCGAATTAACTCGACCTGAAGTGAACCGACTTGAAATGAAGTTGACCTGAAATGAACCCGACCTGAAATGAACCCGAGCCCGAATTAACCCGTCAATTAACTGATTCGGACCCGAGCGTTTTGACCCGACCCGAAATGAACCCGGCCTGAAATAAACCCAACCTGAAATGAACCCGACATGAAACTGACCCGCACCCGACCCAAATCGAGTCAAAATATTAAATCGACCTAAAATGACCTGTATCCGATTTGACCCGACCTGACAGGACCTGACCTGAAATCCATTTGATTACCTGTTTTTACATCCCTAGCTAAGGTAATGGATGTAGACCTTGGTTAGAATGTCGAACCACTTTAAAATTGAATGTGTCAAAATGTCTATCTTTCTCGATTTTTTTCTCAAATTCAAAAGAAACCTCTGCACCCTTCATCAACACTAATTTTGGTTGAGTACATTGAGCCTATCAAATTATTTAATAAAAAAATCATATACCAAGGGATAAATAATTTGTATAATTAAGAGTTTCATGTTTGATATCTGAATAATAAATTTTAATTGCTTTATTTGAATATCAGAAAATTATAAAAATATTATTAAAAACAATAATTTGTACTTAGTCACATACACCGTTTAATGTTAGAGATAAATATGCAAAACTACTAAGAGATTTAGTGTTAGTAGAGATAAATATGCAAATTGAATAAAAGAAATAAATTAATTTCCTAATCAATTTGTATATAAGGTATAGAATGACCAAAGGGAGTGGAATCGCGAACATGTTAGAGTTAGATACACATTATAAAGTGAGACCCTCAACCAATTTGTATATAACAAACTTTAAAAATTAGAATATTAGAACTCAACAAGTGATCTCGACTTTCGATAAAAAAGATGATAATATTTATTTTAAAAAATCTGAATTTAAAAAACTTTATCCACAATATATATTTTATAATGAGTTTCAGTGCCGTCACAGGCGATCTTCGTATGCCTCATAATACCACAACAATACTGTTAGAAATTCAGAAAACGTTCAAAACTCAACAGACCACAGACGTGCGCAAACTGTTATGGTTCTAAATCCGATATAAATAATAAAACAACCGCTGAGCATACCAGAAAAATGCAACGAAGAACAAAAGAAAAGCTACCAACAACAAAAAATTGTAACCCAAAAACTGGTATGAGTCTCACCTACGCGCAAAGACAATCGAATTATTAATGTACAACAAGTTTCGAAACAAAACTAGGAAAGAGTGAAAGAAACTAGATGAACTTGAAACAAGGAATGAACTTCCACAGATAAGAAACCAAAATCTCAGGGAAGAAAATAAATTCCATACATGGATGGGTATTTACCCGACCCGGCCCGATCGGGTCAGATTTTTTAATGAAAAAACTAGATTCGAGTCGGGTCAAGTTTTTATTAAGAGTGAATTCGGGTCGGGTTCGGATTTAGAGTGAAAAATATTAGACCCGATTTGAGACTAATTGTGTAATTTTCCCTAAATTTTTTAAGAATATTTATATAATACCCCTCTTTATATTTTTTTATATAATGAGGTTCTTAAAATTAAATTTTTATTTATAATTTAGTCCTTCATATTATAATTTTTTACAATTAAGTCCCCTAAAATTATTTTTTTACAACAAAATCCCTAAAATTAATTTTTTTTCTACTGGTCGGGTCGGATCGGGATCGGGTTTAGTATATTTATTTTCGGGTCGGGTCGGATTTTTTAAAGAATATGTTCTGGTCGGGTCGGGTGCGAGTTTAGGGTATTTATTTTCGAATCGGATTTAAGTGGACAAAAAACCCGACCTGACTCGTGCCCATCTCTAAATTTCCATACATAGGAAGTCTCAGGGATAGTAACTTCCATTAGTATTGGTTTTACTAACATTTTAATTATAGAAGGTGCAAAAAGTATTTTCATTTTTTCAAAAAGTAAATTTATCATTCTAAAAATACAATAGATTTTGTTACACAGTGAAAAATGTTTTAAAAAAAAACTTTTAGAATCGTTTTGTACAATTTTGAAATTTTGACAAAAAGATTTTAAATGATTTTTTAGTCGCACTATGGATTTGATGGGTAAATAGAGGGAGAAATAATTCTAAGGTCTCGTTCAGTAATACTTCTCTAACGGGTGTTGGAGCGTCAACCAGAGAAATAATGTTGAACAGGTACAAACAACGGGTGTTTCAGGCGTTTTTCAGCTGAATTTAACGCTCAAACGGACGTTTTCTACCCAAACGGCTATTAAAGACTGACGAGCGTTGTAAAATCTTTGATTAACGCAGCCTAAACTTAGCGATGTCAAGTGCAAAGACGTGGTGAATTTCAATAGTGATTTTATGGTTAATGGTACACATTCACTTTCTCATATTCTGGGTTTATTAATACCCAATGTAAAAAAAATATAGTAAAGAACTCTTTGAAGAAATTGGGATGAACCACTTTTTACTCGTCTCAACATCATTTGATTGCAATCTCTCCATCAGCCTAAGCATCATTGGCGGCCTATGAGTTCACGGTACGGACAATGCATCCACAACATAATATATTAAACACAACACTAACATAAATTTTAAAAAGAGTTTAAACTAATTAAGTATGTTCTTTTAACTTTCTTCTAAGGTTTTACCTTAATTTTTTCTTTGCTTCTTAGCGCCTGTAAGATCCGAATTTTATCCGGGTACGTGTATATATATATATTTTCCTATAAAAACTCAAAATAATAATAATAAATGCTAAATAAATAAATACATATTAAATAAATAAAACCCAATAAATAGTCTAAAAATCCTTTCAAATGTCCATTTGCACATATAAAGCCCAAATTACATATTGAAGCCCAATATACCATTATATTTTCTTTTCCCGCCCAAACTAGCCCAATTACATCTCAAAGTTCTAATTTCTATAGCTCATTTACAACCCAAATCCAATTCAACAAAACCAAAATATCCTCAAAATTTTGTTTTCCCGCTCAAATTTGATAGTTAAGGGACACGTGGCAGATCCAGATTGGGCCAAAACATGCACAAGGATTGTGTTTTCTCCCCTCTTAGTTGTCACCAGCTGGATGATGACATCATCAATATGATGTCATCCTTACATCACTCGATAAGACCCCTATATAAAGAAGAAAGAGAAAGTTGTCAAGCATTAATGATAACCATAATTGCTTTATTAAAATAATAATAATAAATATAAAGGAAGAGAGAGAAAGGGTAATTTGGAAATTTCACCGTCTTTGGAAGTCAAACCATTTGGAGCTGGAGCCGAAAGGTCGTCGAAAGCCTATTCGCCATCGGTCATCGCCGTGGTTACATCACTGTTGAGAGGTATATTTCCGATCTCCTTTACGTTTACCTACAAAGTAAATAGTTGATGAATTTAAAAAAATCCTAAGAACACCGAAATATAAAATGAGGATGAAGATCGGAGTTTTATCTTGTGCCGGTCGGAGTAGATCGGCACAGCAAAGTCGAAGAGGGAAATGGTTCGGGTAGATAGGTTTTAGGGTTGGAGAATGGTGGTTCTATCAAACCAAAGCTTAGTTTAGGGATTAGGGTAAAAAAAGAGATTTGGGAAATTTTAGGGTTTCGGCGAGCGGCGGCCGAAAATCGCCTTACGACAGCCGGTCGACAGCTGATGATGGTTGGAGAGAGGTGCGGTGATCGGGAAATATTTTTGGGTGGCCGGAGCAAATTGATGGAAGATCAAAGCAGTGGGGTTCACGGTGGTCGGAAGTAGCATTCATCCATGTTCTTCATTTTCATGAAGAACACGATGAACATTCAAGTGAATAAGGGATATTTTGATATGAAATGGAGGTGTTTTATGTGTTAGGGTTCGTTTATTTCAGAGCATTTGGGGAGAGAGAAACATGAGAAAGAGTGAGGGATATTTTGATATGAAATGAAAAAACCTTTAGATAGATTTAAATATGTTTTAAAAGTTTGAAGCATTCTCATAGTAACCACCGAGACCTTGCCATCTTCTTTCATCTTTTCCCCCTAAACAAGCAAGCACCTTCATTGTCATCTTCAAGCTCTAGCACAAGCAAGCACCTCTTTCAAATCCTTGGAATTTCTTTGATTTCTAAATATCAATAGAAAGCTTTTGGATTGGTAAGTTTAATCCCTCAATCAATTTAAGGATTCCATAGATTCTTGAAGTTTAATTTCAAGATTAAAGTCTTGAAAGTCAAAGTTACATCCATGTGTTAGAAGCTCAATTTCATGAAGTTAATGTTGTCTACAAGCTTTACCAAGCTTAAATGTTGTTTTCGAATCAATGTTTTGATTCTAATAAGTTTCCGTAAATTTGGTCTAGTGCAAGTTGTGGAAGAAAAGCCACCATCCTCCAAACCAAGCTCCTCTGAAGGCAAGAGAATCGTTATTCGAGAGCCTTGAATTCCCAGTAACTAGGTGAGTGTAGTTGCGTCTCGGGAATGGCTAGGTGCCATCCCGATTGCATTGAATATTTCAATTATGTTGCATCTATGGAGGAAGTTCAAGTAGAGCATACACGTGTGAACTTCACTATGGTAGGTGGGGTAAGGTCACCATATTGATTTTGTGCATTGGATGACAAATATGCTAAACATGACATTTGAAATATGCAATATATGAATTATTGGTAATACGGAACCATGAATATAATGATTCATACATGCGAATTATGCTTGACATCAATATGGTATTTATGATAATTAATGAGATGTTAAATGACCTTATATGATATATGGAGCCAGGGCTCACTATGTAAATTGATATGATGTTATATGTCCTAAGGGCACAAGGTTTGTGGACTTTGGATACAATTTGCATGCCATAGGACTATATGAGCTCTCCATGTAAGGGAATGGACTACGGTCTGGGGGCTACGGCCTTCATGTGGTGTAAAGGTTGGATTGTGTAAGGGATTCGAACTACGGTTCAAGGCTAAGGCCTATATGTGATATGTTATGGTGTTTGGTGGAATTCGCATATCCATGGGTTACCTTGACTAAGGGAGAAATGCTATGATGCTTATAAATTATGACATGAGATATGATACAATTGAGGATATGAATTGATATGCATACATATATACTTGATGTTTTACTCATGGCATAAAAGTATGCTTATTTACTCTATGTTGTAAATCAAATAATATTTATGCATGGTTATGAAACTACCTCACTAGGCTATATAAGCCTAACATATTTGTGTCTCATGCATTTCAGGACCTTGAAGAATCCTAGCTTAATCGTGTGGTAGAAGTTGCAAGTCACTCTAAGCAAATCTCCATGTATGCTAATTTTGTCTTTAAACTCCTAGCAAGGTGGCATATGGCATGAACATGCTAAATTAGCCCACTTTTGTGTGTGTATGTTAGCCCCTAGGTTAATGTGGTGAAAACTTGGCTTTTGGCATGTTTGTGAAATGCGAAAAACTAGTAAATCAACCTATAATGCACTAAAAAGGTAAAATGTTAGTAAACATACTCAGAATGACATGAAATCCTACATGCTATTAGAAATGGTTGATAATAACTTGCTAGTAAATTTTCATAACATTTCAACAAGGTTAGGTAGGTTAATTTGATGAATAACCAGAAGAATTCTGCCATTACAAACCAGCCGTACCGATACGGGTGATGGCGTATCGGTACAGACTTACCATAATAAACTCATGTTAAGGGGCGTACCAATACTAAACGGTGTGTATCGGTACGAAAAATGGTCACTGTAATTTTATTGTAGCACAAATACCGATACGGGTAGTGGCGTACCAATACCCATTCATGTCTTATTTTGGGAATTTAGGGTTAGCGTACTGGTACGGTGCTGAACCCGTACCGATACAGTGAGCATCGGATCCTCGTACCGATACAGGATGTTGTGTACCGGTATAAATTTTATGTTTAAAAGAATTAATTCATCGGCGTACCAGTACGGACTTACGAGTACCGGTACTGATGTAGGTAAATTAGTTAACTAGTTTTGAAAAATTACAAAATGGTCACTGTTTTAAGGGTGGCATAATTGGAAGTGTAAATGAATTCTGAATTTACTAAAAATTTACAGGTAAGTTACATGAGTGTTGAATTACACATTGATAAGTTTAATTACTATTAAGGACCTCTAATTTGAGAAGTTTACATTTTAGTCCTTAAGTTCAAAAAAGATAAATTGACCCCTAAATTGTATAAACCGATAATGAGACAAACTGATAACCCTATTATGACACTAAAGAAATGTTTTGAACATTGTTTCAAATTTTGAATCGATTTACGGTAACGCAATCCAACCCCGTTCTCTACCAGGCCAGGAAAGAGGTGTTACATTATTTGGAATTTATATTCATTTAATAATAAAAGGTCAAATTAAATTCCAATAATTATTCGAAATGCCACGTAAAATTAAGGTACCGATAACGGGCATTTGTGGGGGTACTAATCATTCCCCACACTTAACCGACTCCCGAACATAATTTTTAATAAATAAATCTCTGGTTTACTTTTTTACGGTGTCTAGTCTACTTCAAAGTGATCAATGGCGACTCAAATTATTTTTTAAGGAAATAAAAGGTAAATTTTATTTGAAAATAAATTAATTGATTTTCCAAAATAAAAGTAAAAATGATCCAAAATCAAATGAATAAAAAGGGTAAATACCCTAATTTTACAAAAGATCAATCGTTAGGCTATTCTTACACACGATTCCAAAAATGGTCATGACAGCGCCACACCATCTTTGTTTTTTTGTTGGCATGTAGAAGGCAACCAATCTTAGTATTATTTTTTATATAACGACCAGAATTTTTGAGTCAACGATGGGCTTTGGCCTGGGTCTAAGACCGATACGTCGAGTTGGATGTTTGGAGCTTATCAGGCTGAGATGTTGAGCTTTGTCAGCCTTCTTGTGTTGTTGAGCTTGTGGATGGATGGGGAAGGTGTTATTGAGTGAGGAACATGGTAAATTCCCCCCAAAGGCTGATACCCTCTTAAATTCTATGTATTTTGGCAAGGGATAAAGTCATCCTTGTTCCCCTCTTTTTCTCTCTATCTTCTTCTTCCTTCCATTCCAAAACCAAAGAAAAAGTTGCAAACTTGTTGTTGTGGAGTGAGAATCTTGGTTTGGTCATCAAGAGGAAGTTTTATAGCATGCAAAGATCTGTCATTCAAGGTAAACATCTCTAGCATTGGTGGAAGCTGGGTTTGAAGCTTGGATAAGGGAAAAGAGAAGAAAGAAGCTTGGTCGCTGATTTATTCTAGGAATTTCTTGCTTAAGCTCAGTATATTTCTGAATCCTACATTTCATGAGCATCACAAAATGAACGCCTTGCTTGGTTCTATGATTTCTGGGTGTTAAGTTGGATTTTTAGAAGCTTGAACCTCTTTAATGGTAGTTTAAAGATAGGGTGTTGTTAATGAGTAAAATTGGTAGCAAACTACCAAATAAACCTTCAATAACATGTAGGAACGTTTTGGGGCTTAACCAATTAGGTTAATGGTTGGGATTGTGAAATCCTGAGCTCTAGGTTTTGAAATCTAGGCTCGCATGCCGGTATGAGATGGTCGTATCGGCAAGCCTTTGTATAAAAGAGGGGCTTACCGGTATAGTATGTCGGTACCCCATTCTTGGTAAAAATTCTAGTGGTATTTTTGTGTACCGGTACGCTGGGGCGTATCGATACCACTTTTCTATTGCTTGAAGAAGGCTTTCACGTACCGATGCGCAAGGTGAGAGTACCGATACGAGTAGAGATCGGTACAGGATGGATCACGTATCGATGCTGAGTACCAATACAGAGGTGAGCGTATCGGTACAGCTTGAGGCACCAAATCTTTCAAACCTAATTTGAGTATCGGTACTCAGGGAGGATTACCAGTATCTGGAGGGGTGTACCGATACCCATATAGGAGCATTAGTACTCGATGGGTAATTTGCCTAATGAATTTGAGTTTGCGTTCGGGGGTTCCATAATTCGTGGTAAAGGGTCTAGTGGGTCCCTAAAGGTATAAAACAAATTCTAAAACTGGGAAATCAAGGTCTATAACCCATATATGGAACAAATGGCTATTGCTTGGTAATTATTTTATAGATTTCTCATAATAATAATTTATAAGGATCCATGGTGGATCGGTTAATGATGTATGGAGATCGAGGTCCTTACTGTGTACTGAATGGGGCGCCCACATAGTCTAGTTGCTAGAAATATTGAGATAATCTAACGAGAATGTCGTGTATGAACTTAAAAAATAAATATTAAATATTGTAACAAATGAAATATGCTTTGGGGTATTGGTAATGGTTGGCTTGATGCCTCTTACCTCTTGGGGAGACGTATGGATGCTTAGGGAGCATATGTTATCTTATGTGTCTAGGTTAGGAATTCAGATATCCTAGAGTCAGTGCAAGGGCACTTGAATAAGGGATGTGTTCTTCAGACTGTGGATCGAGTACATCCGACGTATCTACAAGCTATGTAATCTGGATGCGGTTAGAAACCTATCCTTGGGCTATGTGATCAGGATAATAAAACATAACTCGGGGGCTGTGTGAGATCAAGTAACTCGATGGGCTATGTGAACTCGAGTAACCTGATTGGCTGATTGACCTCGGGTAAATACTGCTTATGGCTATTGTGATCCAAGTATATCTAGGACGTATCTATGGATATAGTGATCTGAATATAGTCTATTAACCCCATGGATATGTGATCACGGGTAACTTGACGATTATGTGAGCACGAGTAATGTAGGGCTTCGTTGGCCATTATTAGGGAATGTATGTTATTACGTTGCTGTGTGGATAATTGATGTTGGTTGTTTTACCCTTAGGATATGTGATCAGGGTATAAAATACATAACTCGATGTGTTGTGTGAGCTCGAGTAACTCAATGGGCTGTGTGACCTCGAGTATAGTAAACCTTGGATGATATGTAAATCTTCTTATATTTTAATAGTGTCTTGAGACATGGTTGTGATCTTTAGCTAGGGTAGGCTAGAAGATGATCCTTAGTGTTGAGAAGCATTTCTGTGCACTCTTAATTATATTATCATTCATGCTTGTTTTATGATATTCATGAATTCCAGTAGAGTAGAAATGTACCATTGAGCTTTGTTAGCTCAGCGTACGAAATTGTGGTTTTTTCGTGCGTAGGTTGACAGGTTTCTTTTAGATGAGCAAATCGAGGAGGATTTCCCAGCACCGAGCCAGGTTCAAAGTATAGCACTTGATATTTTTAGTTTGGGCTGATTGTATTCATAAGATTTTACCATAGTCGAGTCTATAACTTTATTTAATTTACTATCATTTGGTCAAACAGTGTATTTTAATTGAAGCTCCTATTTTGTAAACTCTTTTAAGGTTATTTAATTAAGTAGATTTATATAATCGATTGTTTTGATAATTGTCAAACTCGTGGTTTTAAAATAAGAATTTTGATGGGTTAGTTTTGGGAGACTCGAATGTAATACTTTAGATTTGGATCGGGATCGGGGTATTACATTTAGTGGTATTAGAGCTTAGATTTAGTCGGCTCTAGAAAACCCCAAGGTGGTATAGAGGTCGTGGTAAGGTGTCTAGTGAATACAAGTCCCTAAATTTGAGTTGTACTTTATAAGACTGGAATCCTAATGTGCCACATTCTTTCTTTGTGTTTCAAAAAAGCGTTGATGGAAGGGGAAACCTGTAATGAAAAGGAGAGTCACTTCCGTGATCTTACCTCTACCATTTTGCAAGTGGTGCAATCCATTCTGAGGCAATCTGAGACGTCTCACAAGACTCCTGTAGAGAGGCTTCACCATTTTGGGCCTAAGAATTTTGAGGGCTTGGGTGAGGATGACCTGATTAAGGCTGATCAGTGGTTGTCTGACACACAAATGATTTTGAGGCAGATGAGAGAAAGTCCGGAGGATGACCTTGATTGTATTGTCTCCCTTCTCAAAGGCAATGCACACGAGTGGTGGGCGACCATTGAGTTGGGTCTATAACCTGCGCTCCCGTCATGTGATATATTTTTGTGGATGAGTTTTGAAAGAAGTATATCAGTAAGGAATATATGGATAAGATGAGGGACCAGTTCCTGCATTTAGTTTAAGAAAGTCGGGCGGTGTTTGCTTATGACAAGAGTTTCTGCATTTGAGCCGTTATGCCTTAGAGTTTGTTACCACGAAAGAGTTAAGGTGCAAGAGGTTTAGACAAGGTTTGAGCTCTAGTTGCACGTGACAGTGGGTCTACTTGGGACTTTTTAAAAACTAGCCAATAGTGCAAAGGTACTAGAATGGCTTTAGAATACGACGCATAGTAGGACGGAGGATGCTAGGGGCCCTGATATGAAGACCCGGGATATCATGGATCTTTCTCTCTTTCTACATGAGAGGTTTTATGCTCTGAAGGATTCAAAGAGAGTTTTTTAGAATAGCTACTAAGAGTCGATTCAAGATCTAGATCGAGGGTTCGTTGGGGCCCTTTTATTTCCACTCTAAAATGGAGTACTGATGGTTTTGTTAGAGCATCGTTTTCACCAGCATGCGAGCATTGTGGCTGACATCACCCTGGAGTAGCTTTTTGCTTCAGAGGGTTTTCTATAGGTGTCGTGCACCATAACATATGGCAATGGACTGCCCAGTTATGGATGTGGATACACCAGCTCAATTTTAGAGGTTGGCTTCTTCCCAACATGATCAGAGTCTTGCTAGAGGCAGAGCTAGAGCACCATCAGGTTATAGAGGTGGTGGTCCTGCGAGACCCGCTACTAGGGTTTATGTACGAGGCATTGCTAGATAGTATGCTGCTTAGACTAGGGATGATAGCGTTATGATCGAGGATATGCCAGGTAATTAAGCTTCATTTTAGATTCTAGTTGTTCTGATAGCTGCTTAGCTCTTTGGATGTGTAATGTGTTGGTTATTGTGAATGTATACCTTGGTAAATCTTGGGTTTGTCATTGCTTTATATGGTAATTAGAATTGCATCTTCTGCTAGATAAAGTTTTACCGTAGATGGTTGTTGATATTGCAAAGTATGTCGTGAGTTACGAGTGAGAAGTTGTGAAGTTTTAGATTGCTTGTATTTGGATGTTAGTGTTAGATGCATAAGATCTTTACCCCTATAGGGTGGACGTTGTGCTCCATGGTGTTAGCTCAATGAAGGTTATGTATGTTATGAGATGTTCTTAGCTTACGTTGTAGACGCGAGGGTTGAGAATTTCTGGCCTTAGAGTTGTGGATGTTTTGAGGGTATGGAGTTACCCTTGGTGAATGAGTAGTATTACCATTTGATTGTGGTTTAGAACAACGATAAAGGTAAGGTTGAGTTCGTTATTAGTGTCCATCGCTCTGTGGTATGACACTTAACGAACTCTTTGTTGGAGGTACACTTGTGCAAGCGACCAATTGGGTGTTGTTGCCAAGTGTTTTGCCGGAGGCGTACCTGTGTGGGTGGCTTGTATGGTGGATTTTGACGTGTTGAGCCTTGGTGTAACGGTAGAAGACCGTTGCCTGTTTCATGAGATTGATGACCTTGTTTTTGGTTATAGAATGTGAGGGTTCAGTATGTTTGTTCAAAGTAAATGTACTACTTAAGGTAAATGAAGGTTGGGATAAGCATGGTAGAGTCACTGGATGGAGCTTTAAGTGCAAGTCATAAAGATATCTGGTATAGGAAGTACACATTTCAATCAAGATTCTGTAGAGTTGAAAGTCACTCTATTTAGCGCGTGATAGGTTGGCTTCGGGTAAGGCTAATAATGTGAAGGGTTATCAGAGTAGCGCAACAAAAATGTGGGACCAATAGCCGTATTATGGGTAATCGGATGGTGTGTTGTAAATAATGTTTTTTAAGAAACCAGTTGAAAACCCCTGAAAGCAGTTAGATGGTTTCTCACATTTGACTGTTGGGACTGAGAAAGGGGTTAGAAGAAGGTGTTTAGACCTTTGAAGATAGATTGGCTACTCTTGGTTACTTGTGATAGTTCGTAAGTAACAATGGTTATTTCTCGAAATTAAGTAGTTGAATTATAGAATTTCATGAATCGTAAGTAGTTTCGTTCGTGTGGGAGACAAGTTCAGCTAAAGTGAAGTTTTAAGGCTCGTCTTGGTGGGTCAAGTCCAGAGAAAAAAGTCGTTAGTTCAAGGTAGATTGATGATAAGGTTTGGTTGTCAAGGTTTTACATGTCTTTTAAAGTTGACCAGGGTATGGTTGTTAGATATGATTTGTTCCTAATAGCGTATCATTGAAATGGGGCAGCGTTTTAGACATAGATGAGGTCGAAGGTCAAGTTTACGAATAGCGGATGCTAGTAGGAAGAATTGTTATCCGAGGTAGAATCTATCAGAGTTGAGTTCCTTAGTTTGGTGTTTAGACAACATAGCTTAAGGTTGGTTACTTTTCAAATCTTTGTGGGTGTTAATGGTTATGGTGAGTAAGTCGTTAGAATTTCTGGGAAAAGTGTTGAGAACAAGTGGTTCAGTGTTATGGGTTCGATTAAGGTAGGCTGAGGGATGACTCTACCTAATCAATGTGATCTTGTTTGAATGGCGAGATGATCGGATCTATTTTGGCTTCATCTCCTCTATTCGTCTAAATTTCGAGGATGAAATTTCTTAAAGGAGGAAGAGTTGTAACGACCCGGATTTTTGAGTCAACTATGGGTGTTGACCCAGGTCTTGGACCGACACGTTGAGTCAGATGTTCAAAGCTTATCGGGCTGAGATGTTGGGCTTTGTGAGCCTCATTGTATTGCTGGGCTTATGGATGGATGAGGAAGGAGTTATTGAGTGGGGAACATGGTAAATTCCCCCCAAAGGCTGATACCCTCTTAAATTTTCTATATTTTGGCAAGGGATGAAGTCATCCTTGTTCCCCTCTTTTTCTTTATATCTTCTTCTTTTTTCCATTCCAAAACCAAAGAGAAAGTTGCAAACTTGTTGTTGTGGAGTGAGAATCTCGGTTTGGTCATTAAGAGAAAGTTTTTCGGCATGCAAAGATGTCATTCAAGGTAAACATCTCTAGCATTGGTGGAAGTTGGGTTTAAAGCTTGGATAAGGGAAAGGAGGAGGAAGAAGCTTGGTCGCTGATTCATTCCGGGAATTTTTTGCTTAAGGTCAATACATTTCTGACTCTTACATTCCATGAGCATCACAAAATGAATGTCTTGCTTGGTTCTATGATTTATAGGTGTTAAGTTGGGTTTTTGGAAGTTTGAGCCTCTTTAATGGTAGTTTAAAAAATGAGTGTTGTTAATGAGTAAAATTGGTAGCAAACCACCAAATAAATCTTCAATAACATGTAGGAACATTTTGTGGCTTAACCAATTAGGTTAATGGCTTGGATTGTGAAATCTCGAGCTCTAGGTTTTGAAATCTGGGCTCGCATACCGGTACGAGGTAGCATGTATCGTTACGCTTTGTATAAAAGAGAGGCGTATTGTGAGGGGCGTACCGGTACAGTATGTCGCGTATTAGTACCTCATTCTTGGTAGAAATTCTAGTGGCATTTTGTGTACCGGTAGGCTAGGGGGCGTATCGATACCATTGTTCCATTGCCTGAGGAAGGCTTTGGCGTACCAGTACGCAAGGTGGGAATACCGATACAGGTAAAGATCAATACGGAGTGGATCACGTATCGATGTTGAGTATCGATATAGAGGTGAGCGTATCGGTACGGCTTGAGGCACCAAATCTTTTGAACCTAATTTGAGTATTGGTACTCGGGGAGGAGTATCGGTACTTAGAGAAGTGTATCGATACCCATATAGGAGTATCGATACTCACTGGGCAATTTGCCTAAAAAATTCTAGTTTGCGTTTGGGGGTTCTATAATTCGTGGTAAAGGGTCCAGTGGGTCTCTAAAGGTATAAAACAAATTCTAAAATTAGGAAATCAAGGTCTATAACCCACATATGGAATAAATAGCTATGGCTTGGTAATTGTTGAGCGGGTTTCTCATAATAATAATTCTTAAGGATCCATGGTGGATCGGTTAATGTTGTGTGGATATAGGGGTCCTTGCTGTGTGCTGAAGGGATGTCCATATGGTCGAGTTGCTAGGAATATCGACATGATTTAACGAGAGTGTCATGTATGAACTTAAAAGACAAATATTAAATATTGTAACAAATGAAATATACTTTGGGGCATTGGTAATGGTTGGCTTGATGCCTCTTATCTCTTGGTAAGACGTATGGATGCTCAGGGAGCATATGTTATCTTATGTGCCTAGGTCAGGAATCTAGATATCCTAGAGTCAGTGCAAGGACACTTGAATAAGGAATGTGTACTTCGGGCTGTGTGATCGAGTACATCTGACGTATCTACGGGATATGTGATCTGGATACTGTTAGAAACCTTTCTTTGGGCTATGTGATCAGGATAAGGAAACATAACTCGAGGGTTGTGTGAGCTCGAGTAACTCGATGGGCTATGTGAACTCGAGTAACCTGATTGGCTGAGTGACCTCTGGTAAAGACTACTTGTGGCTATTGTGATCCAAGTATGTCTAGGACATATATGTGACTATGGTGATCCGAATATAATCTATTAACCCGACAACTATGTGATCATGGGTAACCCCACGGCTGTGTGAGCACGGGTAATGTAGGGCATCTTTGGCCATTGTTAGAGAATGTATGTTATTATGTTGATGTATGGATAATTGATGTTGGTTGTTTTACCTTTGGGCTATGTGATCAAGGTATGGAATGCATAACTCGGTGGCTTGTGTGAGCTCGAGTAACTCGATGGGTTGTGTGACCTCGAGTATAGTAGGCATGGGATGACATGTGAATCTTCTTATATTTTAATGGCATCTTGAGACATGGTTGTGATCTCTAGCTAGGGTAGGCTAGAAGATGATCCTTAGTGTTGAGAAGCCTTTTTGTGAACTCTTAATTATATTATCATGCATGCTTGTTTTATGATATTCATGAATTGCGTAGAGTAGAAATGTACCATCGAGCTTTGTTAGCTCAGCGTGCGAAATTGTTGTTTTTCTCGTGCGTAGGTTGACAAGTTGTTTTTGGAGGAGCACATCGAGGAGGATTTCCCAGCACCGGGCCAGCTTCAAAGTATAGTACTTGATGTTTTTAGTTTGGACTGATTGTATTCATAGGACCTTACCACAGTCTTGTCTGTAACTTTATTTGATTTACTATACTTTGGTCAAACGGTGTATTTTAATTAGAGCTCCTATTTTGTAAACTCTTTTAAGGTTATTTAATTAAGTGGATTTATGGAATCGATTGTTTTGATAATCGTCAAACTCGTGGTTTTAAAATGTGAATTTTGATGGGTCAATTTTGGGAGACCTGAATGTAATAGTTCAGATCCGGATCGGGATCAGGGTGTTACATGTCGACCTCTAAGATTTATTATTTTCTTATTTTTTATATTTTTAATAAGAATCTCTATTTTTGTGACACGCGTTTCTTCTACCCTTGTAGCACGTTTTTTTTTAATTTTTTGTGGTTCGTTTTATCTGTCATTTTGGCATGATTTTAGCATACCTTAGCGGTCGTTTAATGCTCCTACAGAGATCTTCAAGGTACTAATTTCTGATTATGATTCTTTCGGTGGTCATAGAAAGATATATCTTCACTCTGTTGATGGTTGTTTGTCGATGTAATCAGACTTGGGTAGCGGAGCAATATACCTGATAGTTTGGTTCGTTCAGCAATTTTAAATCAATATCTCTTTTTAGTATTTAATTAGAAGAATGAACCCCATCAAGCATTATTTAGAAAAATGACCCCCTTTCAGTCCATGTAAGGTAAACTCGTCCCCTACAAAAGCGAGTTCTATGTTAAGAAAGCTGTAAATTATTATTTTTATTCTTACCGACTTATTCAAGATGAAACTCGCGCTTTGTAAAAAGCGAGTTTCAAACTCGCGTTCTATAAAAAGCGAGATCGCCCTATGTGGACTATTTGGAGGTCATTTTTTCAAATAATCTTAGATAGGGTCATTCTTCTAATTAAATAATAAAAAAGGGATATTGATTTAAAATTGTCGGTTCGCTCACCACTTTTTTTTACCCCGTAAAGTGTATCATTTAGATAGAGACAAAGAGATTCGGGAAGGCTTTTGGATTTTGAAAAATGCTAATCTCTATGGAAGTATTTACTTTTCTTTGCACCTTTGGGTTTTTGTATGAGATTTTTTTATATTTTTGTTTTTTATATGAGATTTTGATGGACTAGTCCTCATATTCTCTCTTCTGGATGCATTATATTTATGATATCTTCCATAGTTTTTAATAAAAATTTAGTATCTGTTAATAAATATTCTTAGCCCTTAGACAAAGCACACACACCTTGCAGACTTTGCGATTGAACTCAGGTCTCTTAGGATGAACATCATCCGCTTTTCACTGGGACCACTTGTTAGGTTAAAAGAAAAATAATATTTACATACGAGCTATAACAACCACTAATATGAAATATATACCATATGCATTACTAAAATCAATTTTGCACGAGTGAGTAGAAAACAACTTTACACGTGAAAAATAAAGGCATATTGCCAAAAAATGCCCATAACGTTTAAGTGAATTGTCATTTTGGCCTCTATTTTTTAATCAATTTAACCCTCCAACGTTTCATTTTGGGTCAAAATAGCCCCTCTGTAGATGAAAATTGTTATTTAACTAACGATAAACAACTTAAAATGGCCCATCTGCGGATGAAAATTGTTAGTTAACTTACAGTAAATGACTTGAAATGACATAAAAAACGTACATGACAGTGCACACTGACATGAAATCAAAGGATTTCATCCAGTATTTGGTTTCGGGTCAGATATTTAATTCAAGTATTAAATCGAATGATTGAGATCTTGGAAGATTGTTTTTAAGGTAAGTGGTGACTATTTTGTGTAAAGATGGGAGGTTGGAGGGTTAAGATACAATTATACCGAGATATGATGGAATAGGCTTTCTTTTGAATTAAAATGGGAAAAAGGGGAGGGAAAATTAGATATCACATTTTCTCTCTCTCTCCTTTTCTCCTTCATCTTTTCTCTCTTTTTTCCCTTTTCTTCTACAAGCTTTCAAGTTTGATCTATCGTTATCAGAGTGCTCGTGTTTGACACCTCCTATGCCATTGTGTTCACCTCGCCAAGATGAGTTGGTCGGTGGTCGTGGTGTCGCTATCATAGCCACCGTCGGAGGGGGTGAGAGAGTTGGAGTTTTGAGTTTTCAAGACAGAGGGGTTTGGGTGTTCAAAACTAAAATCCGAGGCCACCAATAGAATTGGCATGGCCAGACATGCCAGACTAGAGCTCGCCGGTCGATTCTTGCCTCTAAAAGATATTGCACGTACCGCCGGCCACGCATGGGCATCGTCCTGAGCGGTTGGAGCCATCTGAGCCGAGTCAAGTGGAGTCGATCTGTTGAGCTGAGTTGCATTGATCGTTAATCGAGCCACCGTTGACCGAGCTGTCATTGACTGTTGACTTTTTTACTAGAGTTGACTTTTTCGAGTAGACCCTACATGGGGGTTTCTTGACGTTCTGAGTCTGTTGGCACAATCTGTTTCACTAAATTTGAACCTGGTAAGCTATTTTTATACATTTTATCCCATAAAGTAATACGATAGTGTGAAATGACTTATGTAGTCGTACTTGTTTTATCCGAGGTTTTGGTGGACTCGAATATTAGAATTAAATAGATATTTGGAGGAGCTTGGATGGAGATTTATCGATTTGGCTTAAGGTTAGTACACCTTGAACTCCTATTTCTTTATGAGCATTATAAATGTGATTGTTTTGCATGTTAGCATCTGTAAATTAGGTAGACGATGAATATGCATGTTTGGAGACTGATAGTATGAGATTTGATATCTGTGTGAGGCATGATAATGTTGCGAATATGATGAGGATCATGGAGGCTTTAGAGATCGTGTAGGGTCGTTTGAGATGCTCGTATGATAATTGATGATCGTTTGAATATTCGTATAATTATTTGATTGGTTGATTTACATGTTGTATTGCTTAAGTACTTGAGATATGAATTGACATGTTCGATGGAAACTACACCTAATGACTTTTATAAGCTTTAGGGATTGAATAAACCGTTGTAACATCGTAATTTGAAAAAATGGTACAAACTCATGAGTAGGGTATCGGTACAAACTTAAACCGTATCGATACACTGTTCGATGTCATATCGGTAATGGTCGATCCGTATCGGTACTTAAGGAAACTCTAGAATTCCAATAAGCAATTTTAATATCGGTACGCGTGTGAGTACCGGTACCAAGGGTACTGTACCGATACTCATGTTTGAGTACTGGTACTCACTAAACTGAATAACCAATAATGTCAGTTAAAGATGGGAATCGAGGTGGAAGATTAATGGTTTGATTAATATATTAATCAATGTAAAAATGTGGATTAATGGAGACAATAAATAAGATTGATTATATACTTCTCTATAATGTATAAACAACTTGGTAATGTAAAATAAATGATATGATGACGATTAAAAATGATAGAAAGATCCTTGGGATCACGTTGCTTATATTTCGGGTAGGCATTTGATTAGTTAAGTCTTTTGATTGATGAGATCCGGATACCCAGTGAAAGAGTGTTACAACACAATGGTTAGAGATACCGAATGTAAGTTACAGATGCTATGTGACCCGAGCCTTATTCGAAGATACTCGATGGGGGATTCCGAGTATGGATGTATATTCCGATGCTAGGTAATTCAGCCTCACCCAGAATGTAGATGCTCGAGGGGGATTCCGAGCAAGTGTGTATGTTTCGATGCTATGTTACCCGGTCTTACCCAGAGTGTATGTTTTGATGCTTTGTAACCTGGCCTCACTCTAGAGTTGTTGTTGATATGTGTTTTTGCCTAGATGATCTGATGAGATCACGAGTATGGTTGGGCCATGAGAGCCATGTATGATGATTGCTATGTTGAAAGCATGTGTTTAGGCGACTAGTGGTAGTGCCACGTGTTTATTTATCTCTCCTTATTGCTCGTACTAGCTTGCATGCTTATATTTATGATTAACATGAAGTATAGTAGAGTAGATGTATACCACTGAGCTTTGTAAGCTCAATGCTCAGAATCGTTGTTTCCGTGCGTAGGTTGATCGTCGGAATCATAGGATCGATGAGCACTAGTATGGGATTCCAACATGTGGTGTTTTCTAGAGTACGATACTTGTGTTTAGTGGGTTGTGTATTCATAGAACCTTACGTGGTAGAGTCTGTAATTCTTATTTTGCAAATTGTATTAATCAAATCGAATGTTCAAATATTTTAATTTAAATGGAGCTCATTTGTAACATTTTAATCATTTATATATATATATATATATATTAATCGTTGGCTTTAAATGTTTTCAGAAAGTATTTTATTTGGGCTAAACCAAGTTAAGAAATTTTATGAAAATGGGTTGGGCTTAAGGTTCAAACGTGACATTCGGGTTTAAGGTGTTACAACAACTGTCATCGGTGTCCACCATCGCCATATCACCGTTGGCCACCAAAGGAAACATGAGTAACGGATGGGATTAGGGGTGTGCATTATTCGGTTTTAACCGAATTAACCGACCGAACTGGATTTTTTTCGGCTAATTTTAGGTAAGTTCGGTTAACGGTTAATTTTTTTAGGAAATTCGGTTATCGGTTAATTCAATTCGAAATTGATTAATTAACCGAATTAACCGAAATTATTATATATTAAATATTATATATGTTATATATTTATTTTTGGTCCTTGAACTTTTAAAAAATTATAAAATAATCATTAAATTTTTTGATATATTATAAAATAATCATTAAACTTTTATCAAATTAACATAAAATGAAAGTTTAGTGACTAAAAAGATCATTTTAGCATAATTTAGTGACCAATTGTATATATTTACCCAAAATTTTATAACAAATTTCGGTTAATTCAAAAACTGACCAAATTAACCGATTTTTCGGTTTAGTTAAAAATTTTAAAAAAAATGGTTCGATTAACAGTTAAAAAAATTCAGTTAATAGATTTTGGGTAATTCGGTTCGATCGGTTAACCGGATTAACCGAATGCACACCCCTACGTGGGATCTTTCTACTTTGCCTTTTCTTTAAATCATTTAGCTTCATCTTTTGTTGTATCTTTGTTATCCCTATTGAAGCCTTGTCTTGTTTTTAATGAAGAACTTTGAGACCTAAAACATTTGGTTGGTAAATAAAAATTTGACTTGAAATTCTCAAAGTGAAGAGATCCCAAATTATTTTTGTTGCTGCTGAAGCTGAATTGACTGGATGAAGATAAAGAGTAAAGAAACCTACTTTAATCACCATCCTCATCAACATCTCGTCCTTTGATTAGTTTACCACAAAAAAACGATGTCACTTTAGTTGTTTTTTTAAAGAAGTGTTTGAGAAGAAAGAAAACTCAAAAAACTCATGATCATGAGGAGAGTTTGGCGAGTGGTGAAAAGTAGGGTCGACTATCGACATCTTGATTTTCAGATGAAAAAAACAGAGAGAGAGAGACTCCTCAAGCTCTTCTGACTTCTGAGTTGATGGATGGAGTATTTTTCATATTTATTTTTTTGAAAGAAATTTTGGAGAAAGAGAAAAACTTGAATGGATTTGAAAAGTGGATTTTGATTTTATAAACAAGTTTGATTTGGGCTTATAGAGGGGAGGTGGTTAAGGCTTCATTCGAAAATATTTCTCAAACAATCATAGGATTGTTAAACGCAACTAAACTTAAAAACATAGTCGAACAATTATGGCAGACATGCAAAATAATCGAACCTAATATTTATCTTAAAAACTGCAAAACGCAAAAGTTAAAATTAGGCTAAGTCGTGGCTTATTTTAAAATTAATGCCCAACGAATCATAAGACTAATTGGTTAGAGAGGAGGGAGTGAGGGACAAGACTTACTGGGTCTAGAATAATAATTAGGCTTAATTATAAAATAAGTGTTCAAATTATGTATCTTTTTTATAATAAGTGCTTAAAGTATATTTTGGTTGAAATAGATGTCTTAAGTTTCATTTTTTTTATTGAAATAGGTGCCTAAAGTATTTTTTGCTGAAATAAGTCTCTAAAGTTCCATTTTTTGCTTGTTTTAAAATCAACTGAGACACCTACTTTGACGCTTATTTCAACAAAAAAAAAACTTTAGGCACATATTTTAACCAAAAATAAAATTTTAAGTACTTATTTCAGCCAAAAATATACTTTAAGCATCTATTACAAAAAATACATAGTTTGAACACTTATTTTATAGTTAAGCCTAATAATTATAATAAAAGTGGGAAGAATTGACTAAGTTACTAGGAAGTACCAATGCACGCATAATAATAATAGTATAAAATCAACTTTATCTAGAAAGCAAGCTTATATTCTTCATATATGATATATCCACTATTTTATTTTATTTTTCTCAGCCAATAAATATTTTATTAATCATATCTTTAATATTATAAAAAGAAAACTCACTTTCATGACGCTCCGATGTTTTTACATGGCTTCCATTTCTTCTTGAGTAATTTCACAGCTAATCTAAATTAACTCGGTGCACATTTTTTAGGTCTACATTCAATCTGGTTTGTGTCTTGCAAAATTCACGATAGCAGCCTCCTAGAATTTAAATTGCAATGAAGAAGGAAACTGTGACCAATCATTCCATTTTGGTCTATTAACTCGTTTATTTTTTTAAGTAACAATTTTATGAAGGCTCTTTGGAATTTTTGTTTTTTTTTCCTATTGATTTTAAAATTGATTTTGTTATTACAGAACATGAATGTAAAGGGCATAATTAGACTTTTTTTTTAAAAAAAAAAGATAAATCATTTGAACCTATCGAGTGGTTCTAGTGGAGAAGTGAATGTTATTATCTCTAGATGACTCGGATTTAAGCAGCTTGTCTGCAAATATTATTAAAGGATTTAGATTAATGAACAAATATTATCTTGTAAATGTAATCACAACGGGAATTTTTTTTATATGTGATAGAAAAATGTTACCATACGTGATTACATGTAAAAAAAACTTAATTTCGATTTTGCTTCGTAATTATAGGATAAATTTCAAAATTGTATATGAATGTGATATTTAAATTTTAACATGGTATAATTAGGCACCTAAAATTTTAATTATGATTTAATTGTATTTATTTTTAATTAGATGAATATAGTTATTTGTGTAGGAAAATGGGTGTAAAATGATCAGGTAACTAACGATGTTTGGTAAAAAAAAGATATCAAGTTAATTACAATGTTATTAACCTGTGAAAAATTGAATCAAACTAGTGTTAAATTACACAATATTAAACTAAAGTTTACGTGTAGTTTCAAAATTATTTTTTTGATTAAATAGTGGGTATTACATTCCTATGCCGGAATTCGAACTCATACAAGATGGGACCATTCCTTCAATTGGTGGATCTCTCAAAATTATCTCTTTAATTGTATATCATAATGATTTTTTTTCAATGGTAATATAATAGTTTTTCTAAAAAAATATAAAATTCTTTTTAAAATTTTATTATGGCCTCCTCAAATTTTTTAATATCATTATGGCCCCTTTATAAATTTTTAATTCTGCCTCTGTTCTATATATTAATTTCGTGATTAATTATGTATCCATATTATATATTTTTTCAATATTTGTATTATTATTTTACATCAAATATATAAAAATAAAAAATCCTAAGCATTGTCTTTTCCTCGCTCTATTGATTGGATTGATAACGAGAGAGAAGAAAAACCCAAAGTTGGGTTGCCAAATACAAAGACTTGGTGTCTAAATGAAAGGTAAAGAAAATGAAAAGAAATACTGATATATAGAGAGAGAGAACTGAAAAAGAATAGTGATATTTAGATACGAGCTACAATTAATATTTTTACATACACACACAATGTGCATTAATAAAATCAATATGCTGCTTCAAAAAAATAAAATCAAATATGCACACGTGAGAAAAAAATAACTTCACACACGTGAAATACATTCTAATGAGGTCTTGTTCATTAAAGTATGAGCTTCACATATCGAAGGTCTCAATAGACTCCAAAGAAGGCATTTCTTGCCACTAGCGCCACGACCGTGGTCGACATTCATATTGGTGGCCACCGGAGGAAACATGGGTAAAGGGTAATTTCGTTTACTCTGTCTTTTCTTTAGATCACCTAATTCCATCTTAGGTTGTATCTTTGTTATCCCTATTAAAGACTTGTCTTGTTTAACTGAAGAAGACTTTCGAGGCCTTAAACCTTTGGTTGATAAAGAAAAATTTGTCTTCGAATTCACCAAGTAAAGAGAACCCAAATCTTTTTTTTTTGTTGTTGTTGAATTGCTTCACCGAAGATGATGAGAAAATATGCTTACTTTGATCTATATTATCAACAAAAAAACCTTGGTTTTTGATAAGTTTACCACAAAAAACGACACCGTTTGTTTTGTTGTTTTCTAAGTTTGAAATCAAGGGGAACTCAAAACGTTCATGATCATCAGAAGAATTTTGTGAGTGGTAAAAAGCAGAAGATTGATCATCAAAGTTTTGATATTTGATTAAAAAATCATAAAAAGCTAAAGTTTTTTCAAACTCTTCTTCATTAATGTCAAAATAAGTATTTTTCTTCGTATCCATTCTCAGGAGGTTTTAAATCGAAAGAAAAGAGAAATGGAGAAAATTGAAGAATGGAATGGATTTGAAAAGTTGGGTAAGACCGTTTTGATTTATATAGGAGTTTAGTTTGGGATTCTAGAGGATGAGGTCGTTTAAACTTAGGGAAATACTAAAGGGCAATTGCTTTGAGAGGAGGGCCTCTAGATGGAGTGAGGAAAGAGCAAATGTAGGCAAACTAGTGGAGAAGACTTACTAGAATCATAGTAAACAGTGAAACGGGAAGAATTGACTAAGTTACTAGAAAATATCAAATGCATACATTTTAATAGTTTAATATTAACATCAAAGCTAAACTAGAACAAAAATAGTATTATCTGCGTCCTACAAATATTGTCTCTTATTGATTTTTTGAAAGTTAAAATTTTCGAACTTTGACTATAATTATATTAAATATTTTAAATAATTAAATTTTATAAAATATATTTAATATCTACTTTACTAAAGGTTTTTAAAATATATTTTTTTATATTTTTATCAATAATAATTTTTAAATAATAATGAGTCAAATTAAAAAATTTGACCCAAAAAAATCAATAAGGGACAATCTTCGTGAAACAGAGGGAGTATAAGGTTAACTTTATCTAGAAAGGAAGATAAATACAAGTTTTTGAATTGATTAAGTTTTTTATTATATAAATCAAATAATATAATCAATAACGATATTTATATCCTTTTAAATTTGTATAAAATACACTTTAAGTCACTCAATTATTAATTTAGTTAAAAATAAATCATTTTTTTAAAGCTACAATTTGACCACTCAATTAAAATTTATTACAAATATGTCACTCAATCGTTAAAATTAGAACAGATTATATTATTTAGGAAAACGATTACAGCTAGTGGCAACTCCTCTTGTCACGGTTGAAAGCGACTAAATTTCTAAATAATTTTTGAATGGACTATTTGAAAATAATATTTTTGATTTTTTTCCTAATATAATCATATTTATAATTTTTTATCAATTTAATCTGATTTGATTTAAGGGTAAACTACTCAGGTGACCACCGAACTTTGGCGGCGGTCCTATTTTGACCATCAAACTACGCAACTCGTAAATTAGACCATCAAACTTTTAATTTGTTTATATTTTGACCACCAACCGTTAAAATCTAACGGATGAGGTGACATGGCAGCTAACAAAAATTTGTATAATTACACATTTGGTCCATGTTAGTTACCTATTATATCAATTTGGTCTTAATTTTTATTTAATTAAATAAAAATTAATCAACAAAACGTGTACTGACACGTTTCATCACTCGATTGGATGAATTTACTTTAATTTTTATTTTATTTTATTTATTATTTAATATATTTATTTTCCTCTAATTGTCACCACCTGGTTAAAGAAAAATTAAAGAGAAATTAATAGCTTTGGTGGGTGTTAATCCTGCGACCTCTAAGCAAAATACCCATGCCTTTAACACTATGACAGCCAATCCTTTGTGATAATAATTGCACTATTCTATATATAATTTATAATGCAGTAAATGTTAGAGAAAAAAAAGAAATAAAAATGTTCGAGAGGAGACTCGGACCTGAGTCACTTGAATTGTGTAAAAACACACAAACCACTAAATCAATTCAACTAATCAAGATAACAAAAAAAAAACATTTTAAATATATTTAAAGTATAATTAAAACAATATTTGAAATGAAAATAGATTTATGATTTTCTTAAAAATTAACTTAAATATTTTTTCTTTTTCACATTTATTTTAATAATTTGATATATATAATATTGAATTGATTTCTTTAATTTAATTAATAATTTTAGTTTTTTTATTAAATATCTTAATTCAATGACTATATATTATATTAAAAATTAATATAATTTAAAAATTCTATATATAATTTATAATGCAGTAAATGTTAGAGAAAAAAAGAAATAAAAATGTTCGAGAGAAGACTCGGACCTGGGTCACTTGAATTGTTTAAAAACACACAAACCACCAAATCAATCAACTAATCAAGATAACAAAAAAATATTTTAAATATATTTAAAGTATAATTAAAACAATATTTGAAATGAAAATAGATTTATGATTTTCTTAAAAATTAACTTAAATATTTTTTTCTTTTTCACATTTATTTTAATAATTTGATATATATAATATTAAATTGATTTCTTTAATTTAATTAATAATTTTAATTTTTTATTAAATATCTTAATTCAATGATTATATATTATATTAAAAAAATAATATAATTTAAAAATTCTATTAATGAGTTTTGAGTATAGTTTAAATTTTTTAATATAGTTAATATATATAATCATTGAATTAATATATTTTTATTTTTATGTAATTTTAAAATTTTAATATAATTTTATTTTTAAATTTTAATATAATCTTTGAATGAAGATATTCAATAAAAATTTAAAATTATTAATTAAATTAAAGAATTCGATTCATTATTATATTTATAAAATTACTAAAATAAATGTGAAAAAATATTCAATTTAATTTAAAAAAATCATAAACCTATTTTCATTTTAAATCTTCCTTTAACCATACTTTAAATATATTTCTTTATTAACTTAATTATTTGAATTAATTTAGTGGTTTGTGTATTTTTACACATTCGAAATGACCTAGGTTTGAGTCTCTTCTCTACCATTTTTACTTCTTTTTTCCTAGTACTTATTGCATTATAAGAAATATATAAAATAGTGCAATTCATATCTTAAAGGGTTGGTTGGTGTAGTGGTAAAGGCTTGGGAATTTTCCTTAGAGGTTGAGGATCAACACCTATTAAAGTCATTATATTTTAACGGCGGGTGATCAAAATATGAACATTTTAAAAGTTTGATGATCTAATATTAACGGCGGGTGATCAAAATATGAACATTTTAAAAGTTTGATGATCTAATATTAACAAGTTGTTTAGTTATGTGGTTAAAATAAGACCGTCCCAAAATTCGGTGGTCACTTGAATATTTTACCCTTGATTTATTGGGGTTGGATGCCAAAGTCTAATCAATTATTGATTGGACTGTATCGAATCAGCTGAACGAATTGTATGATTTGGGTCCATTTGAAAGTTAGCCCGTTTCTTTAATTCTCCAAGTTTTGGGCCATGAGATTTAAGGGCAAAACGTGTTTCTAAGTTTTAAAATTGTAATGATTTTTATTTTTAATTTTCCTTTCAAAATTCGCGACCCACTCTCATCTGTCTTTGCTAAATTCTCTTCCTCCTATTTGATCCCGGTCAGCTTAATTCTCCTCCGCCAGTGCTTGAAGTAAGCCCTCTATTGCCTTCAAGCTTCCGCCCGACCAGAAACTTTTATAAGTACTTTTTGGAACCCTAAACTTATCTTGAAGATTTGATTTCTAGTTGAGTCGTGAGATTTTGAGTTATGGCTCGATTTGTGTTATATCTGGTCTCTGTTATATTTGATTTTCTGTTTTGGATCATACTCATCACCCCTCTCCTCCTCCTCCAGGTCTTGACGCAAGCCTTCTCTTGCCTTCGAGTTTCCGAGAGACCAAATTGAATAAGATAATTTTTGAAACCCTAAACTTAAAAAGATTTGATTTTTTCTTGAGTAATGATGTTTTGAGTTATCTGGCCTCCGCATCTACATTACTCTGCTATATTTGATTTTCTGTTTTCGTTCCTTCTGCTTGTTACTGTCTCGTCTCATACTATCTCTCTATCTGTTTACTCTGTTGAAGAGAATTTTTTAAAAAAGTTATCCGTTTAGCAAAATAGTAGACTGTTTGGTTACACTGCTATTTCCGGCATCAGTCTGCTGCTACTGATGTGAAATTTGTTCACACCACTATTGAGGTCTTTAGCCGCTACACTGCAATGCCCTAGCTATTTGGAACGCTGATCAGACTGCAGAAATTTGACCCCTTTTTTTTTCATTTTGTGACAGTTAATAGGAGGTTGTTAAGGAGATAATGATCCATACGGCGATTGATAACTTCTACTTAACAGATGAGCAGCTAAAGAACTCGCCTTCAACTAAAGATGGCATAGATGAAGGAACTGAAACTACACTAAGAATCTATGGCTGTGATCTCATCCAAGAAAGCGGAATATTACTTAAATTGTAACTATTTCTTTGTTTTTGTATTTAATTTTAGTTATATAAATTGCATATTATAAGGAATTTTCTGCTTACTAAACTTTATGTTTCATTAATTTTGTACCTACAGGGCCCAAGCTGTCATGGCCACTGGCCAGGTTCTTTTCCATCGTTTTTATTGCAAGAAGTCATTTGCCCGCTTTGACGTCAAGGTTAATCTCCTTTAATAATTTGTTTGACTGTTTATAACTTATTAAATTGGGAAGAAGAGATTAATTAGTGTTAGTTACTTGTGATTTTGTTTTTTTGTATGAAGAATTTGTAGTGTTACATTTGAGTTGTAATGGTGGGTGTTTCTTACTGATTTCACAGCCTAATTTCTTTAGTACTTCAGGAAATATGTTTTCTTTTTATCTTTCTGGTCAAAGTGGGAAAAGGTGAAAAAATCTATCCTTCTTTGATATTTTAATTTCTTTGTAGATAGTTGCGGCTAGCTCTTTATGGCTTGCATCAAAATTAGAGGAAAGTCCTAGGAGAGCAAGGCAAGTAATAATAGTTTTTCACAGAATGGAATGTAGAAGAGAGAATTTACCGATAGAGCATTTGGACCTATATTCAAAGGTGAGATTGATTAGTTCATATATCTGGACAAATTTAGCACTTCCTTTTCAGAGCATGTTATCTAGGCTTTCTTCACAGTGATTGTTTCGTATTTTTTGTTTGTTTTTTGCAGAAATTTTCAGACTTGAAATCAGAACTGAGCAGAACAGAAAGACACATACTGAAAGAGATGGGTTTTGTTTGCCATGTTGAGCATCCCCATAAGTTCATATCAAACTATCTTGCAACCCTTGGAACACCTCCTGAGTTGAGGCAGGAAGCATGGAATCTAGCAAATGATAGGTATTTTTGCAACGCAACCACCAAACATTCACAATGTTTGTCTTGTTAGTGCATGTATTGTTTGCTCGTTTAGTTGTTTTACATAATCAACATTGACTACTGTTTTGAGTATTAATTCTATACGCTAAATGTTGATAAGTAAACCAAAAAGGCTCTGCTGTTATGATTAGTTTATTTTTGAATTTGGATAGCAACTTCAATTCACAATTGGTAACTTTGGAGACAGGTATTGGAATCTGTTCTTACCACTATGTTACAGTCCTTCCAGTGAACCTAACAATTTCACGTGACAACAATGGAGCATTGATTTGAAAAATCTAACATTGGGAATAATGTTTGTTGGGCTGAGATTTTCCTTTTGTAATTGGAAATTGGAAAAATGACATTCCTAGAAAGGGGGAATTTCAGATATCTACTGGATTGTGCATTAACTCTTTAGAAGAAGATTCCATTGAGATAATTTTGAATACCAAGTGGTTATATACTAGTAAATATCTACCCGTGATTTATGCCAACTATTGACATAGAAATAGACGTGGATAGTGTACTGCTAAATTGTAATTGCTTTGAAATTCTGGTTGCAGGTAATATATATATATTCTTTTCTTTTTCTCTCTTGAGCATAATGGTTTGAACCATCTGCATTTAAATGTTTTCTTGTGAGTAGATTTTTCTAGTTCCATATTTGGGTAACATTATCCATGAATTGCCTCAAAAAAGTCGCAGCTAGTGTCTACTGTTTATAGTGTATCTCTTTTTTGGTTTGTGCTGTCAATTACTTGCTCATTCAACCACCAGCATATTACTATTCTTTCTGTTGGTGTAACTTACTCACTTTTCCTGTATTTCTTTTTGTCAACTCTCTTTGGAGTAGCTTACGTACAACCTTGTGTGTTCGATTCAAGAGTGAGGTTGTGGCATGTGGGGTTGTATATGCTGCTGCTCGCAGGTTCCAAGTACCCCTTCCTGAGAACCCACCATGGTGGAAGGCTTTTGATGCAGAGAAATCTGGGATTGATGAAGTTTGTAGGGTTCTGGCACATTTATACAGCCTTCCCAAGGCTCAATACATTCCTGTCTGTAAGGACGGAAAACCATTTACATTTTCCACTAGGTCTGCAGATTCACAATCTCAGTCGACTCCAAAGGTAACTCTGACTTTTAGATTCTCACCTTCATCCCATTTTTTGCAAGTTTCACTGGTAGTATGTGCTGCTAAGATATATTTTTTTGAATATTTTATTTTATCTCCAAGCGCGTGGTGATAAATGCAGAAAGCGTTTCTAATGTCTTCTCTAGGTGGTCTGCTGGACCTTAATTTTATGGTTATGTAATAGCTGCACCTATGGCACGAAAGAAAGAGGGTAACATTGAAGAATTCCAGAACTTTATGATATGATACAATTACATTCAACATAAATGAGCTCTTTAGGGTAATCGAGTTAGGGTTGAAGTGATATTCTCACTGTTTTGCAGGAAGTTCCCCCAGGTCCGCTATCTAATAATAATGTCAATGTTTTCCGACACCAATGCAATAGCAGCTGACATGGAAACAGAGGGAGCCAAAGAAGCTAAAATTAAAATGGCTCTTGACAAGCTGAAAGAATCCAAGCAGAGTGATGATGAATCCAAGAGCATGCCTACGGAGGGTGATGCAAGAGGGGAATCCAGACATAAATCTAAGTCTGAGCATAAGACAGAATCAAGTGGAGAAAAGAGCAAGGACAGGGACAGAGAAAGAGAAGGAGACAGGGAGAGAGCAAAGGGCCGGGATCGTGACAGGGGCAGAGATTCTGACAGGGAAAGAGAGCGAGATGAGACTGAAAGGGACAGAGATAAACTCAAGGATCGTGGTCATCGATCAAAGGATAGAACAAAGGATTCAGGTTGTTTCTTTTATTCTTGTAACGGGAGTGTATTTTATATTTCTGATTTTGATTACTAACCCAAATGCAATTTGTCTAACTAGTAACTACTATGATTTCTATCAGGGGGGCATTCTGAAAAATCAAGGCACCACTCATCACGTGGTATGCTTTTTGCTTTCCAGAAAGTTTCAATTACCATAATATATTCATTATAAGATTAGTTTACCATCTGAAACCTTTTCACTTTTCAGATTGTGATTATCGCGGCTCATCATATTCAAGGGAGAAGGATCGTCACAGACATCACTCGTATGCTTAGAACAATCTTCAAGGTGCTTTGCTACCTGGTAGCCATGAGAGTTGCTTTCCAGGTTTACTCAAAATGTCTAATGTGCTGAAATGAAAGCTAGAACATGTTTATGTATTGTTTTTGGAATTAAATGTCTGGTCTGAATTTGTTAGGAAAACATCCAATTTTTGAATTTGCTTATGCAACAACTTATTGCTTCTTGTTACAGCACCACTAACAGTTTGTTGGACCTTGAATTTGAAAGTATTTGCAAAAGCACATTCGATCTACATATATAGATATTATCTTTAAGCAATGCGACCCAAAGAGGTTTATCATATGCCATGCTGTCATCAATCATAGTTTGTTCCTCAGGTTGGGGATGTGCACTCAGCTGTAAGCATCAAATTTTGCACCACGTGAGATTTTGTGCATCAAACGGATGATGGTGCCTTCACAACCAGCTATGTGGTTGCTGTGAAGGTAAAATCTTCTCCTTGACTTTGTTGTAATATTGGGTCTTATCATATTATCATCATTTGTATGTGGTGATATGACATTGATACCTCTTTTTAAACAGAAGAATATAGAGTTTCTCGAGTTTAGAGGACCCTACTACTAGTTTAGTACCTTGGGATGTAATTGAGAGATGCTCGTTTGCTATTATTTTTAAATTTGAACATAAAAACAAAAGTGTCAATTTGTTAATCAAATGAATAATGTGTTAGAAAAACAAATCATGTTTTTTTTTTTTAATGTTTGGCGGAGTTATATATTTTACTAATGAAGAAAAGATTGAATATTTAAATGCCAAAATTTTCTTCTATGGAAATAACAAACATCAAAAGAATATTGTGTTTGTTTGTTTATATTCATGAACATTAAACGAATCTATTAGTTGTGTAAACCTAAAAATAAATAACGTTATTCTTTTTTAAGGCTTATTTTTTTTTTTTGCTCCTATTTTATAAATTATTTTTCAATTTGTTAAAGCGTTCAAATGAATAATGTGTTAGAAAAATAATATCACGAAGATATGCGATGCTCAAAGATTGTCATGGTAACAAGTCATATCTTTTTTCAATTGTATTTGAGAATTTGGGCACATCATATATAATACCTATAAGTTGTGTAAAATCTAGTCTAACGTTATTCTTTTTGGAGGCTTAATTTAATATTTGATTATTGTTAGAAAGAGATTTGTATAAAGATGGCTTTCATTTAATGTGGAACCCTGTATTTTTTATTACAATAGTAGGTTGGTTCTGAAGCAGTTGACCATCCACGTTTTGAGTTTGGACCATCACCCAATTCAATTATCACCAATAATTGAATTTGATGGTTTTGAATTATTATCATTATTAATTTAAAGGAGGGTAGTTGGGGTTATAACCATTTATTAATGGACCCTTAGAATAATTATAATTAATTAATTAATACTTGTATAAACAATTTTTGTAGTCTTTTCCTGTCTTCAATGAGTCAATACTATGGAATGAGTAACGACTGAGAAGCCATACACCTACGTTACTTTAAAAAAAAGATTTTTTTTTATAATTAAAAGATTTTGGTATATGTTATAGTGTTCTCTATTTTTTTACACCGCTTTTTACTTATTTAAATAAGATTTTTCAAATTTATAGCTTCCTTTTTTAAAGAGGAGTTATTCTCTGATTTTTGAATAAATTTTTAGTAAAAAATAAATTTTGTTCTTACTGAAATTTTTTTATATCAATTGAATAACCATTTTCTCAAATTTATAGCTATTCTTTGATTTTTATGAAACTAATTGTTCATTTTTTCTAAAAAAATTAATTATTAGGATTAAAATAAGTTGTTTCAATCCTAAATTATTACTACCAATTATTTATCTGGTCTGGATAGCATCAAAATTTATTATGGAGTTGAATCACTTTTATCAAGATGATTAAACTAATTATTACATATATCTCAATTATTATATTTCATTTGAATAATAAAAATCGATTAAAAAAACGAATATGAAATTCAAATGACTGTACTAATTATAACAATAAAATAATGAGAAAAACAAACCCCCAAGAAAAAACCCCAAAACCTGTCTCAATACGGACGGATACGGTAAAACGGACAACAGGGATTAAAGGACACGTGTCAAAACAAAGGCACAAGAAAGCTAGATGTCAAATTTTTATTTGTCAGCCTTTCTGTAGCCACTAATCCAATTATGGATCCATCAATATCGTTTCTTTTTTTTCACTATTTTCCCCTCACGTATATTTCTTTTTACAAATTTCAAAAAAAAATTTTTATTTGGTGTTTGATATTATTTTATTGTTAATACATTTTAAACATAAATGGAAATATATCAATAATTTAATTTTAGTTTAAAACAATAAATAATTCAATTATAGTTATTTTTTTATTAATTATCAGCTAGAAATATTAAAGTGACCACAAAAAGACAAGCATGCAAATCCAAATTACTTATAAAAATGGATAAGAATAAACATTTTTGGATTTCCATTTTAAATTAAAATTAAATTTAAAATAAATTCAATAAATAACTTATTATTATTATTATTTCGAGAAATGAAGAGCCGAACAAAGGTCCTACAAAGCTTTACGTCAGCCTTTTTATCCATTCCCTTCTTATTTTGTTTATTATCTGAAAAAACAATATTTTTAATTAATTAATTTTCCATAAATTGGAAAATAAATTGTAAAAAAAACCAAAGGCCTATGCTCCTTCTTCCGCTTCTTAGGTTCTTCCTTTGCCACCCCACCACCATATCTCTCGCCTTTTTCCCCTAAAAAATAGTTGTTGAAAAAAAGAGAAGATAAATTTAAAATGTTTTTATTAAAATCCTAATTTAGTCCTTGATTTTCCATTTTCCTTTCTAAAACATCCCTTTGTTTCAACAGTTTACCAGACTTTTGTTATACTAATTTTATCCCTTTTTTGCTCTTCTTCCACGAAGAAACCCCATTTGGCTATTTTATCATTATGGATAAGCTTGATTTGCTTTAGAAGGCAGCGTCGGTTTCTTCAGCAGATCCTCCTTCCCAGTAAAATCTCCTTTTAGCTCATTAAATATCATTTTGTTGGCTAAAGATTTAGTTTTCCTTCTGGGTTTTTCATGTTATGTCGAAATTGTGGCTCTAGCTTGGTGGGTTCTTTTTAGTTGGTTCCAAATGTTTAAGAAAAGTGCAAATTTTGTTTAATATTATAGGGAAGCAAGGTTTGATTCGATTTGATTAGTAAAAGCTCTTTCATCCTTTGAGTTGGCTGAACTTTTCTTTTGGTGTGTTGGATATGTTTCCTGTTGAATTTCAATTGAGGAGAGAGAGAGAGAGAGTTTGTATTGAAGAGTGAGGAGTTTTTGAGTTGGTAGGAGTGATGTTGTCTAAAAATGATCCAATGGAATCGATTTCGAATTCGATTCAATTTGTAAAGGAAGCACTTTTACCTCTTGAATTGGGCATTAAGAAAACTGCAAAAGATGTGGAAAGTTGTTTTGGGGTGTTAAATGATAAAGGAAATAGTGTTGAGTTGATTTCCCAATCAAATGGTAGTGATTGGAATGGTAAGGTTCAAATCTTTGGTATGAAGAAGAGAAATGGTAGGTTTGGTAGTGGTGTCAATGATGGGCAGTGTTGTGTTGGTAGTGAAGCGAGGGAAAAGGTCTACCTATTAAAGTTCCCATCAAGGCATTTATAGGAATGTTTTCTCCGGCAAATGACAAAAACAGTGAGAAGGTTGACGTGGTTAGGAAAGAATTGAAAGAAAAGGACGTGGATAGAGATGAAGGGTCTTGCATGAATTGCTTTCGGTTTGCAATCACTTGGTCAGTGTTGGTTAACAGTTTTATCCAGGCTATACCAAACTCATTTAACTCCGGGAGGAAAAGAATTCAGAGAATGGGTGACAAAGACAAAGGGCGTCAACATTCATGTACTCATGACATGAAATCAAATGCTCCACTTGAGTGTAAGCATAGCGAGGCAAGGGCTCAATTTAGTTCAAAGAATGAGGGTTTGGACCATATTGATGAGAAACATGCACCATTTGAATGCTTTATAGGGCTAGTTCTTGATCAGTTGACTCAAAATCTTCAGAAGTTTGATCAGCTTCTACAGGAAAGTAAACATATGGATTGTGATTATCCCCAGACTCCATCTCCGTACCCTCTGTTCGATTGCTTAAAATCAGTGAGAAGTATTTGGGAAGGTCAAAATGTTGATGTAAATGGGTTTTTGGGAAATTTGAAGTTTGCTAGAGTGGGAGGTGTTCCATCAGGGATGGTTGGAGTTGCATCTCAAGTGAACAAAGAGGGTGATGATGGTCTTAGTACCAGGAATAGGGAAGAAACAGCTGGTAATTCCCCACAGAAGCTGGCGAATGGGATACTTAGCATTCCTCTATCAAATGTGGAGCGTTTGAAATCCAGCTTATCCACTGTCTCACTGACGGAATTGATTGAGCTTCTACCACTTTTGGGTCGCTCTTCACAAGATCATCCTGACAAGAAGAAATTATTCTCTGTCCAGGATTTCTTCAGATACACAGAGTCTGAAGGTATGGTTTCTCAGGCAGCTCAGCAAACAATTACAGTTGTATCATTTCCTTTTCTTGGTTTGGTTCCTGGAATAGCAACATCAATATATAAATATGTTATGATGTAGACTATAAGTAGCATAAATCCAACCATAGTTTTCTTGGTTTTGTTCAAAGAATAGAGGCATCGGTAAATAATATATTATGCGACGACTATAAGTAGAATAACTCAAATCATAGTTTTCTTTAAACTCTGCAGTGTGCTTCTCTTCACGCTAAACCTGTAGGAACTGGTTAGTCTTGGAATCTGGTTTCGCGTGATCACCCTTCTCTTACTCCTAACTGAATTTGGGGATTCAGAGTTTCAGATTGTAACTTCTAAGCATAGCATAAGTTCTACTTTTGGGCAGGTGACTTGTCATTGATAGTATTTATTTTTGCTACTCATTAATAGACTTGTGAGTTATCAAACCTTATGCTAAATGAGTTTGTATCCTTTGAGTTCTCATGGCATTAATTTCAGGTTGGGTGATTTACCATGGTCTAATTTGATTAACTATAGTTCAGTAAAATAGCTATGAACTAATTTTATTCATGCATTATTCTTTTAGGGAGGAGGTTCTTTGAAGAATTGGATAGAGATGGTGATGGACAAGTAACCTTAGATGATCTTGAAGTTGCTATGAGAAAAAGAAAATTGCCACAGAGATATGCTCGGGAATTCATGCGCCGCACTAGAAGTCATTTATTTTCAAAATCTTTCAATTTGAAGCAGTTTTTGTCTTTGATGGAACAGAAGGAGCCAACTATTCTTCGAGCCTATACTTCTCTATGTTTAAGCAAGTCTGGGACCCTCCAAAAAAGTGAAATATTGGCATCACTTAAAAATGCTGGACTTCCTGCAAATGAAGACAATGCTGTTGCTATGATGAGATTTTTGAATGCAGATACTGAAGAATCTATTTCATATGGACACTTCCGCAATTTTATGCTTTTGTTGCCTTCCGATCGCCTACTTCAAGATGATCCTCGGTGAGATTAATATTTCCATTTGAATCATCTTATTTAGAAAGTCTAGTTGAAGCTTTGGCTCTAATTTTATTTATGGTTGGCTTGCCTTTTGTTTAGGCTGCATCTTTTAGAAGTTAAAACTATAGATCGGATCATGGTTACCAGAATGGAGTTTGTAGGTCCAGTTTGTGAAATTGTTTGTTTACTGCAGTAATGCTCTGTGCTTCTTGGTCTGGATACATTGTAAAAAAAAGTTATTGTTTCTAATTTATCAATTATATGTTAGTATAAAATTTTGGTACCAGGCCTTAAAGGTTATTACAAAAGCTGAATTTTAGTAGCAATTACCCTTCTTCCTTCTTTCCTTTGGTGAACGTATAGTTTTTGCTTGCACAATGCACATGCCCTCCTTTTGCGCTAAATTTCCAGTTGACTAACTTTTGACGTTAACTTCTTTTTGTATTGCATACAGGAATATCTGGTTTGAAGCTGCAACTGTTGTTGCTGTTGCACCACCTGTGGAAATACATGCTGGAAGTGTTCTTAAATCTGCATTGGCTGGAGGTCTTGCATGTGCACTCTCCACATCTTTACTGCACCCAGTTGATACTATAAAGGCACGTTATTCATCTTAGTGTTGGTTTTACATGATAAAATACTCTTTGTGAACATCTACTTGAATAAATAGCCATCGTGTCTTTTGCAAGGACTGATATGCACTCTGCGTGTTAGTGTTTATTTCTCAGTATGGGGTTGGAGGGCTCATGAGTAGCACTCACTTTCATAACCATTAATGTTCTTTCCCATATTGTGGAAATAGTTTCTTTGTGAAATTTATGATATATTGGGTTCTATCGTAAATTGTTTTTATTGAACTTTTCGGTGCTTCCCTTTCTTCAAGATAAACCCGCCAATGTTGTTAAGACATCCATTTTTGTTTTCACATATATTTTTTGGAAGCTTATTCAAGTGCTCCATAATTTGACGCATTTCCTCAATAACTGAGTTTTTTCCAGTTTCTTCGATAAATATAGTTCAGTCTTTGGCCAAATTGTACAAGTAATGAAATGTTTTCAACTTATTGCATAATATTTGTTTAGTTTAATATTTTTCATCAAATTTGTTTGTCCCCTTCACTTGGTAGAGGCATCTTCTTGCTAGTTCTAAGTTCCCCTTCAGATTCTTCACCAGTCCTCGTTCATGATAAAAAAAATGCTTCTTTTCAGTTCTTTTTACTTTCAACACTTAAGCTCAAAAAGGAGTCAAAAGAGTGTTTATGCTTCTTTTTTTTGCTGAAACGACTTATTTTTCTGTTTGTATTAGGCTATGCCATTTTCTTTTGTGGAATACATCTTGCAACAATCAATTGGGCTTTTACTGATCCTTTTTTTCTTCTCTTTCCCCTTTTTTTGTTTTATCAGACTCGTGTGCAAGCATCAACCCTGACCTTCCCAGAAATTATTTCAAAGCTTCCACAAATTGGAGTACAGGGGTTATATAGGGGTTCAATCCCTGCAATTCTTGGACAGTTTTCAAGGTTCTATATGTTTTGTTGTTGTTTACCTTGGTTCTTTTATGACATCGATTTGGCTTTTGTTTTCTGTCATTTGTCTGATTGGCTTTCTTTCAACATTGCAGCCATGGCCTGCGAACAGGAATATTTGAAGCAAGTAAGCTTGTATTGATCAATGTTGCTCCAAACCTCCCAGACATCCAGGTATTTCTTGTTGCACTATTATTTGATTACTAATATGTTTCTTCAATAGAACTTTGAAAAGTAACATCTAACTTGATGTTAGTGTTTACCCATCTCTGGTTTTTGAATCTTCTTGTTATTTTATTGTGTTTTATGTGCTCAAGAAGTTTAGCACTCACTCCATAGTATGTCAGTGCATCTGCACATGCTTTTGTGGCTTCATGTCTCTTTGTGTTTGCATGCAGAATGAACTGGTCTTGCACACTTAATTTACAATTTCTGGCAAGGAATGATTTGTCTGTTATTGATTTGAAATATTGAGTTAAAACTTGTATTTACATGATATGTAGGTTCAATCCATGGCATCATTCTGCAGCACACTCTTAGGAACAGCAGTGCGGATTCCTTGTGAGGTACTAAAGCAACGTTTGCAGGCTGGTCTTTTTGACAACGTTGGAGAAGCTCTTGTTGCTACTTGGAACCAGGATGGTCTGAGAGGTTTTTCCGTGGAACCGGGGCCACTCTTTGTCGTGAGGTGCCATTTTATGTTGCTGGGATGGGACTCTATGCCGAATCCAAAAAGGTATTGATTTTTGTCTTGAAATCGAGTGTTTTTATTGCTCTCAAGTAATTTCTCGGTATGTCTGTATAATTATCATTTGGGTTCTGCATCTTGTTTTAGCTTGCCCAACAACTTCTCCAACGGGAACTGGAACCGTGGGAAACCATTGCAGTGGGAGCTTTATCCGGAGGGTTAGCTGCCGTTGTCACTACACCTTTCGATGTCATGAAAACTAGAATGATGACTGCTCCAGGGGGCCGACCCATATCGATGTCAGTGATAGCCTTTTCCATACTCCGTCACGAGGGACCTCTTGGTCTCTTTAAAGGAGCAGTTCCCCGGTTTTTCTGGATTGCTCCCTTAGGTGCCATGAACTTTGCCGGCTATGAGTTGGCAAGGAAGGCCATGGTCAAAAATGAAGAAGCGGCTATGGATCAACTCTCCCAAAAGAAATTGGCTAAAATATAAGTAGGAAAAGAACATAATCCGGAGATGGCCTCTGGATTTTTTGTTAGTGGTCAAAACAAACTGAATGCTGTTGGAAAATTTTGTGCTCTTGGGTATAGTACCAACTTCTCCAAATTTAATTTGTTGACAACACCTTTTCTTTTTTGCTAAGAACTTCGCATACAATTTGTAACCTTGACTTTCTTTTTGAACTGTATTTAGCCTGGATGATTGGTTGATCAGCTTTTGGGGTTATATTTTTGTATCTTGAAACCAGTTTTAATATTTCTTGTACATAATTTTGCAGAAAATGTTCTTTTGTTAATGGGGGAAAAATTTCAATTTAAAGAGGCTTAATGTTAAGTTCATGTTATGAACAAAGTTCCAGAAAAAGGTCCAAGTATTGTCTAAGCTCAGTTGATTACATCTATGTTTTGACATATCAACCAAGAGATATAAAATTCAATGTGGTTCCACCGTAAAAAATCAGGATTTATTCATTAGTTTTGCACATCCGAAATAAGGCAGATGAAAAGAATGTCACCCATGGAAATGGATGCAACTTAAATGGAAAAAAACGTCTTACAATATCCAACATTTCCAACAAAGATCAACCGAATTAACACAAAAAGAGGGTTTTGGTAATCATCATTTGGGGTAAAACGGAAGAAGAAACAAAGTTCAACTCAGAAATACTGGCTGACTGTTTTATAGCTTGTCCCTCATATTACCAAAGATATCTCAATAGCCCCAGTTGTCATTCCGGATTTCGTCATCAAATTTCTTTTTCAGCTCAGGGTGTTTCTCAAAGTACTCATCTGCTGTCATGGTGCTGATCTTTTGCTGTTCAAATAAAAATAAAAAAAAAAAATCAACAATTGCAACTACAGTTTACAGAAGCATTCAATTTCTGGTTGAGCTTTTTGTATTTTTCGCAATTACCTTCAGTTCCTTAACCTCAGCAATTTCTTTCTCCAAACGCTTCAGATTCTTTCAAGGATTTCTCTTCTGCTTCTTTCAATTCAACCAACTATAAACCACAAGTAAATAGCCACATCACATAGAAAAAAGAAAAACAAAATCCAAGAGAGAGTTAAAAGAGGGTTCAGCATCTGATGATTCTTACCAGTGCATCAAATTTTGGTTTGTATTGAGGAGTGACTGTGTCAACAAACTTGGGGATCTCAACACCTGCATAGCATATAAAATGTGTAAAGATGGGGGTTCAGAACTCTATGAAGACAAAAAAAAAAAAAAAAAATTGAATAGAAAACCTCCAAAACAATCACAGGTGCTAAAAATTGTAGCCCAGTGACAATCAGTTGGACAAGTTATACCATAATCAAGGCAAAGAAACTACATTACTGAAGGTGTTATATATTTTTACCCAACCAAAATGCCAAGAAAGCTGAGATATTGAAGCAGTCTCATTAATATGGTTAATTGCTAGGAGGTGCTCAGGGAACACCTTACTGTAAGAAATTTGGAAGTCATCTGGTACAGTGATTTGAGTAACAATTTTTTTTTTGTAACAAATAAAGGTCAGAATTGAACTTCATTTTACATCAAACATCCAAAGTACAGGAGTAATGAGAGTCTCAGGTATTCTGGAGTATCTGATTAACCACAATAGTATTATAAAAATGAAAGCTCTAAGCATGTTCCTAAACCATTGCAGCATTTTATAAGAGGATCATATTTACAAACTTTCCAAGCAAATTATATAACAAACAATGAATGCATCGTCCTTATTTGGCAATCAATTCCATCTTAGCTTTTAGATGAATTATGTGAAGATGAAAATTATCTAAGAAAGATCAAAGATGTCCACAACCAAAGAATAGTTTTCAAATTCAATTCCATGTGAATACCATTTATGTTTTTAGGAACCTACAACAAATCAAAGCATAAAGAGGGCAACTTGAAAATAGTAGTGAAAGTAAACCCAAACATGCAATCGTCAAATAAACTTACTGTCATAGGCTTCTTTGTACATATCCACCAAGCGCGAGCCGATTCCTTTTCTATAATATTCCCAATCAATAGGTTCAGGTTCCTGTTTATCATGATCAGATCATTACCAAAATAGTGGCAAAAAAATAATACAAGCACCAAATGATCAATCGACCTAATGATAAATAAAAGTCTTCAAAATCGATTATTTCTTTCACTAAATATCAAAATCCCCAAAATACACAAAAACCCTAAAGATCTAATAAAAGAATAACATAATTAATTAAAAATAAAAAAATAAAAGATGTATGAGGGGAAATAAAAGAAAAAAGGCCCAAACCTGGCTGAATTTGGTCTGCAAAGTGGAGTTAACTTCCTCGAAAGTGCGACGAAGAGTGGCGAACTCTTTGCGAGCCTCATCGGAGACCAAAAGCTTCGCCATCCCTTCCCAATCAATGTTCTTTGATGCTTTGAAAGCCACATCGACTACTTTCTTTCCTGTTCCGCTCATTTTCTCGCACTTTCTCGCTTCCCAAACGCGAATCTTTTTCGAGCTCTAGGCGATGAGTGATGATTGCTGCTCCTTGTTAGGGAAATGAAATGATAATCTTAAATGGGGAATTTTGATTCTTCAGTGTGGGCAAAATTGGAATATGAAAATTTGACTGACCGATTCGATCTGCTTATTTTGGGCTTTATTCGAATACCTCTAGTCCAACTCGTGATAGATCGAGCCTATGTGTCAACCAATTGGAAAGCGTTGGTAATGCTGATTGGGTCAATTAAAATTATTAAAGAATGACACGTGTAGTGTTGGTGTAGAAAAATACATGGAAACTATAAATTAAATATATATATATATATATATTAACAGCAACGTCTTTAATTTTTTAATTATAGGTTACCAAAATAGAGATAATGGTTAAATTTTTTTTAAAAAAAGTTTGATGGTTAAAACAAAAAAATTAATAGTTTGATGATTTATTCAATATCTTTTTAGATGAACTATGAAAAATAATGTAAATAAATTATTAATATGTTGAAATTTATACATATTCACCATTATTTTTAAAATACTTTACTTTTATCATGGATTTTTTAAAAAAAAATCATTTTCATTTTTATCCCATTGATTTTTATCCATGTACTTTTATACAAGAATTTCACCGTTCTTATTATAATTAGAGTTTAAGAAAATATTTAATACACAGGCCGTATAAACTAAAGTTTATACAAGCATGTTAGAGTTTATGGGGTTAATTTAAAGTTTAGGGTTTTAGAGTTATGAATTTGGAGTTTAAATTTTAAGAAATACTTATTTGAGTTGTTATCTATCTATTCATGATTTTACATTGACTGGATTATTTTTTTATTACAAAAAATGGGATTGATATTTTTGTCATTATCTTTAGGCTTAACAGTCAAATAAGTGCTCAAACTATACATTTTTTTAGATAGGTGTCTGAACTATATTTTGAGCCAAATAGATGCCCAACGTTTCATTCCGTGACTCATTTAAAGTTTTTCCGTGACAGACGTTATTTTCCCTGCTATCCATTGAAATTCGAACATGTGGCATGATTGATCATTTTCTTAAATTAAAATTCGAAAATGAAAAAAATAAAAAATATTAATTAACCCAACAATCTTTACTTTCTCTAAAAAATCCAACCCTAACCCTAAATCCGTATATTCCTATACTCCGACCACCGATTCAACCACCATCGTCCGCCCTTATCTTCATTGGAACCCCTTTATTAAAAACTCCATCATCTCGTCGTCATAAACAGACGAATGAACAGCCGATTGCACCATCGACAAACACCTAACAATGAAGAAAAAGAGGTCGATTGGGTTCCCACCTACGGGTAAAGGATGGCAAATGTCGAACGATAAGGTACACAACGCTTTTGACGGTGAATGGTGAACCACCGACTTATAGGGGATGTCAGACGGTGAGGGAGATGTAATTTGGAGGCTTGATTGAAAGAAATTAAAACTTTAGGGTTTTAAAAGAAATTTATATTTTTAAAGAAATTCGGAAATTAAATACATATATATATATATATATATATATATATATATATATATAACAAGCCACGTGTCATGTTATGATTGGATGATGAAACTTTTTTAACAGCCATTGACAGAAAAACTTTAAATGGGTCACGGAATGAAACGTTAGGCACCTATTTGGCCCAAAATATAGTTTAAGCACCTATCTAAAAAAATGTATAGTTTGGACACTTATTTGACTGTTAAGTCTTATCATTAATATGAAATTGACCTTGATTAGAGTTTTTTAAATATTTATATCCATTACACTAGCGGTAAAAACTTTTTACAAGTGTCTTAATTTTAGAATTTAGGGATTTAATTTAGGGTGTAAAGGTTTAGGGGTTTAGAATTTAGAGGTAGTGGTCAAAATTTAGGGGCTAGGATTAGGGTTTAGAGGTTAGGGTTTAAGTTTTAGAGTAATATGTTAAGAATTTAAGTTTTAACCTATAAGCCCTAAATTTTAACCCTAAACCACAAATTATATTCACAATCACTAAATTCTAAACTAATAAACCTAAACACTACACCATAAATTAAGTCCCTAAACCCTAAAAGGCACTTGTTACTTCTAAATATATTTTTATGAGCTAATTTATTATTTATTTTTAAGTACGATTTATGATGAGTATAATTTTTGAGTTGGTTACAAGCCCAAACATAACTTTGAGAAAAAGAAGAAAAAGAAAGAAATTATTTTGTGTGTACTAAATTAAGTGTGGTGTTACAAGTTTAGCATTGGTTTTAGGTAGGGTTGTTCAGATCCGGGTACTCGGGAATTCGAGTACCCGAAATTTCGGGTACCCAAAATTTTCGGGTACCAAAACCTCGGCCCGTTACCTGGCCCATATAAATCGGGTACTCGTAAAATACGGGTACCCGTTAATTCGGGTATCGAGTACCCTATTTATTTTTTTAATATTTTTAAAAATCTAAAAATTAAAAAAAATCACATAACAAACACACAATTTAAAATTTCATAATACAAAAATTAATGATTTGAAGTTGCATGGTTTACTATGTAGTTAAAAATAATTCTATGTAGTATGTACTGTGTAGTGTGTAGTTTACAGACTGTATGGGACAACCATACTGTAAAACTTACAGTAGCTAAATATTTGATGACAATAAAAAAATAATTCTAGGTGGTAGATGGACCCTATAATATTTATCAACACCGTCTCCAATATTTGATGGTTGTATGGTGTCAAAAAAATAAAAAATAATAATAATTCTATGTAGTTTAAAAAAGTAACTTACAGTAGCTCATTCTATGGATTATGTTTGATGACAATCATACTGTATAACTTAGAGTGTGCATGTTATTCGTAATTTATGTTCTATTTTCTCACATTGATTTAAAAGACAATCATACTGCTTCAATGTTGCCACTCATGTTTAATGTCAATCATATTGTGTAGCTCATCCTATGGATCGTATTTTTTCCTTCGAATCTCATATTGATAAATTGATATAAATATTTTTGATAATTTTAAAATTTAAAAGTACATAATACAAGTATAAAAAAGAATTTAGGGATTAGAGTAAAAATAATAACTTAAAATAAAAATAAAATTTAAAAGTAAAAATATATATAATAAAAATACTGGGTCGGGTCGGATACCCGGATATAAAAAAATTTAGGCCCGGACCCGGCCCGAAAAAATCGAATATTTTCATTTTAATACCCGATTATTTTAAATTGGGTGGTCGAGTCGGTCGGTCGGGTATTTTTGAACACCCTAGTTCTAAATATTAGAGTATTCATAGTTAATTAAAATACTACAACGTTTAACGTGTAAGTTATATTCTTAGTGCAATTAGATGATAATGTCTAAAGATAATGTGTTCTAATTACACTAAAAACATAACCTAGAGATTAATTATTTTGGTTATCAGGCATAAAACACTTGTAAAGTTTACAGTGTCACATCTAGCATAGGAACCTACATGGTGTATAATTCATCAATTGGGCTTGCTATTCCAATATCCAATTATAATGATAAACTAGACCATCATATAGCTCAATGTAGAAATTAAGAATGGAGTAATAATAATAAGGCTTAAATAAAAAAAATAGGTGTCCAAAGTATGTTTTTTTTTACTTTAAGTGATTAAAGTATTTTTTTAAATAGGTGCTCAAAGTTTTAAAAGTTATAATTTTAGATGCCTGATCGTTAATGGGTGTTAAATTTTTTTAACCAATCAATGCTTGACACGTGACATATTTAATTTATTTTTTAAAGAAAAATACCCCAAATTTTCTATTTTTCAAAAAATCTCAAAATTTTGAAAATTTTACAAAACAGTCCTCAAATCCCTAAAACTACCCAAACCCAAATCGCCGCCGCTTCGCCGCCCTTGAGCACACCGGTTTGGTTGCCGGAACAAGACAATCATTTTCTCCAACACGGCGTCGTCGAAAACGATGAACGGCGTGTCAGTCGAACGTCGATTTTGCGTTTGACGTTCGGCTACACGCCATTCGCCATTTTCGACGACATCGTATTGAGAAAAATGACCGTCTTAGTCCGACGACCAAATCGGTGTACTCAGGGATGACGATCGACGGCGGAAACGACAACGATATGGGAGTTTGGTTTGAGTAATTTTAGGGATTTGGGAATTGTTTCGTAAAAATTGTAAAATTTTGAGATTTTTTGAAAAATTGAAAGTTTTCTTAAAATTTTAATTTTGAAAAAAAATTAAATATGCCACATGTCAAGCATGCATTAAGTAATTAAAAAAATAACACCCATTAACGGTCAGACACCTAAAATTATAACTTTTAAAACTTTAAACACCTACTTTTAAAAAAAATATACTTTAAGCGCCTAAAGTAAAAAAAAAAAAAAAGCCGGACACATAGTAATAATAATAAAACAGCAAAATTCTTATTTGGTTAAGCAAACACAATTTTTCAGGCCCAACAAGTTCAATCAAACACGATTCAAGAAAACCGGGATTTCAATTGGTTCCACTAAATCTGAATCTCGATATTTATATAATAGCGAAGCCAAAAACCAGAGAAAGAAGATGAAGAAAATGATCATCCACTGGTATCATAAACCTCAGGAAGCTTAAGGCCAACACTTGCAGCAGATTTTCCCAGCACTCTTTTCATTTCATCTGACCTATCTACCGCTATGTTGTAAGAGAACAATAATTCCTGCCAAATAAGTAACAAAACCGGAAGAAAATCACACCCTTTTCTCTCAGAAAAATTCTGGCATTTTGAAAAAGAAAATCATAACTATTTCTACCAATCCTTGGCTGAAAAGAAGGCCTTGTATTAATCAATCGACATGTCTAAATTCAAAGGGACTGAAAGATAGCAATTACCTTGTGATGATGCACACTGTTAAGCAAATAAGTATAATCATTGGCAAGCTTGATCCTTTGGTCAACCAAGGATGGGTCTGAAACTTGACTGTTCTTCCTGAACTGTTCAGTTATATACTCGCTAAAATGCTTCTTATACTCTTCTTTTCCAATGTGCTTTTTCACTGCTTTGAGAAGGTCGCGATATGGTTTGAATGCTTTCAAAGCTTGCTGAGAACCCATTGTAAAGCACTTCAGTCTGGGAGGAGGGGGGAATCGCAATGTCAAAAGCAAGTAACGTTAACACACTCTCTCAGGCATTGTATCGAACAGTTTGCAGAAGTTAACAAGTCTGGTTGCTCTAAAGTCCTTACGAGTTTCACTTTTAAAACAAACACAGAAATTGAAACGACCCAAACTAAAGATTAACACAAAACACCGAAAGAAATATCCTATATGAAGTTCCCGATCGGAGATAACTGAAGAAGGAATTACCTTCGTCTAGATGGGAGCTTAAAAATATGTACTCTTTTCTGCTTTCTTATTTATATTTTATTTGCAATTTTCGTCTTTTTCATCTCACCATGAAGGAGGAACGATAAAAAAGCCCATGTCATATATTGAAAAAGGTCAAGCCCATTTCGACTTGTCTGAATTCACAAGATGATCGATGTGAATGTCGAAAAACAAATATAAAAAATCAGATATTTCTTAATAATAAAGAAAAAAAATCAGTACTATATTTCCACAAGAAGTAGAAGTGAAAGAGGAAATAGAGGGAAAATGACAAGAGAAAAATTCAGAAGAGCCACGCTTCCTCCTGTTCAAGAGGTATTCTTTTTTTTTTTATTTTTATTATTGTATCTGGTCTTATTTGGAAACTTTTTTTTTTGGAGTGGAGCTTCGTGCTTTAAATAAAAAAATAGTAAAAAATAGAATCGCCACTGGTCATTTAGATAAGGTAGACCGGACATCGAAAAAGTAAACTAGAGATGGGTTCGGGAGTTAGTTACGAGTGGGGAAGAATTAGCACCCCACTACGCCCAAAATTGGTACCTAAAGGTTCGCATTATTTTTATTAAGGAAAACAAAAAATTCAATTTAATAATTAATTTCCAAAATACACGCATGCACAACAGTTTAAATCCGCCTTGGTATTCACGACATTCAAAGGACATGTCACCCGGAGACCAGGATGACACTCCCAGCAAAAATATCAGAACAATAAGGCATAATATTATATGCAACAATTATTGTGTATGAACAAATAAAAAAATATAATAAAATAATAATAAAATAATAATTTTAAAAATATAAATATAAAATAAAAAATGAAAAATATTAATAATATAAATGTTATATAATTAAATATATCCAAAAATTCAAAACTTGCCTCGATACCCACGATACTTAGAGGAGATGACACTCCGATGGCCGGGATGACACTCCCAATAGAAATACCGGTCAAAATATGTTCGATATTTATAAAATAATGAATATAAATTTAATATAAATAAATAATATAAATATAAGGTAATAAAACATGAATAAAAATACTATGTACTATATACATATTAATATATACATAATAATATACTAAATATATCATATATACATATAAATATAATATATTATAAATAACATCATAAATATTAAATACATATGCATAATGCTATATTATATATATATATATCCTATATATACGCATAAATATATTATGATCATATATTATATAAATACACTATATATATTACATATACATATTATATAAATATATTATATATACTATACAAATATACTATGTACATATTATATATATTGACACAATATATATATCCAAAACATATCGAATATTATATACACATATATAAAATAAGGACTAAAATTAAAAAAAGAGTGTAAATATTAAAGTCTAATCAAATTCAGGGGTGAAATTTAAATACTTACAAAAATGAGGGACTAAATGCGGCATTATACCCTCGAAACATGACCAAATTGAGTGCGTTTAAGAGTTTTAGGGGCCAAAACGACAAATATCCCATTAAAACTTATTAAATTTTGATTTTGGGACGGGATTTAGGGTGAAAATTGAGTGCGAATTCACCCATGCCAAAGACTCAAAGTGAAAATTATTTTAGGGCGGAGGGACTGATCGTGTGATTTGCCCCATAAAAATCAGATTAAATTAATTTAGGGACCAAAATGAAAAACGTTAAAAATTTGCAGGGACCTTCAGAGAGATTAACCCATGCAGAAGGATTGAAAGGGTAATTTTCCCTTTAATTTTTCTGCGCGGATCCCGGGTCGGGTTTTGCCCTGGATAACGACCAAAACGACGTCGTTTTATAGGCTTGTATATATATATATGTGTGTGTATTTTTGCCCAAAAAATCACTTATTACCAGTTTCTTAAAAAAAAAACTCCCATATGCTCTGTATTTTGATTCCGGCCAGCTCTAACATAGGCTGGCCGTCCTCCGCGAGACGCGGCGAAACGCAGCTGTCACTGGCGGCCGGAGATGCCCAAAAGACACTAACAAGTATATTTTTTCTTCTTTATTCCGATTTTGCTTTTATTTTTTTGAAAACCCCTCCAAGTATTATAGATCTAGATTTTTTCAAACCCCTTTATATATATATATATATATATATATAATGTTTTACCTTTTCTTTCTCGACCGAATATGGACTGAATGCGGCTAAAGACTTGTCTTTTTCGAACCGTCTTTTTTTGTTTTTTTGTTTATTTCCAAAAAATTCTGTAACCATTACAATGGTTTTTGGGATTGTTATACCCGAAAAAAGTGTAAACAAGTTGGATATAATACTAATGATGCTTCTGTTTTTGCAGGTCTGGATTTCGGCGTGGGAGGTGAAGTAGGCCGGCGTTGGGGCTGGAATCAGATGAGCGGTGGCAAGTGGCTGGTGGCGGCGGCTGGTGGGTAGAGTATTAGGGTTTAGGTTTAGGTTAATTAAGGTCATGGTATTTTGGTAGTTTAGATTATTTTAATATCCGGTCGGGTCAGGTTAAATGGGTATCGAGTTGGATATAGATATTTGACCTGGGTTGGTTTATTTGTAATGGGTATGAGTTTTGTAATTGGGCTTAGCCGAGTTTGGGTAATAGTAAGTTTATTTTGGGTCTGTAACGAGTTTTTGGCCCGGACTAAAATGGGTCACAACAGTTGTTTAATGTTTATTTTTTGAAATTATTTTAGTGAAACAAAAGAAACAGCCTATCATTTATTTCGTAGAAAACTGAAAAAAAAGGAACAAATGGATAATTTGGAATTATTTTTTGCATTTATGTACTTGTTCCAAAGCTATGTTTGGTTGGTGAGAAAATAGGGGTGCTGGATGTTGGAGGAATGGAAAGTTTCATTGAAAAGGAGGAAATTTTAAACGTTCTGTTATTTTTATGTCTGGGTTTGTAGTATTTACATGTGGGAAGTTTTATTCTTTGAAAGAAACGAGCCTTGCATCTCAATCAAGAGTAAACCAATAAAGACTGTAATTCTATATTTAAGTATGATTTTACCTTATTTTTATGGTGAAGAATGATTTATAATTGATTTAGTTTTTGCTGTTGATATGAAAAACAGAATATTAATAAATTAGAGAAAGCTATAAATGAGGGTAATTTCTATGGAGCTCAGCAGATGTACAAATCTATAAGTGCACGGTATGGCTCTCTGCAATTCCCAAATTTATGTTCTTTTAGAGTTACAAATAGTTAGGCATGGTATTAGTCTCTGTTGCTCGGATGCATGTCAGGTTGAAAACCATAAAAGCCGTGCCTATTATATATATCAAACAATGGTACTTCGCCAGAAAAAAAAATGAAGAGCCTAAGCAACATAGGTATTACCTGTGCTTAGAGTCTTAGATGGAGCTTAGTGGCGCAGTTATGGTTGGATTAAAGGCTTGTATGCTTGAGTAGGTTATGGGATTTTGCTTGCAGCATTCTTTTTTTTTTTAACTTTGCTTAGTGTTCTATCTTAGTAGTTGAGGGGTCGAGTAGTGTGACTTATAATTTTTTGTTCTTTTGTTTTCTTTTTACTGATTTTGCAGTTGGGGCAAACTGAAGAATGGTGCTTACCATGTTTGAACTTTCGTTTACTTCGTAAGAGATCATTGATTTTGAAACATGCATGTTTTATTTCAGATATGTATCTGCTGAAAGGTATTCTGAAGCCTTGTATTTGCTTGAGTCAGGTGCATGCCTCCAGTTGAAGCATGGCCAGGTTATTTTTTTCCCTTTCGGTTACATTGGTTCAGAGCTTGCCGGTCAAGTTCTTTTTATTTTTTCCTCAATGTTGTGTGCAAAAGCATCATGTTGTTGACATTGGGTTTAAGAAATTTGGCTTCAGAATGAATTGAAGATGATCGGATACCAGTGTATTTTGTGTTATCTCCTTAGGATAATCATCAGTTTAGAATCTGGGTTTTTTCAGATTGAAAAGGCTAGTGTAAAACTTAATTTGAAACAAATATAAGATGACATCAATGCAGAAATTGCAAGTATTTCATGGTTAGTATGCTTTATATGCATGTTTGGCCTTCCTCCTAGTGAAAATATATTATAAGATGTAAGAATGATGCAAGTTAATATAGAAAAGGCTAGGATATATTAACTATCTACTAGAGCTCAATATTCTATGAGAAAGGTAGGTTAAGAATGTTGGTGTTGATATATTTGATTGGATTTTACTTGATAATTACTTAAAAACAATTGTTCTGTTGTGGAAATAGAGGTGTGAGAAACTTGCATGAGGAAATTGTTGGCTGGTCTTTTTAGTTGGTGTCCTTTACTTCATGGCCATTGCATTGAAATCACGGGAGTGGAAATCTTCAGGTTACTTGTGGGGCAGAGCTTGCAGTTTTGTTTGTTGATGCACTTGTCAAAGGGAAAATTCCATATGGTGAAGATTTCCTTGGTTAGTACATGCATTGTCTTATAGTTTTATTTACCTATCAGCACAAATTGTGATTACTAGTTTATGGACCTTCCCTTCTCTTATTCTGATGACTGGGTACCTTTTATATGCGAACAAGAAACCGTATAGTTGATTATATAATTTTGTATATAGCTGTTTGGTTCATTTGGTTCTGCTCTTTCTTTTCTTGTGATTATAACAAAATGTGTATGTTAGACTGTGTCAGGAAAATATATAATGTGTTTCCTAAGGTGCCACTGCCTAGTGATGTGGCAGATGATGATGATGATGTTCGAGAACTTAATGAAGCACTTGGGGCAGCAAAAACACATCTAGAGGGCTACTCATCATTCTTAAGAGCTGCTATAAAGTGAGACATCGTTCCCATTTTATTTTGTTGATTAGCTGTTATCTTTCTTTTAATGATTTCCGTGCTATGTTTTCATGAGAGAATTTACTTGACGGATAGTGTGGTGGCTCTTATACCAGTATAAGCATGTTGTTTGAAGTTAATTATGGAACAATGCTCACCCTGTCTCCTTGACCTATTATATATGGTGGTTAAATTTAATTGATAGATGAATGACAACCTCTCCACATTTGCAGTCTGTGTAGAGGCATAAGATTGTACTCTTATTAATATACGCTTCACTGAGTACGATAAAATGGAAATGAAAGACATGAAAACAGAAAGCATAAAAGACCTTTTTTAATTTGCGTTTAATAATGTAACTGCTTTTTTTCCTTTGAATTCTTTATTCTGGGTTTTAGGTGGTCTGCGGAGTTTGGTGCTTCCAGGAATGGTGATCCACAACTGCATGTTATGCTGGCTGAATACATCTATTCTGAATCTACTGAGTTGGTAGGTTTGGAAGTGAAATTGACTTTTTTGCTTCACTCGCATACTTTTTCTTGTTTCTTACTTTAAAATTAGATGAAGTTTATCTTTGTCCTAATTTTGAAGGTCTTTTGTCCAATATGTGCATTGTATGCTAATGACCAATTTAATATTTTGCAAATAACACACTAACATTATTTGAGGCATTTATTTTACTTATGTGTGCTGTCCTCAAACTTTAATAATCAGAACACGTAGTCCTGTATAACTTTTAAAGTGAATAACTTGAGTACATTCATGACATATTTCCTTCAGATTAAAAGGTAACAGCCTCTCGAGGTGGTATGTGGCACTTCATGCAGAGATAAGGCCATTCTGCCACTTAAATTTGTTCCAAAATGTGTAAAAAAGTGTAAACTGCTCAACTAACCATAAGTTGGTTATGTACTTGGTAATGATATTCTGATTTTTGTTGGTTGGTTTGAACTAGATTATTTACACCTATTGCTTTACAGCATTTGTCATGCACATAGATTTAGGAAATTTGTCCAACATATGTCTTGCCTGTGATTTTGCGATTGGAACATTAGTGAGTCCATTAAAATTAAAGTCAGATAATTGGTTAAGATTTTTATATAGGTAACTGGAGTTGCTTTTATTTTTGGTGATATCATCATTTTAGTTGTGGTTTCTGTCTTGAGGAGGTCCTTTGATGCTTGGCTAATAAATGCTTAATCAAACAAATTAGATGCTTCCATTTTTCCTCCATACATGCCTTTGAAAAGTATCCTTATATCTAGTTATTATACATCATTTTTCATCACTTTTCAGTTCAAAGGTCCAGTCATCAGTTAACATGCATGCGGATGTGGATGCCTACACTAAATGTTTTTTTTTTTTTTGCAGAACATGGCTAAAGTGTCACATCATTTTGTTAAAGGAAACAACCCAAAGAAGCTTGCATCTACTTTAGTAAATTTTATGAGCAAGGTTAATTTTCTTCTCTTTCTCCTTGTTATGAATATGGTTCAAGGCATGCAAATCAAAGTCATATTCCCTGTTAAACAGTACGTTATATTATAGACGAACTGTAATATAGATGCAATATAGTTCATTATTGTAGACATTTTGAACCCATCCTTGCAGTGAAGTTTTTAGACTCAACAAACAATATTAACAAGGTAAAACATAACACCCTCCCTAGAATTAAAACCAGAAGGTAGGAAATTGTTTACCTTCTTGTGGAGTTGAAAGTTTTCACTGCCAGTGTATCGAAGACGAACTTAGACATTTTTTGGAAAGTTTCAATCATTTTCGAATTGTTAATGTTGGTACTTTTCTAGGGAGAGCCTATTTCTTGTTATTGTTGAAATTAGTTTGTCACTTCTAACACTCCTATTCTAAA